>VZRX01020978.1:3592-55202 GCA_013398075.1 Notiomystis cincta | reverse complement strand
TATGATTACTCAAGATATATATTTTGCCCCAAAGAAATGTATTCACAAGAAGAGAAATACCAGTATGTTTTTCCTGTAAAGAATATGACTTTGATTCATGAAGTTCATTTGCTCTAATGTACTTAAAACAGTGTTACATGAGATAGGCTTAGATTATTTCTTTCTGTTAAGTATTATATTCCTTTGTCATTGTCATAGCTTTGTTGGCAAAACCTGAGGGCTAAACTGCACCTTCATAGTTAAACAGACAGGGAAAGTTGTGGGAATACTTCTATCTACACCTTCCAGAAGAGCAAAGAGTATCTGGGAACTTCCAAATAACTGAGGCCAAGGGACTGGTGATTTTACATTTTATTCCTAATGGACAGGATATTCTGGTTATTTTATTTTCTTGTGTGTCATTCCCATATCAGGCTCTGCAAGAAACTGTTAAGTGCTCGCTAGAGTAGCGCATATATTGATAAGGAATAATTGCTTTAACAGGCTGAGAGTTGTTTGTAAATATTCTACTTAAAAGCTGGTGCTGCTAAATCCCTTGTACTGTTTAAAAGATGATTGTAAAGCAGTGAAGTAAAATGGCAGGATTAGTGTGATAATTTTGGTCTCCTTTTCACTTTACAGATTCCCTGCAAACATTTCTGGTTTTGTAAGACAGATGTGTTCTTCAGATCACATCTCTAAATGTTTCCTCTTCTATGGTTCGATTGAAAATAGGCAGTGACAAGTGGTTACTACTCAAAATTAAGATCTTCAGTTTAGTGTGAGGACATACATTATCTGATTTTTTTGCTTGGGTGACATAAATATTCTGAAACTCAAAAATCATCTTTGCAGATGCTCTCTGTAATTTGCTTAGCCCCAGCAGATTGAAAGTGATAGAGAAAAGGTCTGTGCCATGACACACACTGTGCTTGGTACTCTTGGGCCTCACAGGGTTGCCAGCCTTGAAGTACTTCCAGTATAAATGAGAGATAAAACTTGTAATTAATGATGTGCAAAGTTTTGAGTTCAGACAAATATTTGCAAAAATGTTTTATTCATTTTCCTTTAATATTTAGCAATGGATTCTGGGTTTGACCGGGTCTAACTTAAAATGAGGGAAAAAAAAAAAGAAAAGAAAGGACTTTTCCTCTTTCATTTTCCTTTGGGCAGCACAGGTCTGGACAAACAGAAGGTTTCCCCACAGCCAGTGGGGCCGTGGCTGTCCTTGACTTCTCTTGTATGAACAGTTCACTCCCAGCTTGTAACTTGTTCTGTTCTATCATGTTGTTCAGATCTTCAAAAACAAGGATCTTCTGTATGCCTAACCTAACTATCCCCCTTTTTTTTTTCAGTCCTAAGATCCAGCACTTGCTTTTACTGCTGTCACAAACTTTTAAAATCTCAGATATGCTGGCTGGAAAGGTAATAATTAGGAGTTTATTGTGGAAGGAAGATAAGATTATCTGCAGTAAAGATTTATTATTAGAAAATGAATAGCCTCATTTTCAAGATTTAAGAGTCTTGTACAAATTACCTGCTGGATGGTTTTTTAGTTTCCAGTTCACATTAGTACTGAAAGAACTGTTTGGGGCCTATTATGCAGCTTTTGGAAAGTATTCTTGTGGTGGAAAAATTTGTAAGGGATTTGGAAATTAGGACTCATCTGGCTAGTGGATGTTCATAAAAATCTTAATGACTTCAGCAGCCTGGGGCTGTTAGGGCTGGGCTGGGCTTGGATGGAAACTACAGGGCTTACTGGAGGATCCCCTCCCTACATGTGTGGTGGTGATAAGGGAAGAGCTGAAAAAAGGCTTTGAAATCTTTGAGTATATCTGTGGCTGGACTGACACCATCTCTTTTAAAAATGGTTCTGTATTATAAATCGCATTAAAAAAGATAGTAGCTCTAATGCATAGGACAGTCTAGAAACTTGTGCATAAAACTATTCAGGTTTTCCTACAAGGGCACTTTGCAGTTTTATACATGCCATTTTCTTGCTTTACTTTGCAGCTTTATGTAAGGAGTATATTCCTCTGAATGGAAAGTGTTTTCAATTTAGTTTGTGTTGCTTCAGAGGGCTTTTTAAGCTAAAATCACAATGTATTTGACTTAAATGGTGACACTGTTATATATGGAAAAGCTGCTTTCCAGCATTTCCAGAGGCTTTTACATACTTCAGTAATTTTACTGTTACTCAGACATCTGTGTGCTTTTAACTCAAAGGCAATGCTGTTGATCTTGGGGGTAACTTGACATTGGTGTTAATATGCAAGGCAGAAATCTACTTTATGGTCAGTTTGGCAGCTGGCTTGAGAAGTGGAATGATACAAACCCAGTATTGGTTCATAAAAAAGAAAAACAACCGACCTTTACGTTCATTTTTAGGCTGGTCTGTGTGTAGTGAGCACATGACACAGCTGGGCCAGTTGGTGCTATTGACAATTGGGGATTGCCTCCAAAATCCATGCTAAATTTTCACTGAACATATTTAAATCTGTTTCTCTGTAAGAAAATGTAGGGGATGTTGTCTTGTTCTCACAGGGCTGAATAGCATGGCCCTCAAGGTGAGGAGTACCGTGGTGCTCCTGCTAAGAAAAAAATGGTATATTTTAGAAAAACTTAGTAGCTGGTCGTTCTGCCCTGGAAAAGTTCTCCTGTCACTCAGCCATGGGGCTGCAGCACAGTGCAGCAGTCTGCTGCTCTGCCAGCCTCTGGGGCATTCCTCTGGCAGCAAACTGAAATCCCAGCTGAGAGCCAGCAGGAGGCTGTGGAGTGTTCTGGGAGCTGCAAGGTGAGCTGCATCCATGGGGCCACCAGAGCAACTCATTCTTTGTGACCCCTCCCTTCTGGGAGGTGCAGGGCTGAGGAACACACCACCAAATAAGACTTTTTCTTTAACTGCTACTGGTTGTGTATTAAATCTCTCTCTGTGTCCTTGACTTTGCTAAGATTCCACTTGGCAGACAAGCAGATTTGCCTGTGACATTACTAACCTGCAGAGGAACAAGAGATTTTGCAACAACACAGTTCACTTCTTACAGTGGTCACTGTCATCCCTAAGAGATTGTTTCCCAAGTCTGGTGTTTGGGACACTCTGCTGATTTAGTCAGTGATTCAAAGTGTTCTTCTCAGCCTTTCTGGAGTAGGGATTTAGGTGTTGTCTGCAGGAGGCAGCTGGGAGTGTGGAGGCTGCTGTGGTCCTCATGGAGACCCTAGAGCACTTGCTGAAGCTCCAGCCCCACCAGCCCAGGCAGTCACAGCTTTCAGAGGCAAAAGCTCTCCTGCCCTGAGCCCTCAGTGCCCTTCATTGAGGAGCACAAAGAAGAGAGAAACAAACTTGTTTGCTTTTGTGGTGCTGGTGCAGTTGGCAATAGCTTCAGGATGTTCTCATGTGGGCATATGGAAACAAACCCTCCTCTCCCCTCTGTGATTCAGTCTCCTTCCTCTGCTCTGTGTTTGGAGCAGTTTTGCTGGTGTGGGTCTGGTGCTGCAAGCATCCATCCATCCATCCATCCATCCATCCATCCATCCATCCATCCATCCATCCATCCATCCATCCATCCATCCATCCATCCATCCATCCATCCATCCATCCATCCATCCATCCATCCATCCATCCNAGCGCTGTCTGCACAAGATGAATTTTCTCACTCGTGTTTTCTCTCCTTCTCTTTTCATTTTCCCTTGGTCTTTCTGCTGGATTTCTTTTCTTCTGAGTACCCTCACTCCTCTCTGTCGCTTTCCCATCTCCCCCTGCCCCCTTTCCTTTCTTTCTTTCATTTTTCTCATTTCTTGTATTCCCCCTTCACTTATTTTTCTCTCTATTATCTTTCCTGTCCTCCTCTGCATTCTTTCAATCCCAGCAGGGCTCTCGCATACAAATTGACCCCCTCCCAGCCAGTAATGTGATCGAAGCCCTTTGTGGCTCCCACTATCTCTATGGTAACTATCAGGGGGGTCTCCACAGTGCTGGTAGACCCAGAGCATCGGCCCACGTACTCTTGTACTGCTGCTCCTGCCAGCGCTATGTGCTGACCACATGGGCCTGACTGCTCATTTACAACTGCTTCTTATTTTTAAAAAAATGTATCAGTGCCCCAAAGTGCTTAAACGGGGAAAACAGACCCACACGCTTGAGCACAAATTGTTGTTGGGTTCTCAGCGTTTTGGGAAGTGGTTTCTGGTTTCTGAGTCGCTTTACTTGGTGGATGTGTTGTTTTCTAATCCTTGTGGAGTGGCACACTGGCTGTTTCATGGGCTCTGGAAACTATGGTTGTGCTGCAAAAATGAGTAACTGCATTGCATGGGTGGCCAGTGGGGCTGCACTGGTGGGGGCTGCAACTGCCAGCACAGACTGAGAAAATATTTACAAGGGGTTTGCATCTTGTGAATGTTGTGAACTCTTGCTTTTCCCCATGCTAACCAGCTTACCACACCCCCCCAGGTTCTGGGATTACTGCAAGCATGGAGCAACCCTAGGATTTGATGGAAGGAATGGCTGAAAAACCTGTGGTGTTGCAGAAGAAATGGATGTGGTCCCTTTTGGTGCTAAGATTTTCCTCAAACAGCCTCTCCATGCCAGTGGAGAACGAGGAGACAATGAAAACCAAGGCTTTGTTAATTATTTTTGCAGTATATATAATAGTAAGAATACAATTCCTGTCATGACTGTGCTCCAGATATTGTTCTGTTAAATTGTCCAAAACCACTGTGATTTTTGTGCACCCTCTAAATGCATATATGTGTCCAAAAAATTTATTCCATTTGTCATACCTGTTAATTCCATTAATTGCATCAGCTTTATAGGCAGCAATGTATAAATCTATGACTTTTTAAAGAAAAATTTACCTGGCTTTTTAAAATAGATAATTTTATATCTTATATAGCCCTATAAAAATTTATGAAATTAAAGAAAAATCAACTAGCCTTATTATATCCTGGCATTACATATTGCTGCATCATTTAGGATGTGCAAAGTCAATCAGTTGACTTCACCTCAGCAGCCCTTGAAAACTCACTACATGAAAATTCACTAAAAGCCCAACACCATCCTATTTGAAACCCTTCAATCCTCAAACAATTGCACAGCAGTGTTGACACTGAAAGCAGCTCCTTGCTTCCGTTTTTGAAAGGAATAAACTTCAAAGGATGATTATTAGATTTTTCAACTGGCTTCATAATCCATATTTGTAGCTTTATTAACCATTCAGTTCACTTAAGAGTGCACTGATGGAGAGTTTTACATCTACTTGCTTGTGGATAAATCAGCATCTGTCAAACTGCCTTTTTGGGTGAAAAGCAGCCAGCGGTGATAGGGTTAACACTGTGGGCATTTAAGTGGTCATAATTAACAGTCCATTAAGATGAATGGAGTAAGTTCGCACTTAGCGATGCTGTTGTTTAATTCTGCCTGTTTACAGACTCAAGAGGACAACAGCAAGGGGCTTGAGACTGTCCAGGGTTTGCAGTGGGGAAGGTAGGAATCACATTAAAAAATAAATTATAACTAGATTAAAAAAAAAAAAAAAAAAAAAAAAAAAAAAAAAAGAAAAAAAACCTTGCAAAGAGCCAGGCAAGGAGGTGATTTATGTTTATTTTGCTCAGTTAATAACCCGTGGCACGTCCTCCCCTGCGGCGTTAGGGTGGATCAGACAAAGCTGCATTTAAATTACAACCGTGCCCGATATTTATTTTTTAATATATTTTTATGGTCGCCTTCCCCATTTATCGTGAGCTACAAAAATATCCAGGCCATGCCAAGAGCTGCCTAAGAATCCTGAAGGCTCTGGGGGTAAATCCTTGGAGTTCAGACCCTGCAAAAGTGGGAGAGGCTCTTCAGATCCGTGTTNNNGAGTGGGGAAGGTAGGAATCAAATTAAAAAAAAAATTATAAAAAAATTAAAAAAAAAAAAAAGAAAAAAGAAAAAAAAAAGAGAAAAAAACTCGTTTGGGAAACACATTTCCTGGTTCGGGGATTTCTGTTGTCCCAGTTCATTTTCTCGAGTAGTGAGTTGGTGCTAACTCCCATTTTGCTTTCCACTGGACAAGTCCACCAAAAGAAAGCCCTTACTGTGCTTAATCCCCTTCCTGTTTCACAACTATTTATATAAGCAGTGGATTTTGTAGCTGGTTATTAATAGGGATGCAGGAGGAACTCGGTTCTTCTATCCTGTAAATGTCCTTCTGGCTCTGATGGGTGCCTGCTCTTCTGCAGTGTTTAACATTTGATATAAAACTCCACTATTAATGTCGTCAATCTTGAGCATTAAAATATGAAATAGGACATAAACTCAACATGCCAGCCTAGAAAATCTCTACTGTGAAAAAATCCTTTTGCTTTATTTGCCTTCTGCATCCCCAAGTTTTTACAAAAATATTTTTCAAGTTATTCTCTGCTGAAGTTGAAAATTAGTTTTCTTAAAATGAGGCTAAATTTTTCCTGTAATCTGTTAACTCCAAGAGGTGAAGCTTTAAAAAAAAAACCAAAAAACCATGAGGACACTATAGCAAGGCTTGCAAGAGAATCCTGGGGGTTGCTAACTTTGCTGCTGAAGAATGCAGCTTTTGCTGCCAGTCTGGAGTCAGAGCTCTTGAGAGACCTGGGACAGGCCCAGGCAGAGAATTCCCTATTTGAACAGGAACCATTTTAGCCAAAAAGCAGTAGTGAAACTGCTGCAGAAATCTGTCATTTCGAAGTAATACGCAGTCCTTTTTATAAGGTCTCCAGTTTATTGGTACAATTTTTTCCTTGTAAAGGATTGTGAGTGTAATTAATTATAGGCAATAAATTGTAAGTGCATTTCATAGCTCCTATATGTCTGGCTATATGACAGAGCTCAGAAATGTGGTTGTTAAACATACTGAAGAGTAATAGGGTAAGCAGTCATTTTCTCTATATTTTTTTGGGGGTAGGAGTGTCAGGGGGTCTGAAAACTGTGTGACAAAAATTAAAAATTAACAATCCCATGAAATGTTTTAATTACTAATGTCAACATAAATTACTGGTAAATTTTTTCCAGAAACAGTTTCGGTCTTAAGGGCAGGGATACTGCTAAAAGATAACCTCAAAATACAATTCTATAATTATATTACTCACTCTTGTTAGAAATAACATATTCATGAATTAATACAGTTTAGCTTTTGTCTACAGTTTGGATTTCTTGTGCTTTGAAATGTAACTTTGAAATTTAAAAATACAATGCTTTTTTAAAAATTAATTTTGAAGTTTTGATGACAACTCTTGATGTTAATTTTAGCAAGCATGTGTTTGGTTAAATTAAAATTAGGCCATAGTACCTCAAACTAATTAACAAGAAAAATGTACCTGAATGAGCCAGAATGATTCCAGGAAATCCTTTGAAGAAAATCTCCTTTTATCAAGTTTTCCTGGAAAGTCATATTTATAGAAATGCAAATAGATTTGTTTTAAAATAAAATATTTAAAATTAGTTCAGCAACTTGAATTCTGCACATCTCTGATTGATAGAAATCACTAATATTTCAAAACCAATGAAACTGAAAAAATAGTCTGAATTAACAAGAAACAGTACTTCATGCAGTATGCCCCATAGAACTGTTAGTTATTTTTCAAAATTTAATAGGTTTTTCATTGATTAAAAATAGAATCCAAAACAGAGGAGAAAGAGATATTTGAGTAATAGTAGAATTCTTATTCTTTAAGCAGGAATTAAAACAGGTTGCAGTAATACATAATCCATTGTACAGAGGAATCTTGGTCAGCAGCTTGAAGGCAATACAAATAATTCTCTCTTTTAAAAAAAGGCACATTTTACCTCTTGTTTTACCTGGTTCTCCATTCTTTGGTGATCCTTGATCTGTGTCCCTCCTTTAATTCATCTTTAATTGCAATCACTGACAATTTCAGCAACAAGCTCTAATATGCTTTTTCCCTCTGATTTACACAGTAACTGGCCACGAACCCTTTGATTTCCCCAGGACATAAGCCATTGGTTTCCACGGATTAGGAGTAGACTGGTTGCAGGATGTTCAGTAAATGTTCTTCCCAAGAAGTAAAACCATACTGTTCCTTTGTTCCAGCTGTAAAGAACCTGCCATGATAACAACAGCCTTTAAATGATGATGTCAAAATGTCAAAGAGGAAAGTGGCCGTGTGTGAGGTCAGGAGTCTCACTGATGCAGAAAGCAACTGGAGAAAAAGCTAGCACGAGTCCTGGTGAATTTTGGAATGGGTTCAAAGAGTGGCATAATATATTTATTCTGGATACAGAATCTGCAGGTTTCCTTCTTTTTTTTTTAAACTAAGGTTAAACCTCCATATATATGACTCTTAGTTCTAACTCTGCAAATTTCCTCAAATGAGAGGAAGAAGGAGAATTTGTGACCTTAATCCTTACATAGAGCTCCAATTTATTTAAACTAGAGCCTTGGGGTTTGAGTTGTGGATCTTGATTTATATCAAGACTGTGGTGGTATTTTTGATTGATGTGGATTTCGTATATCCTGCACATTTTACATAAGCTGCTGTATAAGTGGTCAGACTTCACACAAACACTCACAGAATATTCTGAATTGGGGTGGACCCACAAGGGTCACTGAGTGCCACTCTCAAGGGAGTGGCCCTGCTTACACAGATTGATGGGATGGTATCTGGCTCATTCTTCTGGTCTGTTAGAGTGTGGTGCAGGTTTGCCTAAATCAGGGTGCTCTTTGCAAAATCCGGACAAAATCAAATGGTTGTGCAGATGTGCTCTTTAAGAAAGAGAAGCTCTAGCATGCAGTGGTGCTTTCAGACAGTAGGTGTTGTGTCCAGTGTGTAATGACTGACAAGTGATCTCTGTCCCCAGTGCCTGGATGTGGTCTGGGGAATCTCACCCTGCTTGTTGGTACAGGCAGGATTGCAGGGGTGCTGCTCCCACTGCCATCTGCGCTCCCTCCCCTACCAGCAGCAGCAGATGATGGTAAGTGACACCAATATAATTATTTTAAGGAGTTGCAGTGATTTAAAAAAAAAATTATAATAATAGCTAATATCAACTCGAAGGTATTAGACACCAGAAGTTTGGTTTGGTTTTTTTTTTGATGTCAGAAATGAAATTTCCAACTGTTCACTTTACTGGCTGCTACATAGGAAAGCTTTTCTGAAAGTTTGTTTGAGACAATGAGATAATTCTAATGCACAAATGGGCTTTGCTTGTAGGAATAAATAAATTACTGCTTGCTTTCAAAAGCAAGCATAAAATTAATCTGGGTTCACATGATGGTTTTGATTTCACTAGACACAGTTCACACCTTCTAGGTTGATATAGGCAAACACTAAGCTCTCATTTCCAGTAAATCATCATTATTTTCTGCAAAGGACAGCCTGTATCTCTCATAGCACCTGTTGCCTTTCTCTGGGACATACCAGCACCTTATGCACTTGGTTACCTCAGATTTTGTAGGATGAATTCCTTTGTCCAGGGCTAGGGCTAAGTATAGGTGCCCACAGCTGCCAAGGATGTCTGTGATTCCAGTTGCTCTTCAAGGCACAGGGGTGTTTCTGTGACCTTATTCAGTGAATGTGGATCACTCATTACCCAAAAAACAATTATAGCACTCACCAGAAATGGAGGCAAGGCATGGTATTTTTTGTTAATATTTACAATTCACTGTAGTTGTTTTTAAATAGGTAATTTTTTTCCAAAGGTTTAAAAAATTTTGTCGGTTCTATTCATTGAGGAAAGAGAGGAAAAAAATTAATAATTGGTCTCTGGTGGAGAGGAGCTTAATTTTAACTGGTATTTCCTCATTTACATACCCAAGGTAAGAGTCATAAGAGATTCTGCTTTGGAGCTAGAGAAAGGCACATTGCTGGGGAATCTGCTCTCCAGTTAGGAGAAGCCTGCCTTTAAACTCAAGCCAGACAGTCTTTCTTGAGCAGCTTACTTCTCTTTTCCTGCAGAAATACTGATTTTAAAAGAAAAACATGAATAATGATTTTTTGTCTTGTTGAGAAAAGGTAAGAGATGATTCCATGCCATACAATTTTCCTACATTTGTTCTGAGCAGGGGAGAGAGGAGAGCTGCAAACTTTGTGGCATATCTAGTTTGTGTAAGCTTTGGATCTGTAGACTGCAACCACATGTGAGAGAAAGGCCTTTTGAAATACATGGCAACTGCAAAGGTTGCTCCTACTCCACGAGATTTACTGATGGGGTATTTGGATCTTTTCCTAAAGCTCTTGCTATGGAAATTTTCGAGGAACTGATGCCATACTATTTACTAGGTGTATGATTTGGCATGGGATTCTCTGCTGGCAGCACCATGGGATTGGTCCCACCTTGAAATGTTGTGATCCACGTCAGGCCTGGATGTTTGTCTTTACTGGCAGATGCTGGAGGAAGATCAGAGCTGCAATTAACCTATTTACAGCAAAGGCTTGCACATGACTTAGAAAAAACCCCTAGACTTTAAACCAAAAAAGATTTAAAAGTTATAGAACAAATGACTGAATAGAGCAAATCTGGGTTTAATTAACTGTAAAATTGGTTGCAAATGTTTTCAAAAGCTTTAACATTATGGGTTGGGAAGTTGCTATTTTGGAAGCTCTCGGCAAGTGGCACAGCTCTCCAGGGAATATGTGGGTGGTGGAAATGCCACGCTGGGGTGGGTGATGGAGCCAGGTCCCCCCGAGGAATGAGGAAGCCTCTCCCAGGAAGCAGCTGAGCCTGGGGCTGTGCGTGGTGCTTGCACAGAGGAGTCCAGCCTGATAGATGTGGGTGTGTTTTAGTTCCTTTTGCTGTTTCTGCTGCTGAGAAAACCTAAATCATTTGGAATTTCCTTGCTTCAAAACACTTCCTTGCACAGTTGCCCTGGGGCCCAAAGTGGAGTTGCTGACCTCGGTGTGGACCATCCCTGAACAGAGCGCAGCACTTCCCCAGCCTGCTGGGACTGTCCCAAAAGGTGGATCAGCCGCCTTCCTCGGGGCGCCCAGAGCACATGGAGGCCAGGAGAAGGCAGGGAAGAGTGAGGGGTTTAAGGAAAGCTTGTGCTGTCAAATGTTGCAACTGCAAATGTTTGGCAAAACATTTTCCAAAGGGCTGGAACAAGGGGTTAATTATAAGAATTGATCTTTTTATTATTGTGACTGAAAGGGATGGCATAGCAGAGAAAAAAGTATTTCCAGGGCAGTCAATATTTCAGATTGTATTTGTTTGTTGCAGAGAAGCAGCCAAAATTCTCAGCCAAACCTCAGTGCTTAAATAGCAGAGATTGGCATAGAATGAGGCAAAATATAGTGGATATTTGTTGATTTAGATTGTAAATCTAACTTTTGATCCTTTCCAAACTATTAATGGACATTATAAAACCTGAGTTTGTGGCAGAAGCCCTTGCAAACTGAAGTGTTTCTTGGGGAGTGATGGGAGTTGAATGTCAAAAAGATTTTGTTTTTACTATCTGAGGAGCATTATTAAGAGCTATTTCATTTCCCTATAAAGTTCAACCTTTATCTAGAAAAGAGTAAACTTTGAAAAAAAAACCCACAAAATCCCCCCAAAAATAAAAAAATCAAACTTTGAAAAATGTTTTAATAACGAAGCTGAGCAAATATTTTAAAACATAATTTATTCATTGTATGTAAATAATGTAATAGATCACAAAAGTAATTTTTTTTTCAAATTCTTTAACTAATATATCTCTATTTTAATTATTACCTGATGGATTAAAGTATTTGATACTTGTCTGGAGCAGCTCTGGGTCAGAGTTGTAGTAGCAATAATAGGCTCTGTTCCAGTTCTGTGGTGAGATCAGCAGACAGCCTTATCACAGGAGATTTTTACATGTGCTGTTTAAAATCTTCCTCACACACGGGTGTTTGTACACTCCGTGGTTCTGAAAGCCACTGTAGCAGCTCGTTTGCTGCTTCAGTCTGCAAACATTTCTTATCAGCTCTGGTCAATGCTTTCCTTCGAGCTTTCCTTATCAGCTCTGATCAGTGCTTCTCCTCCTTCATTTCCCCGGTGCAGGTGACGTCCCGCGGAGGCTCTGAGGCTGCTGGAGCTCTCTAACCTGTCCCTAGTGCAGGTTGGGAACTCACCTCTTGCAGCCACGAGGGTCTTCAAGCAGAGCCCATTTTTGATAGTGAAGATGACCCTGTATCCTCCTAAAATCACCAGTTTGTGCTGAGCACTGCAGCTCAGTGTGCAAACTGGGGGGACAGGGCTGCTCTCCAGGCTCTGCTGCTGCTCATGGCTCTGCCCTCTGTCCCTGGGGCAGGGATGAAACCCCAACAGACACAGCATGTGAGAACCTCACTGGTGTCATCATTTTCGCAGCCTCCTGGTGAGGTAGCAAAGTCCTTTTGGTTTTACAAGTGAAGCAGAAATACAGAGCCACTGCAGTCCAAATCCTCAAAGACATTTAAACAACCACGTTCTGTGCAGGTGCTGGCTCTGAGCAGACATCACCTGTCTGATGCAGGTTCTGCACAGCCTTCCTGCCAGCATGAGCTTCAGTTTCTTTTATTTGTGAGAGGAGGAAAATATTTGTTTCAGGGTATAAGACTTCAACCTTAGAGGCTACATGGGTGTTGTTAGGGCCCAGTAATTTTACTGTTATGGAATAATGGGGAATTTTCCTTGTAAGGCCAGGAGTTGTGGTTCAGAAAACTTTCACTGGCCTAACAAAGTAGAAACATTTACAGGCCTCATCAGGAGTAAGTAATAACTTTAATGGAGCAGTTAATTAGTTCTGCTCTTTTCAGACGGGATCATTAGAATTTAATGAGAATTAATAATTTCATAAAGCATGGAAATATATTGCCCCAAGCAAAATACGGTAACACACATTTCACAGATAGCTACTTTAAATGAATACGGTGACATTTTCTCATATTGTTGGATGATCTATAACACTTCCATGTAGTAACTCGAGATAAAGCATTTGGATCACATTATAAAGTGTGCTACTGCTTGAAGATACAAAGTCCCCATTGTTTGTGAACAGGAATATAAACCTAAATATAGCGATGTAAATGCAATTCCTTATTACTGTTGGCTTTTTCCTTGAACATTTTAAAGACAAAGATCACCTAGAAGCATCATTGAAGAGCAGCAGAATTCCTTTGCCATGTGCTGTAATCTCTTGTGTCAGCTCTACCACACTACCTATTGATTAAAACAAGCACATTCATAGTTTGAGAATAAGAGGACATAAAAGCAGGACAGAAAATATTCATAAAACATATTTTTGGGGCTATTTTCTAGTTGGACGTCATCTTGCAACATAATAAGTAATATAACAAACAAACAAGTATTTCATATAAGGGGATTTTTTAGCCTAACATTTAATACAACTTATTACCTATAGTTTTTGTAGCTTGACTATTGTTCACGACATAAAAAGAAGTCATTTCTCATTTCCAGATTCTGAGCTGGTTTAAATTGGCCTAATTTCCACTGACACTCATGAGGTTATACCAATGACCATGAGTAAAGGATGGGACCCAAATGTTTCAATGAAGACTTCGGAAATCCTGGAAAAGAGGGAAGGAAATTCCTTCTGTATATGCTGTAACTTCTGATGTGTCTTTTTCACAGAATTTTTCCTTTGCTGCTTGAACATATGGATGACATTCTTTTTTTGTATTCATTGAAAATTGATATAGTTGATCAATAAACCCAAATTTGATGGATGTTGTGAACTGTTCCTCTGAACATGCCCAGAACCTGCAGGCTAAACAAACACAGCATAAAGTGGAGGCAGCCAAAGAAAGTGTTGATCCTGTCCAGCCCTCACCCCTATGGTGTGATGTAACATATATGCACATCTAACACGGTAAAATCAGGATAAAGATGGTGCCATGGGGCAGAGATGCAGGCTTGCACAGTTTCTAATATTATTACTGAAAGAATTAAAGCTTACATTAAACATGTGAGAGTAAGCAAGGGCCAGAGCAGAGCTCCCTGCCACTGGGGCCACTGTCCCTGTTTGTGGGGAGATCTGAATTCCTCATCTTGTAGCAAACCCCAGCCAAAGCACAGACAGATCAAACTGTTCAGCTTTGCATGATGGTTCAACCCATTTCATTTTTCAAAACTGCAGAGCAGTAAAATGAAGCATTCTTTCTTGCTGGCTCTCCTGAGGAAAAAAAAAAAAAGCAAGAGAAAATGCTGGCTCAAACTTCAAATGCATAATACATCTCCCATCACAGATGTGAAGGAAAATTACCTACCAGATCTTTTTTCAGTAGAAGTTTCTATTTAAAGTAAAACATGTGATCATTACAGTATTTCAATAGTTAGATGAAAAACTGCTGCAATATATACATACATACATACATTCATACATATATATATACATATATATATAAAATTCTTCAAGAGATGTGTACTTGAAGTGAGCATTCGAAATATTTGCTATCCAAATATGCAACAAACTACATTCTGCTTCTCTCAATTTTTCTTATTAACTATTTTAAATTTAAGACTATGATACATTTTTTCTCAGCCTCTTTTTCATCTTCCAAGCACGATGTTTTCTGTTCCTGCAATGATTGCTGTGTACTGCAGCAGCACTGAGGCACTAGGGGCTGGAAATTCCATATAACAAAAAAGAGGATCTCTTCCAGAAAGCTGGCAAATACAAGAATATAGAGAGGGGATGTGTGGGCACAACAGAGCAGGGAAGACATTGCAACAGCACTGCTTGTTGTACGTGCAGATGTGAAGGGTGAGATTTGACCACTGCTCAGCAATCTCTGGGTGGGCAGTTGAACAGCACAGAACGTGGCAGCATCTTAAAATCCCTGGGGCCTGGTGCCAGCTGGTACCTGTGAGCAGCACCCAGAGCACCCTGCCCAGTCCTCCCACTGCTTCCTCTCCTACGCTGGACATGTGCTGGAGGCAGCCCAGGTTTGGCAGCAATGGTCTTTTTCCATTCCTGTTCTGCAAGAATTTTCCCTGGCTCTCCCTAAGCAAGTGGGGAGGTGAGGGAAGGAGGAGAGATCATGTCAGTTACTCCTGAGCTACCTTTCTACCTGCTTTAGAGGCAGTGGTGCCATGAAATGACATTCCCTGTGGGAGGGCCAGCAGTGGAAAACTCCCTGTGCTTGCTTGCAGGTAGCCAGCAGCCTTACCCTGCTCCTCCTGACTGGCCCTGCTACACTGCTGGACTTCTCCTTTTGAAGTCAGCCTTACACCTGTCTCCATCTTCACAGGGGTCAGGGCCATGAGAACAACTGCTTTTCACTCACATAAGGGATCTTTCCTCAAAATAATATGTAAAGAAAGGGAATGGTGATAACAGCTTTCCTAATCCAGATTTTCTATGTTGTTTGAGTGTTGGTTTAGGCATTAATTAGAGAGCAATGAGCATCATCAGTTCTACACTTGATCATATATCATATAAAAACTAGCTACTTGACCCCCTCAGATGATTAGTATCTTACTGCTGTATTTTGTTAAGTATTGATGCCAAAGTTTTGTTCCCAGCATTTACAAATCCTTTTAGTCAATTAATGGTAAAATGAAAAGGTTTCAATTTGGTGAGAGCTATTGTAATTATATTTACTTTGCAATTTATTACCATATGCTGAATATTTTTGTATTGCACCTACAAACTCCATTAAAAGAATATTAAAGCTGCAAAGTGTATTATTCTGAAACTGGGAAATGATGGTGTTTTCCTGTGCAAATTTAAAACTCTTTTAGGGAAATCAGACCTGCAGGTTAGCTGTCTGGGCACTGTACACAAAGTCATTTGGGATTTAAAAGTCATGGGATTTAAACAAACTCATGGTCTGTAAGCCACCCACACTCACAAAGTGGGAGTGCAAGAGACAGGCCTTCATCTGAAATTTGACCTCTCCCCAGAAGTGAAGCACTTGGCTGTGGTCAGGAGGAGCTTCCTTGGTGTGTGCAGGACCTGCAGCCTGCAAGAAGCAGCTCTGCTGTCTGTGCTCCTTTCCCAGCAGAGAGGCATCAGCACAGTCTCCAAGGGAAAGGTGTGCTGCTGGGAAAACTCCTGTGCTGCAGTGAGATTTCTGTTTAGTTGGGGAGGAGTGTAACATCCTGGCTGCCACAGGGATGCTTGTGCATGATAAGGATGATTGTAACTGGACAAAAGTAGAAATGTTGTAGGAGTGGGCTTGAGGGCTCCCTGTCTTAGCACCACCCCCACTGCCAGCTATGGAAATGTACTCTTGGCCACTTTCTGTGCCTCAGTGGATCTTCACTTCTTTGCTGAGCTCTAGCACAACTTCAGATTGAAGGGGTCAAAAGCACCTCCCACAGATTTGCCCTGGATGGGATCTAGGAGTGTTTGAACTCCCTTCAGCCTACGGAGAAGTAGTCTCAGTCTGCTGTTCTTGTGCAAGTGCTCAGTCAGGAAACGATTTTATAGAAGGGATTACTGCTGCTAACTGCAGGGGCATCATAAAACCAGTGATCCCTGCCCCACCTCTGGAAAGAGAGGCTGGAGGCAGAGAGCTTCAGACAGTGCACACCAAAAGGATATAGGTACTGCAGCCCCTAGGGAAGAGGAGCTGCCACAAGCAGGGAGGCAGAAGAAGTGCCTGTCCTCGGTGCACTTCTCTAGCAGAGGGCTAAGGGCTATTTGCTCTTTAATGAAAGTTGAAATTGTTTAATACACTTCAAGAAAGGCTGAGAGGGCAGGCAGAAAGCTCACCAACACAGCTCTGGTTTGACCTTGTCTGCTGTCCCATTGTTCAGGAGGATCTTCAATTGTGCATATCCTGGAGATTTTGTACAGTTCTCATTCTGGATCTGAGTTTGAACTCTGGGGCTACTGCTCATGTGAGCAAAGAAAAACTTCACAGTGAGCAAAATTCCTGCTGCTTCAACCCATGGAGCTACAGTGATAGCTCTTCCCTTGCAGTGGGTTGATTGGAAGGCCTTTGCCTGGTGCTCTGGCTAGAAACTATTGAACCTGACTAAAGTCTGCGGGACTGGGAGGTGCAAATAGTGGAGGATTCAGGCAGCACTTTAAAATGCTGTTTTCACAAGCATATAAATCCCATTTAGCAGTATTTTTGTCAAAGTGCTCCTTTATGCAATGTTCCTTATGTGATGGTATAGGAGCCAAGCCTAAAATTTATTCTTCAGTGTGTTCCAACCTCAACTTCTGTCTGAGTTCTTTAGCTGGTGTGAATTCATGTAGCTCTTTTGGCTTTAGAGATGTGATGATTTACACCAGATGAAGAGAGGTTCCCTCTTTCTAATGTCATTTCCTTGGGTCTTTTTCATGTGGTATTTTCCTGTCATTTCATTTTTCATTCTTTTCCAAGAATCTTAAATGTTTCACTGTAAACATTAAAAATCCACTTGTGTCTTTGGCATCAAATATAACAATAGAACTTGTTTTTACATCTCTCCGTGGTACAATATAGAGGCATTGCCAAAAGCTATCCACTATCATTACAAACATGGGAATGGAAGACATATATAAACACAGAAGTGTAACCCCTTTCTCGAATAAGAGTTTATAATAGCAACAGTGAACTTGACCCAGTGCATTTCCTGTAGGGATAAGGTGACCTGCAGGGGTTAATGGCCCGTGGCTTTGCCTTGGGCTATCATCTCACCCAGCCAGTGATTAATCCTGGAGAAATGCCCTTTGCTCCCATCATTATCCCTTAAATGGAACCTTTAGAATTCAAAATGATTTTGGAATGGAATTTACCACTGCCCTGCACTCCATTCATTGCAAGGAACTTTACTGTAACTGCATGTCACACTTGCATAAATAACCTTCATAGGGGAAAAAAAAAAAAGAAAGATAAAAGGACTGGCCCAGAAAAAGGAATAAAACTCCAGTGCAGGCTACCACTGCTGGTAATATTCCAACAGCAGGGTGATGCTATAGCAGGAGGCTACAACTGCTGCAGCTAATGGAGGGAAAAGAGTCCTAAAGAATTTTATGTTTATAAGAATTTTCCTGTGCAAGCATTAACTGTAGCATATTTTCAGGCAGCAATGTGTTATGTTTTTGTTTTGTTTACTTAGCTGCTTCCCAGGCATATTCTTGACAAACTAGCTTTTCTTAGTAAATTTAGGACGGCAAGGTCCCTGCACTGGCAACACATGGTCTGAAGAGCTGCTGAAGGACCTGGTTACTCCTTTGGACAAGCAAAGTGCAAAAGAGACTGTGAGTGTTAAAGAATTGCTCTGCATCAAAACCAGAAAGCTTCAGTTCATCTGCTGACCTCTCTTGCAGGTCTTTTTCTTGCAAATTTTATCTGCTAGCTAAGAATTTCAGGTACAGCATATTGCTTACATTTTATTCCTGAGAATGGAGTAAAATCTGTGGTAGTAAAGCAATCAGAGCTCTCAGTCATGTCTCTACTCCCCTCTTAATCCATCTGATGTAGGCTTCCTCCCAGGCTACATTAAGATAAACATGCCTAGTACACAAGGTTGTAGAAACAATTAAATCTACTTAGTGTTTTTGGGTTTTTATAAAAGATAAGAAGTTCCTCATACACTGTTTTATCAAGGAATGTTTCAGACAGGAAGATATTCAGCATCAGTGCTGGACAACCAATTTAGCACAACTCTACCATTAATACACTGGTGATGAAAGTCTGTAATGCCATTCTTGCAGTCTCCCATGTCATATGTACTGATCACACTCACACACCAGTGGAAACATATTCCTGATGTATTTGGAGGCATTTTGCATGTGGAGCATGTGTCACCTGTTGCATGAAGTCACTCTGGTGGTAGTGGTCCCCCAGTGTATTTTGATCCCAGTAAAAGACATTTCTTATTCAGTAGCATCTTGCATAATTTTTTTGTTTTTTTTTTTTTTTGTGGATCAACCTCAAGCAAGACAGTCTATAATTACTGCAAAATCAAAATGTTCTCCAGCTGGTTCAGGGTTAACAGAGTTTGGGAGGGTCTCCAATAAGCTTCTTGCTCTTCCTCTGAAGTGTGGCCAGCACGCAGCAGAGTGAGGCAGGGCTGTCCCACTCCTGGGCCTGGCTCTGGACACTGTCCCTGGGTGGTGCCTGTCTGCCAGAAGCTCTGACTGCAACACAGAGCAGCTCAGAAGCAGAGATGGCCACGGTCTTCCCTGCTCTCTCTCAGTGAGTGAACCCAAATCGAGCCTCTGATGGAAAACAGCCTTCCACCCTGTACCAGCACTCCCTGCAGGTGGTGTCAGGAGTGGCTCCTGACAAGTACAGGGGATGGTGTGGCCCCCTCTGAACCCTTACCTTGCTTGCTGAGCACTGAGGCTGCCAGGGACTCTGCCTGGTCTCTGCACTGTGTGGAGCTCTGCTCCCAAACCCATGAACAAGAACTTTGTGGATCAGTGGCTGAAGGTACAGTCAGAGGTAGAAGGTCAGCACTGGAGGAACATATACACTGAACAGCTCTAGCACTTGAAGCCCAGAATTTTATATTCTTAAGGTTTAATTTTTAAAATATTCCCCAGCTCCTCTACTCCTGCAGTAGCCAGGAAAAGCTGTGTTGTGCCATGGCTTTCTGTGGCTGCTGGGCCACCTGGCAGTGCCAGAGAGAAGCCCAATTCCCAGCTCTGGGACCAGGACTTTCAGGTCCTTTGCTGTCTAAATTCCTGCTCTGCACTGTGCCAGTCAGACCTAACATAAAGGCAGACAACACCAATGTGATCCTTTGGCTTGCTGGCCTTCTTTCTGTTAACAATCTCATCAACCTCTCTTGCATCTCACTCCCCATTCACAGTGTCTCAACTAAATTCTAAAGTGACTGGAGGATGTGTCACCTTATAGAAAGATGCAAGACCTCTTGGGATACAGTTGGAGAGCTGTAGCAACCAGAAGGTGCAAATACAGACCCTGGAGCTACCTCCAGTTGACCCTCTCCCTCACGTTTTAAAATATTTTCCCCATGCTTTCCTTAAATTTTCTTCATATTCCAAAATCAAGCTGAACTCCTATGTTTTTGTAAGCTGCCTATTGTAGGCACTAATTGTACATAAATATTTAGCATTAATCATTTATAGTAACATGGGAAAGGAAGAGAAAGTGAGGATTAGGTTTGTTTGTTTGTTTTTGTTTTATTTTTCCCCACGATGCTGGAAAAAGGCATTAAATATTTTGGGGATATTTGATTTTTCAAAATGAGATTTATTTTCCTTCTCGTTTTTTATCAAGACTGCAAATATTATAAAATAATATTTTGCAATTATCAATACTTATATCAATGCTTGTAAGATTTTTTTGAGGAATCCTTTTGCTTCTTTGTTAAGAGGAAGCTGCTGCTCAGCATCAGAGATTCCTAATGCATTCTTTAGCAACACCAGATATCAGAATAGATGCCACATATAATCACATATGTAAGTGAATTGAAAGGGGGTGCATATCTTTAGTTTTGGGAGTAGCTTTACTTCTGGGAATGAGAAGAAAAAAATGCTTACAGTTAAATTTTTTAAGTGTTGCAGCTGTTAGGAAGAAAGGAATTTTGTCTGAAAATGAGTGTTCTGATTCTAGTTTACTGGGAAGGAGAAAGAGTAATAAATTGTATCATGTTTACAAGCACCTGTACAAAGTGTTGCCATATGTGTAAACCTCAGGGCATGTGGGACCGTACCCCAGCTGGGACACCCATCCTTCCTCCTGTTTTGTTGGAGGAAGGAAGTGTCTTGTCCCTGTCTTGGGACTGGGAGAGGCAGTCTGGGATGGGACCAACGTTACCACCATTGCTGTAACATGGGATTATCTACATCAGATTTATGCCATGTTTTTTTACTTAAAGACAATGAAATTCCTTGTTGGTTTTGTCTTTTTTTTTCTTTTTCCTGCAATACTACCAGCTATGAGAAAACATTTAAAACAACCATATGCCTGAAAATAATTCATTATGAATTCTGGTAAATTCTCCCAACTGTTTTCATTTTACCAGTCTTGGAGACACGTTTCATTGTGTGTTTGGAGGGAATCAGGCACCACAGAACCTGAAACCTGAAAGAGACCTCTACATTTTATTGGGGTATAAATAATGGTAATAATTTGATGGAGCTCCTTGAATAACACAACAACAGAATGGGATATGGTTTACAGCATCATACTGTGCCTTGTCTGTAGAGCTTGTGCTGCAGATTGCTTTCCTACAGATTGGCTTCTGCCAGTGACAGGGTCATAAATGCCCACCTTAATCACTGGCTATGTCTAAACCCCCCAGTTTAATCCCCATATAGGGCACCATGTACTCTTTAAGATACAACTTGAAGAACTTAAAGGAGTGGAAAATATGTTCTTATTGAGGTGTAGTTGAGGCTGCCATGTGACAATGCAGGGGCTGGGACAGAGCTGGTCCCAAGTGAGTTCATCTGAGAGGGGGCAAAAAACGTCTCTGTGAAGGGTTCCACAGCATCACTCTGCTGAGGCACTGGACAGCCCAGGGCTCGTCTAAAATTCCTTTTGTTTCATAAAATAATTTTCATTTATTTAAAGTGAGGGCAGGGGAGGGGGAGAAACAACAAAATTTCTCAAAACTAGAGAACAGAAACTTTTGTAAACTGTAATTATTTTTTAAAGACAGCATTGTTTCTAGTCAGCTCTGTAGGTTGGATTGTATGGCACATGCATGGCTGTGGACTCGAAGTACACTTATTCTGTCTCCTCCTGCCTCTGCTCACAAGGAATTCAAACACAAAATATCACTTGGGAAAAATAAAATGGAAAACTATATTGGTTGGCTAATACTTTGCCCACTCACTTCCAACACTCTATCTGATCACCATGACCTCTGCCTAAGGGGATGTATGAGGAGATGTGTTGCCTTTGCTAGCACAACCAAATCAGCTGCTTTCTAAATCACCTGGTAGACAGATTTCCCACTGGCAATGTAATGTCTCTGTGCTCATTCCCTGGCACAGAGGTCCCTAATCCCAACCAAGGGGACAGGGACATGCATGAAGCTGTGCACCAGAGATCCCTTCAGTGTATCCCCATAGCTGGTGACCACGTGTATTCCCCAGACAACTTTTTCAACAGGAGAAGGGCAAATGGCCTTCTGGAGTAATCCTTGTTTGCAGAGATTTGAGTGCAGCTGTCAAGGAAGGGCAGCAGAGCCAGTATTGTTCCACAGAGACTTGTGGCATCATGGCCGTGTTGCAGCCATTTATCATCAGCCTCTGTCATTCCCAACCCGGGGCCTCTCACATGATAACACAGAGCGCCACTGCTCCTTTACTGACTTGGTCCCTGGTTAATCAGTTTGTTCAGGTTTTGAATGCTGTATTCAAGCATATTTTTAACAATGAAAAGCTCTCTGTGCTAAAAGAAAGGTCCTACGTATTTGAGTCACATTCTTTTCTCTCCAATCGTTTCAGGTTTTGTGTCACTTGATTTGTACTTGCTGTGGCTCATTATGAGAAGTATTTGTCAGTGTGGGCACTAAGGCACGCACAGCCCCACATGTGAAATTTAATTATGGGCATGGGAATTTCCTGTCCATTCCCTTGAAATATTGTTGCTTAAAACTTGATAGAGTGAAGGTTTTGCAAATTGAAAGAGAGAACCATGAAGGAAGATAGACAGAGGAATAGACAGAGGGGTCCAGAGATGTCTGATGTCTGGGGATTGAAGAAAAAAGCCAGGTTCCCTTAGGAGCAGTGAATGACCTTGGAGCCATTGGAACAGAGAAAAAAGAAGACACCCTGAAGGCACTGAGGGATACAGGATGGAGCCTGATAACAAACACTGAGGGATGGATCCTTAAATTGGATCAAGGGAGAAAAAAGGGCTTGAAGAGGAGAAAGAAAGAAGGTTAGGGCTGGAGGGAGTCTCCTGTCCAGAGGACCTTTAAATCAGCAATTGGGAGCGCAGGATGCACATGCTGATATTGCAGTGCAAGGTACTTGGAAAAGCTATGGGACAAAATTGGCATAATTTTTATTTCATGGATTTGCTCTGCCTCTCCTGTCTCACTAGAAAGATTTGAGCAAGTGCTCAGCCCTGGCCACTAGTGCACAGCTGAGCAGGACAGAAGGACTTTGTCTCCTGCAAATGAAGCCATTTGCTGGGAGCCCTCCTGCTCATGCAGCGATGCTGTTTGTATCTTTGCTCGAGAGGACTCTTATATGAGATGGAGAAATCTTTCTTTACAGGTGTGCAAGTGACATCTTCATAGTTACCCATGTTTTCCTTAGGTCAGGGACTGTATTAAGCATTTCCTAAGTATTTAGGGCCTCTGACTGCAGAATCCAATGAGGCTGCAGGACTTTGCTTCATCTTTCGACATTTCCTTTTATTAAAAAAAACCCTGTAGTTTGTAGTCCCCTTTGCTCACTTTGGTTTATTACACCATGACCACTGTTTCTGTCCTAACAGCCCATAACCTCCCTCTCCTCCCAGGGAGCACAGCTCTGACCCTCAGCTCCAGTGCCAGAGCACCAGCCACATATGAGCATATCAGCATTATCACCTGCAAGGATATGGGGCAGGGATAGGTTTTTTGGAAAGAGGTGGTAGCAGGTAGCTTGTTCCTGTTACAGCATCACAAACAGCTCCAGCATTGTAACAGAGGCTCACAAAGGCATTGAGGCTCCCTTAATTATTACTCTCTTTCTCCCTGCTCTCAATCCATCCCTGGTAGAACTTCAAGAAGGAGTTGAGGAGCTCTGGTAGCTGCAACATGACAGATAACAGTGGTATCTTAATCAGTAGAGCCTGAGGCACGGCCACAAACTTCCCAGGTGTTTTTCTCTGCCTACCAGCGTGCTGCCTGTCACAGTTGCTCACTGGCTGCTTTTCACTGATGAACATTCAACAGATTTCAGCCAAGCTTTGTGACAGTGCTGTTGTCACTCGTGGTGCAGCTACAGAGAGCTGGATGTTGTCTCCATGCTCTTGGGAGGGGAAGCGCCAAAGCAGCCGCAGCCAGCAGAGCTGTGCGTTGTCTCCCGGAGTCCGCAGATGGTACGGAAACAGGGAGCTTTCATTTCAGCAGGATGATAAAATCTGAAGCTTAATTGTGACAGCTGCATTTGCATTAACTATTTCAGTACCTGAGCATTTGAGCAACATGTTAAAAACAGGGGCCTACCAGTCCTCTCTGTCATGATGATGACCTCTGGTTCAGAAGTTAACTTTCAGCTTCCACCCTGTTAACTTCTGATGCTGTTTCCAGTTCCCAGTATAGATTGGCATGTTGGGAATGGAACATGTAGATACATACATTTAATTGAATATTGAGAAAATACAAGTCTTTCCTGTTTTGATTATATTGCTTATTTTCCTGGGTAGGATGACAGAAGTTCTTGCTCCCTTGACTTAAAGAAGATCTGCTAGGTCAGTGTCAGTTCTTTCTGAGGGCATTCCCTGGAGCACATCTGTTTTGTACACAACTGCATGCCCAGAGCTACAGCTGAGGAGCTTTTCAGTACCACTTCTCTAGTCATGATAACTGGATGTTGTATCAACTGTGAATTACTCCATAAAGAAAACAAATAACTGATGTTCATTTGGATATGGGGTCAATTTTGCACCTTTGGAACTTGAGATGCAGCTGAGTTTCAGCTAAAACACAGAAATTTAAGACATGGTACTTAAAATCAGAGATAACTTCCTCCAAAGTTGATTATTTTCCATCTGAACAATTACTGTGCTTTTAAATTTTATCTACAAACAAATTTAAGAATTTTCCATAAATCTAAGCATTATTTTTGGAGAAAATGAAGTATTTGCAAAAGAAGGTGTTAGCATATACCTGAAGAATGGAAACAAATTCATAGAAAAATATAAAGCTAGACTTGAAAGCTAACACTCTTATTTGCAACTTATTTTAACTTAACACTATCACCATAGTCTCCATTATTTGGTACTGGAGACATATAGTCTACTGATGTGCAGATAATGTCACAGTCCCAGAGTAATAGCTTTCTGTTTGGAGGGTATTGAAAGAACAATTGT
Organism: Notiomystis cincta; assembly: GCA_013398075.1. Classification (NCBI taxonomy): domain Eukaryota; kingdom Metazoa; phylum Chordata; class Aves; order Passeriformes; family Notiomystidae; genus Notiomystis; species Notiomystis cincta. The sequence goes on along the minus strand of VZRX01020978.1, from coordinate 30,344 downwards.
TAGGAAATGAAAACTTCAGAGAAGCCTGAGCCCTGAGATAAAATAATGCAGATACCTTATTTACCCATATCTCATTAGAATCCAAAATGCAAAGGTATATTTCGTATTGATAGCAAGTTATGAGAGCATCACTATCAACTTAGTTACAGCCTAACAATTCTCCCACTTTTAAGAATGGGAAGGGCACCCCACAAGAGAGAAACTGAGAAAGAAGACTCTGTAGAACAGGACATCAGGACTAAGCAGAGAAAAGGAGAAAAAAGCAGCTCCCTGTAGACTACAGTAGCTGGTAGAGCAGGGATGGGATCAGAGGAGACAGAAAAGAGACTGGGAAGAATAAAATACTTAACCATTATCTGGGGTAAAATATATAACTATCAGTGAGATTCTGACAGATTTACAAGCATCAGATCAAGCTGACTCACTTGCTATCAGCTGTAACTATGTAAAATATGCTGCTCCAACTAAATTGGCAAAAGGAAAAATAAAAAAAGAATGGTTTGCACATAAAGAGCTAAATTTTATGTTGATTCACCATATGTCCCTTGCCACCTCAGAGAAATAAAGATCTGAAGAGCATAAATATGCAAAGAATGTTGGCCAGGTTTTGCATTTTTAGTATTTTCTAGTTCTTCCATAAGTACAACACTCTTGCATCAGGTCTGATTGCTGCCAGCTGCATTGGTTGTAGAATTCCACCACTGACAGATAGCAAAATACAGATCATTTATGGGTCTCTTTTTCTTCTTGTTGGAGCATGGGATTTACAGAGAAACACAAGTCAGCTTGTTGATATTCATCCAGTTGGAAGACTGTTTCCAGGGAACATGCTTAAGACCTAAACTTTTGGAGTAGGGATTGTCTTTTGTTCTGTGTTTGTGCCAGGTGGTCTTGGTCTCTAAACAGGGGTTCTGGTTGCACTAATAATAAATAATCTTTAAAGATTATAGTAATTCTTGACTTGGAGGTGACAAAGAGGTGTAGAAAGCAAGCCAGTCATTTATAAAAATCCAGCCTAGGCTGGCTTAGCCTTTTCAGTGCTGTGAGCCAAATGTCAGCTTTGGGGCACCTCTGTAAGGTGATCTCTGGAGCTCCATCAGAGCAGGGTTCTCCTCCAACACAGGTGGGCTGACAGTTTACAGAGTGAGTGTTTGGGCATGAGGAGGTGCTGGGGGAGGTAATATGCCAGCTGACACAGTCCTGGCAGCCAGCTCTGGCTCATGGGCTGCTGCTTTGATCTGGCCTTTTCATCGCACTCATGAGAGCTGCTCCATTTTTTTCAAATATGTCGATAAATTTATCATTTTCTCCTGTATTTGCATAAGTCACGTAATGGCTATGAAGTGACTTGAGAGCTCTCTGTATGTATTCCCTGATCCGTGCTTGGGAGTTGTGTCATCTTGATTAGGTGTGATCCTGCAGGGGCTTGCAATGAAGGTTTTGTTCCTGGGCCTTGGCTGGGGGAGAAAAGAGATGCTCGGGGCACAAGTGTTGCTGCCAGCAGCACTGCCTTTTTGCCCACTTTATCACAGCAAACACCATATTTTCAGGTGGAATCTTCTAAAATTAATCACCAGCAGACAAGCATTCAGTAAAAACAGGCAGTGGGATATTAATTACGAGACAGTCTGAATGAAACAGGGGTCAGTAACACCCTGTAGGTAATCACTTATTAGAGAAACACACAAACATGTAGCACTCAACTGGCCAATTGCTCTTGTGTAAGAATAAGACCATGACTGAGGTACAATCTGCACATTAGCACACAAAAGACATGCAATAGGGTAAAGTAATACATGTATGCATATAAACTATATTATGTTGCAAAAATTATGTTTCTGTTTCTCTCTGAATCAACTATTTTTTAAAAAATGGTCCAGGAACTTGCAAAGAAATTCAAATGTATAGTGTGCAAGTTGTGTACAGTTTGGAAATATAGTAGCAAACTGTAATACAGACCCTATTATGGTTACAGGGGGGTGAAGGGCTAAAATCAGAGTGAGAATAAGAGACCCTTATAAAGAGGTGCACATAATTCATAATTCACTCTAAGGTGCAGAAAACTGAGGATTAGCCTGATTGACCAGCAGAAGCTGAACCACACACAAGGTTCAGAGACAGAAAGACTGAGCTACCTTAACTCAGAATCTGTGGAAATAAAACACTGGCAATACCTTTACCCACTTGTGGAAGCCTCATGCTAATTTGTGCTGTTCTGCTCCACCTCTTAAACAGTAAGTTTCAGTTAAAAGTTGCTGCATTCACTCTCAAAAGCCTGTATGCTGCTGGTTGTGTTTTCCTTTGGAGTTCCAAGCAGCACGAGGCTCCAGGGAAGTGCCTGTCCAAGGTCACAGTATCTGTGTCTCAGGAAGGATGTGAGGCTGTGAGCTTTGCAGCCATCACAGGGAAAAGCTTGACTTGCCTTTCTGATTCTGGGCTTACTCTCATCTCACGAGATGTGAAGCAGTGTAGCCCCTCCTGACCCTGAGACCAGCTCAGCTGGCCAGAGCCTGGGGCTGATAATGCCAAGGCTGTGGGTTTGGTCCATTCATTGCAGAGTTGGACTTGATGATCCTTGTGGGTCCCTTCCAACTTAGAATATTCAGAGATTCTGTTTATCACTAAAGCAAGGGAACTAAAAAGCCTTTGCTTGTGGTCAAAGGGAGCAATCAAGAAAACATTTTGGCATTTAATAAGACAAGACTTAGAAAAAAAAGCTACTCATGTACTTGACCCGAGTGGTTAAAGGAAAATCAGCTTCATAAGAGTTGGGTTATTTTGTAATAAGAAATTGCTGGTGGAATCATGTATTTCTTCAATGCTGTTATGATTATTTTCAAAGACTGTGCACAGACAGTCCTGATCCCTGAGCACAGCAGAAATGTGACAGCAAGGAACAGGTTTTTTTTCCTGTAGCTCCAAGTCCTTTACCATTTCTTTCTATTCACTGTAAAAGGGGACTTCCTTTAACATAAAAGTCACTTTTGCACAGTCACTAAGTCTGCCATACTGTTCATTTTCCTACTGCATATGTTTGACATCTGTAAGAAATATTGTTGTACATGGTTTGAATATACAGCCCACCACTCAAGCCATGCAGAAAATCTGGAGGAGATGGCAGAAGCTCAAGACATCTGAACAGAACTTTTACTGTTAGAGAGGTATGTGGGTTTTCAACCAGAATGATCTTGATTAGCTAAAAGGGAGAAAAAGATAAAGTATTTATCTCCTAAACATTTAATGGTATGTTCATTCACTGTTTTTCAGAGTGGAAGCAGTGGGGCTGAACAGCAAATTTTTCAGCCATGCAATTGCAGTCCCTCAAATGTTGAAGTCTGGGGATAATTCTGATTTCTTCCTGTGCTCTGATACCTCAACAACAGGAAACCATCAATTCTAATTTTTAATTTGTCAGTAACTCTTCTGTCTTCTACCTTAAAGCAAAACACTCTCTTTATTTTTCTAATCTGCATTAGAAATTTTATCTATTAATTTGTATAGATCTCTTAGGCCAATTATGTATATATACATTATATTCTTTATTAAAAAAAACCCTTTTTTTCATAATAAGAGAAAGACAATATAAAACAATTATAAAAATATAGCAACAATATAAGACCAGACCAGACAGGACTAGCATACAGCTCTGCAGACATCAATTCCCTGAGCAGGATTCTCTCCTGGCCTCAGAGAAGATTACAGCTCTGGTATTAAAGGCCAGTTCCCAAGGGCCTTTCCTCTCACATAAATTAACTGGAAGGCAGTGGCAGAGGAGTGAGGCCAGAGGTGGGCAGTGACACTGTTGGGAGTTTTGATCTGCTTCCATCTGGATGGATTATTTAAAGAGCTGCCACAGGATTTAAATTTAAGGAGATAGTCATGGTAAAGAACAGGATCCTCTAGAGACTTCTTTATTTCAATATTTTGTGAAGGAACTGAGGATCTGGAAGAACAACACCTGAAACACAGAGAGTTGCAGTGGCAGTTCACTTGTCACTGGTGGTGCCTGGCTCCTGGCTGGCAGCCCCAGGACAGAGAGATTCCAAAGGGTCTTTGGTCAAAAACTCAGGCACAGGCTGAATAGGACACCAGAGCAGAGTTCAGTTTTCACAGCCCATCTCCATCTCATCTCCATCTCCATCTCCATCTCCATCTCCATCTCCATCTCCATCTCCACCCCCCACGTCCTGGGTCAGCCCAGCCACCCTGTGCTGGCCTTGGGTACATCTGCACTCGTTTTCCATAGCTCACCTACCAGCCCTGTCCTGCCCTCAGCACCTCACTGCTGGGTGCAGTGGAGCCTTACATCTCTTCTGTGGTTTTCCCTTTCTCCCTTCTCCAGAGCTCATCTCTGGGAGCTGTGTTGGCTGCCCAGAAAGCGGAAATCTGGAGACCAGAGGGAGAGTCTCTGTCACTGTCTGGAAGTTTTTTGTGGGAAAAATTCTCTATGTGAACAAACCCATGATATCTCATTGTCATGACAGATATGGTCCTTAAAGGTTGTCTGGTCAGTGGAAATATAAAATTTTAAAAATATAAATTGGTCTCCTAAGTTGCTCAGGACCCAAAATCATCCTCTTATAGTGCAAGGTGTGTATTCCCTGTTGTAAGGATTTTGTGGAGATCAGATGTTAAGCCATATCCCACCTTCTGCTTGTTTCCTGTTTAAGGAGACACCTGACAGAGTTCTGCCTTCTCCACCCAACTCAGAGAAGTTTCAGCAATGCTTTCAAAATGTTGTGAGTACCAGAGGCCATACAAAAGTGTATTGGCTGATAAGCCTAGGTTTGCTCCTGCTAAAATACAGCTTGGTGTCATGGATTGGGAATGGTAGTCCCCAGTTTAGTACTCCCACCAAAAAGAAAACCACGAGCTGCTCCCTCCCCACTCTGGTGAGCTTGGCAAAAGGCGCAGATAACGAGCTAAGAACAATTTATTGGACACAGCAACGAGATAAGAAAGACACAGTAACAGCAACAATATTACTAACAAAAGGGTACAAAAAGAGAGGGTGATTTACATGCAAAACGCTCATTCCACAGCAACAACGAACAATGGTAGACAGGTTTTCCATTCCTGCCATGCTTTTCTCGGCCCAAAGCCACCCCCCTCACCTTGGAAGCAGGAGTCCCTTACTTACAGCCCTGGCAATGATGTCAGTGGTTGAAATCACAACCTAGACACGACCCCATAGTTCCAGGTTCCATCCTCTAACAGCTACTGCAGAAATTTGCTCTGTCCTGGCCAAAACCAGGACAGATGGAAACAACCAGAGGAAGCCTGAGGGGACAGTTTGCAGGTACCTGAAATTTGGCTCAGCACACCTAAGGCTGCACACAGCTGCAGTGACTAAACTCCCTGGATGTAGCCAGCATGACTGTACTAAGCAGAAAATGGGTGGGATCACCATTATAAGCCCTGCCAATGTTTTTTTTTCCACTTTTCTGCTCTAACCCTGCCCATCCCAATTCTCTCCCGTGGCATGGGGAATATGAGGCACAGACACTGTTAGCAAAACAGCATAGATGTCACATATTCTTTAGCTCCCATGCCAGACCTCTTATTTTTCCCCAAGGTGCTGGTTGTTACAGGTGAAATGGATTGATTCCTCTGCTTTGGGAAAGGTCTTCTAGATAGCTAACAAAGAAGGTTCTTAAATACAAAGAGGTGGGTCTGGAGAGAGTTCTTTGCAGGTTGTAGGTGAGAAATGTCTTTTCTTAAGCAATTTCTAGTTCCATTAATTACAAAACTGAAATCTAACAGGATCCTGTGGAGTGTTAGTCTCCGATGGAGGCAGAGAAGTCCCCCTCAGATCATGAGAAGGTGGCTCTGATTAGTGCACGACCCCATGGCAGGGCCTGTAGAGTTTGACCTGGGAGGTGAGCAAGACAGGGAGGTGAGTTTGACTTGCAAGTCATCAACATTTTTTCTTTAACACACAGAAAAAAAAGAGTAAAGAGGAGGAGAGAAGAGGAGGAAAAAAGGGTAAAGGTGGCAAGGAAGTACTGAGCAGGTCAACATCTACACTCCTGCAGTGGACTGGGCTCTCTGGCACCAGTTTAGCAGTGTCCATTACATCTTTTGCTTAATTTTAAAGTAGTTTCTACTTTAATTTATCATGTATTTGATAGAGCAGAAAGTAGCTGTGGTGCTAGAAAAACTCTGGAAAGAGTAAGCAAATTAAAATGACACAGCTGTTCCAGGCTTTCCCAGCCTCCCAAGAAGACAGCTCAGACTGCAGCGCGACACACACCACATTGCACTGGCACAGGGCCACTGTTTGTGTCACAGACAGACAGCTTGCATTAGAGTTTGGCCCAAATGTAAAAAGCCTTCTTACTTGAGTTTGAGAAATAAGGAGCCGTATTCAGATTTTAAAGCTTTTTAATTAATAGAAGTTTAGGACAGAAAATTCAGTGCAGCTGTTACTGCTGAATGCAGATGGGGCTTGGAAGGTGGACCTTCAGCAGGGGAGTGCTTCCAGCAACCCTCATCCTTCGAGGTGATGAGCACCCTCCAGCCCCCCTGGCTGCCCTGAGAGCAAGTGTGCAGTCTCTCCTAGTGCTAACCTCATGTGGCAGGTTGAACTTAGAATTCAAAAGGGTAGATGCCTGCCTGTGACCCAGGACTGTCTTACAGCTGTGGACAAAGTGTCATTCAGAGAGGTCTGATGCCAGATGAAATCTAGAGCAACTCTCTTTCCCACCAGTAGAGTTACATCAGTGTAAAGCCACTGTAGGAAAACTCAGAATAAAGCCCAGTGTGGAGAAACTTACGACAAAGTGTAAAGAGGTCATAAATCTTACTCCAGCTGCACTTCAGATGTGGTAGTTTTACTCTGGGCCTGGTGTATGGCTGCTTTGGGTGCTGAAGCTATCTTAAAAATTACCTAAGTGTTCCCTCACAGGAGTATCCCTCACCAGCCCTCTCCCTTCTGTGCAGTGCAATTTAACACTTGAAACAGTGCTCAGCCTTTGCTGCACCATAACATGGAGCAGTTTGGGAAGTGGTATCTGGGTGTTGTACTAGAGCTGCATTACAAAGCTGCTTTGGCCTTTACCTAGACCAGGACTGAAGGGGAGGGTGGGGGAACAAATATATGTTTAGGACTAAGGTTGGGATTTAGGATTTCCAATTATTTATTTGGCCGCCAAAAGAAATTTGAGGACAACCAAAGTTATTTGCAAGTGTGAGCTGAAATTGGCAAATTGATTTGGATTAAAAAAAAAGAANAAAAAAAAAAAAAAAAAAGAAAAAAACCATAGAAAATAACAACAAAAAATTGAATTAGATTAGTTTGGCATTTTCTGAACTTATTTCTGAATCATTTTCAGACCAGATTCATAGGCACACCTGAGTACAGCCCACATAACTGAGGAAGATATGGTCTGTTGCAGGTGACAAACTACTTGCAGACTGAAGACCATGTCTAGCACAGTCCTCTGAAATGGGAGATCAAGTGAAATTCCTCATCTGGTCAAGTGAGAAGGACTGGAAGGCAGATTTCCTTACTGTTGGAGATATAAGAGAGAGCGCAGGAAAACAATATATTTTGTTAGACTTGTTTTTAATTGATTAAAAAATAGATCTAGGTCAACTCAGGCCAGGGTTTTTTTTCCACAGTCAGATAAAAATGATTTCCATGTCTCTGCTTGGAGCTGCCTTTCTGCACAGCTCTCCTTGGCTGAGCCAAGCACCAGCACAGCCTGTGGACCACAAGCGTGGATGAAGGAATTACTGTATAGTCTTGTTCTTGATTTGGAATTATGGTAAACATTTATCTACTAATGCAAATCAGATTCAGCCTACAAAGATTGATTTTCATATAATTTGACCTTGTCTAATAAGTCTTCTTGACCAGATGAATTGCAGGGACTTTGCACTGATTTATTTTTGCTTATGCATAACTACTGCATGCTTGTTCATTTATTATGCTTAGCACATCAGACTTGGGAAGATTATATTATTTGAAAATTAAATTTCATACATTCATATTTTAACATAGACCTCTCTTCAGCTGCTTGACTTCCTATAGCTCTGTCCTCCAATATGGAGAAAAAAAGTACTTATTTTTCTGAAGTTTGCATGTTAGGTAATAATCCCAGAACTGTCACTCTGTGTAGTCATGCTGTGATGGAAGTAGAAAACTACACAATGTAGGGTTACCTTCAGCATTTTACCCTAACCTGTGTCCACAAATACTGATGTGACTTAATTATCATTGTAGTGTTACTGTGCCACTACAGGGAGATTTTGCCATTATTTGATCACCTTATCTTTAACCTATTCCTTAACAAGTTTTTGTTTATATTACTCTTTATATTAACTCCATCCTAAATCCAGAAGTTTTGTAAGGCTGGGTCCAAAGTTACTGACATTAAGGGAAAGGCTCCCTTTCATTTTAGCAGCCTGTGTATCAGACTCCCAAAGCCAGCAGTGCCTTAAGTTCTTGAACCTATTTTAAAGAATAACTATATAGGAAGATAATTGTGTGAGGGGAAGATAATTATGATTGTAATTAATCTCTCTCATATCTTACATTCCAGCTGAAGTAACCTCATGCTGCTACATTCTTTCGATTCCTATGGTTCTTTCCCCTCATCTTCGCTTACATTGAAATTTAAAGATATATCATTTACTCATTTAATCAACTGCCCCTTTTAGAACATTTATGCTTATAGTAAATTTGTTTCAACACTGACGTCTTCAGTATCTCCCTTGATACCTCTTTGCATCTATTTCAACAAATTGCAGCCTATTTATCATTATTAATTGTTTACAGTCCTTCAAGCAGTCCATGATTTATCTCAAATTATTTAATATAGACCCCTCATTTTTTAAAATATGGAGCTGAATTATGTAATTTAGCCAATTACCCAAGTAAATAGGGAGTGTGGTTATCCTGATCATTAAAAAATAGTTGTGTTTTGGCCACTGTATGGTTGGACAATAGAGCTTCTATAAAACTCAGCTAGTCATGAATGCATGTACATATCCTTCCAAACAAGTAACAATGAAAACTGATTTGGTTTATGACATTTACATATATATCTATATACATAAAATGTCTGAAATCACAGTCACTTCTTTTTAAAAATAAAAGTTTAGCTGCTTTAGAGTTAAGATGCTTTGGGATTCTTCACCTGTAGGGCCATGTTTGCACGACCATGACTCTGCAAAGCATTTTAATATGTTACAGTGTGGAATTACATTTGTGTCAGCAGAATGAATGTGCCTGAAGAAATGCATTTAAGTGAGTGAATTTAAGTAGCAGAACATGAAGACAAATCTGTTCTAAAATAACTTTGTATGGTTCTTCTGTTAATGAAAGTGTAAACATTTAAATGGTGGATACTTGTTACTGTCTTGCCAGTGACAGAAGCAAGAACTGAGTTCTATTAGAAAATTATATCTGCTTCTGTCTATAATGACAGAGATATAAATTTTAGCCCTTCAGCTCCTCATGTCTTGAAACTGAATAATGTACTTCAGAAGTATATAATTTTAGCAGAAAGATGTCCACATATAAGAGGCAAAAGTATTTCCCTAGAAGACTGATGAAAATTAAATATCAGGTGTTTGAAACTGCTCAGGTGTTCAGAAAGTCTGAATTTGCTGAAGGGAAAGGAATTTGTACCCAAAGATCAGGCAACACATTAAAAATGCATGGGAAAATATGAAAAAAACCCCCATAGGATGCATTGTGGAACCATGTGATAAAATCAATTTCACAGTGAATCATGCAGCTCTGCAGTTCAGTGTTGATAACTCATGATTCAGCTGAGAGTCAGAAAATATTTAGTAATTTTTTTTTACAGCTCCAACTCTTAAATTCATATGATTACAGCGGGAATTCCAGCTTTAATTAAATTTGAAGTCAGTCCCTGCCTGCAGAACAATGCTACAAGCCATGTTCATGTATGCTCTAAAGACTTAGAAATCAAAAGACAAATAAAAGCATCCTGTAATTTTTTTTGTTTGTGTAGACTTTTATTGCTAATAGATTGTAAATAAGCTTCATTTGTTTCATCTGGAGACTGCTTTATTCAAAATGAATAACAAACTACAATACTGAGCTAAGAAGAGGAACACAGTGTAATGAGACGACCTGCAAAGCATCCTTTTTAGTCTAACACAGGATTGGAGGGTATCTCCAAACTTTATCCTGGTAATCTAAAGCACTAGCAATAAAGGTTAATGAGATAAGAGTGGAAAGTAACCTTCCTTAATGCCTCTGAAAAGATACACTCAACTGCTGTGCATTTCCAACTAATAAAATATAATTGACATGTGTAAGGGACCCAATAAATGATGGATCAAAAGACAAATCATCTCTTTCCCCTTTTATTTTTGCATCATCTACTGAGAGACTTTATCAAAAACCAAAAAGGGTCTTTTTCAAGAACTATCCCAAATGTACTGCTTTGAAATGTTGGGGTATCCTCTAAGCATTCACACTGATCTGTTGTAGGGATCATACAGGAATTACAGGTATATAATACACATATTAATAATGATAACTTCACTGAGGTTGAAAATCAAGCTCCCTAAAATTAGGAAGTTTCTCAAATGGGGTTTTGTGTTACTCCAGTCTTTTATGAGCTTGTTATCTAAGTTCTGACTCTCATGACCAGTAAATCCTAGCACTTGCATCTAATGTTGAAGATTGCTCTATTTAAGACCTCAAGAAGTGTCTGTCTGTCCAACCCCTTATTCTCCAAACCACCATAATTTGATTTAATGAAATGCACTACTTTGACTGCAAACCTCACTTCATGAGTATTTCTGATAACCTTTAACTAGTGATGCCACTGAAAAACCGTGCAGCACCTAGTCACTCCTCTTCACAAAGCTCTGCATCAAATACCAGTATGTTCCCCACAGGCTAAAGCCAACTAGTCTCTAAATCCAGCCTCTCCTGCCTCCCATTCTCCATTTTGTCATGACTTTCTGCCCTCAGGTTTCTTGTCTGGCTGGTTCCAGGTCTGCCAGCCACTGTCTGTCTCTGCCCTGAGTCAAGTGGCTCCTTCCTCTTGCACCAGTCACCGCTGGCACAGAAAGGATGTGCTGCTTTTTCTTGCTACCTCTTCAGAGCAATTGATGTTGAAAAAGTGCAACTTCCCCTGCATATATTTGTTGGAAAAAGCATGTTTAGATGCCCCAGCAACAGCCACATAGGATTCTGGAGACAAAGGAGAATACTTTGTGGCATGGAGGGAAGGCATACCTAAGTTGTAGTCACACTGGAGCTATAATCAAATGGAGCCTACTCAGTTTGCAAAATGAATGTTTGGTTTTTGTAGATCTGTTCAATCCCTAGATCTATAGTTTCATGAAAAGAAAAAGTAAACACAAAGGCATAGGCAAAATTGCACTAAGAAGGTCCTTCTGCTGTTCCCCCTGACCCCCAGAGATCCATTCCTGCCAAGGAGCAAATTCAGTGCTCCTCACACTGGGCTGACACCAGTCCTTACAGGGTGATCCTGTCAGCTGGCTCACAGCAGTGGTCTGGTTCAGATCAGCAAGGAGCAGTGGCTGCAGTGTAAAATTTCATCTCAGGCCCTGTGTCTACACCACTACTAAAAACAATTTTTGTCAAAAATATTTCTTGGGATATAGCTCATGATGCTCAACCCTGTAGCACAGTAATTTGCTCTAAACATTTTCCCAAGGAATTATCCACTTCAGATGGACAAGGAGGATGGTGGAGAAGCACAGAAGAATGTGCAGTAGAGTGGCTTTGCCCTGACTTCATAAATTACAGGATAGTTATATTAGCAGTTGATGAGTGTTAGTGTTTTTAAGTTAATACCTCTTGCTGCTCTTGGATCAGCCAATATAAACTGCAAATAACTTTATATTTGATTTGTTTTGTTTGTACCTCTTTGTGCTTAGGATTCAGACCAGTGTTCTGAAATGTCTGTTTCTGATCATCATGATGTTTGAGCATCATCCATCCTTTATGATTTAGTCTTCCTGGCCCTTTTAAACCAGTTTCCCTGATTGCTTGGCTCAGTGCCAGAGAGGTGGCAAGAGCAGGCACAGAGCAGGCACAGAGCACGCAAGGAGAAGCAGAAGGGCAAGTGCTGATCTCTCCTCCCTGGTGACCAGTGACAAGACCTGAGGGAACACCATGAAGGTGTGTCAGAGAAGGGTTACTTTGGATATTAGGAAATGGTTCTTCACCCAGGCAGTCTGAGCACTGGAACAGCTCCCCAGGGCAGTGGTCACAGCATCAAGCCTGACAGAGTTCAAGAAGTGTTTGGACAATGCTCTCAGGCACATGATGGGATTCTTGGGGTGTCCTGTGCAGGGCCAGGAGGTGAACTTCAGTGATCCTTGTGGGTCACTTCCAACTCAGGATACCCTATGAGTCTGTGAAACCGTGGTGGAGAGCATAGGTACCTTTTGATACCTCTTCCAGAATCATCTCCTGACTCAAACTGTCCTTGTTCTAGTTCTGAACTGAGGCATACTCAGAAGTTATCACTGTATGGTTAGCTATGTGATGAAGACAGAAAACACTGAAAATTAGGTCTAAACTTGTGCATGGAAGGAGAGATAAAGCATCTCTATGGGAAGGAGAGACAAAGGACTTAGTGGAGCTGCTGCTACTCACATGAGAAATAAATCTAGAAAAGAAGAGAAGTTTAGTTCTGACATTTTATACTTTCTTTAGCATTTACAGTTTGTCAGCACCACAGGACCTTTCTCTGGATTTCAAGTGCAGCTCATGAGACTGTATCCCTGCAATCCCATCGGGGTCTTGTCAATAGGATTGTTGTGCTTTCCCCAATAAGATTATAAACGCTCATTTGCTTTCAGCAGAAGTTTTACCAAGCATCTATTCATATCTTAATGGATTATTGACATAACACAGCAGACTGTTATGAAGTATTCCACTATGTGTAATTAGAGAGTATTTAATCTGCATAATAAAAATCCATATGAACAGTTGTTGTCATTCATGCCCAAAAGCTGCTTGTCTAAATGAAGTATCTAGTTTGGCCTATAAATTTAGGGATGGAAAACAGCATTTTGAAAAAATCTAAATTCAAGAATGCCAAAAAGGTGCTTTTACTCAGCAACCCAGATGCAGGCAATTTGATTTCTCTCCACCCTCGCCCTGCTAAAAAGAAAAGAAAAAGAAAAAAAGAAAAGAAAATGGCACATAGATTTGAATGTTACATTACAACTTTCATCTTGGATCATGTTTTTACAGCCATTTGTTAAGTATTTACTGCCCCTTTGCTTGTGCTTTTAGTAGGATGCCAAGACAAGGAGCTTGCTCAGGGTCCTCCTGCCCGGGCTTGGGAGGAAGGGTGGGTCGAGTTCTCTGCACTGTGGGGCCTTGTGATTTTTTTTTATAATCCTTCCACCCAGTGTTCCCACATGGGAGAGTGGGCAAAAGGTCAAGTTGGCATCTGTATATCATTTAAGACCTGCTAAAGCATGTGAAGTAGAGCTTAATTGGGAATATGAGTGTTCATAGAGCATTGCTGGGTACTCTGTAATGGGAAAATTTTAGGGTTAAAAAACAGCAGGGGAAGAGAAGCTGTAACTGATAATGCAGCTTGATAGTGCTGAGAGGGTAACCAGTAAGCAGGGGAAATATTTTATCCCTGGAGCCTGCTAGAGCTCCCTTTATGAAAGGCTTTTACTAGATCAAAATTTGCAAAGAAAGCAGGAAAAAAGGAGCTCAAAATATTTCATAAAGTGTTTATGTATAATTTTTTACATGTTTAAATAAAAAATTATTGTGATTTTTATTTTGCTAAGGAACCTCCTTGAGTTCAAAATCAGCCAAAACTGAAAGATATAAACTCTCATTGTAGAGAAATGTTCTGTTTAACCGCTGTCACTGCTTGTTATGTCGTGGTGAAAATCCATCTCAGACTAGCCTGAAAACAGACAAATGAAAAGAAAAAAAACCCCAACCAAGGTAAAACCTCAGCTGTAATTTTCACATCAGCTTTTTACAGCCAGAGCACAATACAGTCATTTTGTGGTATTATAAAGAGTTGTTAGTTGTTCTTCTGGTGATTTAAAGCCCTAAAATTGTCCACATAGTCTAGAATATTATTCTGTACAAAAGGAAACTCCATTGCATAAATTCCACAATATCTGTTCATTTTGGCATGAAAATAAACTCAATTATTTGAGAAAAGGCATCTATAGGGCATACAGTGGGCTTGTCATGGCATTCATGGGGGGTTGTGTGTGTGTTGAATTAAGCAGAAGTGTTCAGAAAGAATTGAAAATCTGCTGATACATGAAGGTACTGTAATATTTAGGTGAGCAAGCCCTAAAGCAACTTCTAAGTGACTAGTGCAGAACTCCTACTTTTGTACCCAGACATTAATGTCAAGTCAACAGGAAGCAAGTTGTTCTGGAATTAGTTCTAATTCTGGTATTTAACTTCAGAATATTTGCCTTCACAACATTACCAATGTTCATTACATACAGCTTCTAGAGAATGTGAATTTGAATTGCAGGCCCCTCCAGATTATCTGCACAAATGCATTTGTGGTTCTCAGCTGAGGAGGTAGGATTTGGAGTTGTATTTTAATTTAAACAAAAGAATGTTAATTGTAGTATATATATAAAACACTTGGAACTATTCTACAGGAGTCTCAAGGTGGTTTATCAACACAGATATTATACAGAGCTTTCAAGAACCAGTTCCTGAATGTCTGACTTTAAGGAAAAAAAGGCCAATGCAAAAAGAAATATGCTGAAAAATCTTCTAAATCCCTTTATCAGAGGGAGAGAGATAAAAATAATAACACTCAGTGGCTAAAAAATACAATCTGTGGAAATCTTAATGAAGCCTAATGAATCATGAGAGCTGTATTGTTAAATTTACTATCCCTATTTTACAGCTAAGAAAAAAAATATGAAAGTGAACACTGACGTTTTCATCTTCTGGGTGTATTAAATTTTGTAACTTAATCCATATTCTTACATACTAGTGAAAGAGAGAGGAATTTAGTTTGTATTGAAAGTTAAACTATTACAGGGAGGGGGGAGGAATTTGCAAGGGAGAGAGAAATACCCCCCTTCTGTCAGGCATATAGTAGCTACTGACCCTAACTTATGGCATGAAAGCAGGATGCTGAAAGCTTTAAAGTGCCAGCCATGCAAACATCTTCTCCCTCTGAAAGAAGGAAATGTATTTTAACAGTGCTCAGTCAATGCCAGTTTGGCCTCCATCTTATGGAGCCTGCACTTGAATGCTTGTGGAGTGAAGACCCACAGGGTCTCACACTGTGTATTTCTTTGTGCATAATCTCCTCATATTAGCTGGTCATCCTTTGGCTTCTTGACAGTAACTTCTGCTTTGGAATTTGTAAATTTAGGATCCTACTAGTTTTCCTCCTTGTTTTCCATCAGAATCTGTGGATGTCTCTCACCCTTCTGCAGTCTGTGTGTGACAAGCACTATCTCTATGAGAGAGTGCTGCCTTTTGAGCCTCTGTTTGCTGTTGTGTATATATAAAACACTATCTTGTGCTTGCTTAAATATACTTATTGATACTTATAAAGAACTAACAATTTTGATACAATTTTTCTAATCAATGAGAAATACAATGTGAAATGGCTGTCTTTAGCATTTTGGTCTCCAGCATCAGGTTCTGGTCTTTCTTTCTCTTGGGTATACTTTACCAGTATTTTTATGATCTTATTGTGTCCATGTTTTTGTCAATTTGCTGTGAACTTGGCTTTCTCTTTTGAGTACCTATCTATGTATGTCTCTACACAGTCATGTGGTAATGAGGAAGCAACATGATCCAGGTGGGAGAGGCACAAATGTAGGCAGCCCTGTCCTCATTCCAGGCATTCAGTGTTAAAAGATCTTGTTGCCCCATCTTAGTAGTCCATCTGAGTTGGATCAAGACCCCCAATCCTTATTTAAAGTTCTGTACAAATATAATTATTTCTAAAAACTTCTCTATGGAATGTTTATATACACACATAGATGTATATATGTGTAGGCAGAATCCGTACGTAAATAATATGAAGTACAGATTTTCAAAATTCCATATAAATATAAATATATGTAGATATAAACTTTGGGCAATTTTCAGCTTCTTTTTGGCCAAAATTTCACCAGTTCTTACCCATTTCCCTTACATGGCATAGACTGCTGAACTTTTCCCTGGGAAACCTGTTTTTCCAATTCTGATGGCTGCTGTTGCCTTAAATGCTGCAGGGAAGTGCACATCCCTGGCAAGATGTTCAAAGCTGGATTCAGACCATGTGGGGAACACTGATGTTATCCCTGAGAACACTTAATGAGGAAATCCAAGGGTTCTACAAAGTCAAACATCCTGGAGAACGAACTGGCTGACAACTCTTGGATTGGTTCATATTTCTACAACCAAAAAGAAGAAACAAGCTTTTGACAAAGACCCTGCTGGCTCTTAAGATGTGGTTTGGTCAGACATAGGTCTGCCAAGGTTGGCTTTTCAGCTTTAGCTCTGGCCATGTCTTCAAAGACCCCCTGGTTTTGAACAGCAACTCATGAGACTCTCCAAACAGCCATTCCTCTCACATTTTTGAGATCCACAGTGATACTCACTTTATTCCTTCTTAAACACTGACCTGTCCTTTTGAAATAGTTCTGTTTCCTCAATGCTCTTCAAGACACAAGAGCAAACTGAAAGTCTCTCATTCATTTTAATGATGAGAGAGCTTTGTTATCACATTACTCTTCCATCCTAACATGGCCAGAGGGATTTTGTATGGACTTTAATTGACTTGTTCCTTGTGTAGACTGTGTGCCCTCAACCTGTCATTAATTTTTAAGTCTTTCTTTGATACATAATTATAAAATATGTCTTTTAAACATGCCCACCAAGTCAGCTTGACTCTACCACCTGACAGAGGTTGTCTCCTGTGCCTTTGATGTCCTCTGGAAGAATCAGTCTTTCTGCCCTGGAGCTCGTTCATCTCTACAGCTCTTGTTAGACAGTTCCTTAATTTGTCATTTAGAGCGGTATTTGTTCACAGAAGTTTCTTCCATGACTACAGTCATCCAGTAGCTAAGACAATATATGACTATAGTGATTGTTCCATGGCCTAAGGCAGTTTTTTGTCTACTACACCTAAGCTGTTGCAATTCCCTAAAAACATTGATTTCAGTGCCACAGCCTCCTGGTGCTGAGCTTGCCTTTAGTCAGCAGTAGACAATGGCTCTCTGGATTACAGCTTAGCTGTTTATTCTGGTTGGTGATACCCTGCTAAACAGCAGAGGAGATTTCAGCAGGCACAGGCAGAAAGTGTGCTGATTTATGATGGTGATGTACAGAACAGCACATTTTGATCAGCCTGTTTGAAATGGCCCTCACAGTCATACCCATATTGTGTCAACAAGTGAAGGGTTTTCCACTTGGATTTGATGAATGCTTTTGAAACTCCACAAATTTTCTTCCCATCAGGGTCTTGGTCTCGTTGCCATGTGAGCTTGTCTTTACATCTTTGGTAGCACACTTTCCAAATCTTTCCCCATTCTTTGCGTCTCAGTGAAATCAACCTCACAGTTTTTTTCACTCAGGAGGGTAAGAAGAGTTGGTAGCCTTTATTAACAGGCAGCTGTGTACTGCATCTTTTAGAATTTACACTTTGTACTCATCCTAAATACCTCCCTAAGCAGTGTCAGAGTTCTCTCTTGGGGGGGAGAGTGACTCCTATCAGCTGTTCCCAAGCTACATGCTCCCAGGACAGAGCTGTCGGGCAAACCTTTGATACTGTGTCCCTTGCACCAAGACATAAATTATCTGGCTAATTGTGCTTGGTATAGTTACCCTGACAGTGTGAGTGACATTCAACCACATCTCAAAGAAAAGGATACAGATAAGCTACATCTCCTATGTTACTTCTCTGTTCCATTTCATTATGTTCTGCTTTCACTTTATGTTTTTGCTTTCTGGACTTGTGTTTTTCCTCAGAATTTGCATTATCATCTAGTATCTGACATTTCCAGTCCTAAAAAAGATACAGTGTTTCATTTTTGAAACCACTGCTAATATTAGCTTTTCTGAATTTCATCTTGCCTAGGCTTGCAGTTCACATTCCCCACAGCACAACTTCTATGAGATGAGCTTTGCTTGTTTGTACTCAATATGATTAGAATTTAATTTCAAAAGTATTTCTGTGATTTCAAATATAGTATAACTTGTGTATTGTGTCCAAATGCAAATCATATGTAGTCTTTTCATATCCAAAGTGATAATCCAGTCTTTGCTCTTGCAAAATTTCTGCTACAATTGATTCTTTCTAGCTCTTCTTTGCCTCTCTCCAGCCGTCATCCACAGACTTTTACAGAATGGTTTTACTTCTTAGAAATATAACAGATTTGCCCAAAGGCTACTTTGGTCTATATTTTATTTCAAGCCTTTGAGCAATCTTCTATGTGACTTCTTGCAAATCTACCCTGCTTATATTTTGTGGACTTCTCTATAGAGCCTTCAGTTTTGTTTTGCAATTGCATCTCTTTATGGATTTAGAGTTTAATACATATAAAGCATCATGCATCTCCTTTTTGATTTCTTAGAGGAAACTGATCCCTCTGCAGCTTTACCTTTCTGTAACTGAAGAATACTCTTCATTTATTTAGTGCTGTGTAACAGCTGTCTTGCTCTTTCTCATCTGCACATAGGCTATTTGTCTAATCTGGTGCATCTGAGCAGCAGCATGTTTTAGGCCACTTATTAATCTTCTCAGGAATAGAAAAAAAATTGTCCTGCTTTGCTCAGTTCTCTAGGGTTTTTCTGAAAAGTTAGCTGCATAGTGCAGTTTTTACTGGTTTCTCTAAGACTTGCTTTGCTCACTGTTTTTTCTTCTACTTGTGTGTCTGTTCTGGTGGTGGTACTGCATTGTCTTCTGAGGTGGCAGTGGAACAGAGCTCCAAATTAGGGCTCAGAGGTACAATAAATCATTATCATAACTAAAGACAAACTAATGCTGGGGAGAGATCCATGTGTTTTACTCCATCAGGTGCTCAGCACTGACTGAGGGCAGCAAAAGCTAATTCAGACCAAAATTCTTCTTAAAGTGCCTTTTACTGTGAGTGTTATTTAATGTTCAGAGGTGTTATGTACTTAAGACTGTCTCTGAAGTTAAATGAGGAAGGAATGAAATGGTATATTTATGCACCAAATTTAAAAGACCAAGATTAAAAATTGGCTGGTAATGCCTTACTATTTAGAAGTTCTTACATCCAGTTAAGTTATTCAATGTTGTTTTTTATGGAGATATTCCAGAAAACTGCTTTCAGTTCTGGAATGACTGATCTCTTTCTAATTGAGTGAAACTTGGCAAGCCTCAGATCTACAAGAAACACAAAGAGTGCAGGTACAGTACTTTGCTGTAAAAAGATTTAATTAAATACTGTATTTCTAAAATCATAATAGCTGAGAAACCACCATATTTTTCACTTACTGTGAAAAGGCAAAATGTAACCAGAAAACAGTAAGATCCAATTTGCTTATTCCTCAGCTACAAAACCTTTCCAAAATAAATCTTTATGCTGCTTCTTTCTCCTTCTAACAAATGTTTTGGTCTCTTACTGACAAAAATGAAAACAGAAAGAAAGACAATAGTTTGGGAAGAGTCTTTTCACTAGGGAAATACTACTTTATAGTAACTGTAGTATAATCTGTCATAACTCCAAATATAACAGACTAGTGCAAAAGAAAGCAACAATGGTAAGTGCCTCCCTGGGTGTTTCATGGTAATTACAGCTCTCTGGCTCAGAGAGCTGATGGCTAAAGGCAATTTAGACATTGAAACTGACCAGTCTGATTCCTTTCCTTTTAGGTTGAGATCATTCTATTAACAGGAATGTAGATCGATGGCGTATCCAAGATTTTCTGGAGCGGGGTTCAATTCCAGGAGACAGCCTTCAAAAATATGAGTAAAAGAGTGACAGAATCAACCACACAATAACTGAGGCATATTTAAACAATAGCCAGGAGAGCATCATGACCATCATTTTATAGCTTACTTTGACTGTCATTGCTATTAATTGTCCTTAATATGGAGGAGATGGTGTGCCTGTACATGGTGTGGTCCTATCCATACTATTACTAAATGTTCATTGAATATTCTTTTCCATAAGGCAAATATGTTTTTTAATGTAAATTAACAGGTTATTATCTTCAATAGTGAGCCATGGAGCTACAACAGTAAGCAGTAGCTTTCTGGTTACATCAGTATTTAACATTTTCTATAAAGGCACACAGAAATTCCAGCTCAGGAGGGACCCATTGCTGCACTTGTGCCTCTCTCCAGATCGGTTTCAATATTCCTGCAGTTTAGAATGACTGCAGAGATGATGGGATTTTGGCACAGCAGGAAGTACTGTAGTTATGGAGGTACTGTCATTTTGGTGAATTTTAGTCCTGTGCCCAGTGGGAACAGGAAAAGCAGTGTGGAGAGTGGGGGCAGAGTTTGCTACTGGGCCTGAACACAGCACACAGCTGTGGCAAGTTCACTTGCTTGTAATTGCAGAAAGGCCTAGGTTACATTTTTTAATACTCCTGGGAAACCAGACAACACTAACAATCAGATACATACCCAAGGGCTAAGTAAAAATTATTCAAAATCAAAACAGAGATGAAAAGCCCCACAGTTTATGTTTTTAAACAGAAAACCTAATTATTTTTTACCTTTTGTGTTTCAATATACTGCATTCTTCAATGTCAAATTTCAGAAAAAGACAAGGATGGGTTTCTCCCTTTTCCTGCCAGGAGCTACAGCATCCAGAGGGCTCATTGTCCCCTCTGTCAGGTCTTCAGAGGGCAGATGGTTAAAAATGCATCTCCTGCTCCACTGACCTGTTTTGGCTTGTTTTTCATGTCCAGAGTACCTGATCCATTCTCAGTAAGATCTGCTGGCAGAATAGGCTGAGTTTGCCCCAAAGTCCTTTAAAGGAAAAGGTAACTTGTTGAAGGAATGTTGGGTGGGAATGTATGACCTCTGGCTAGAACTCATCCATTATGACTAGCCTCTGGAAAGTTACCTAGTACTTTTTCCAAGCTGCGTGGTCTAAATCAGTTTTTTTCTCCTGGAGAAGTCAGCAGGAGTGGCTGTTGGCACACAACAGGAGGGAGCAAGAGAGCTCTGGGTGTCGCTCTGAGGGCGTATGTGCCAACGGAGGCCAGATGTGCCCAGGCCCTTTCCCCACAGCCAAGGCTGAGGCTGGCATGGATGCTGGAGCAAAGGCTGGAACAGCAGCTGGGGAACGCAGAGACTCTGGGTTTGGTGGGAGTGGGAGGGAGAGGAGGCTGTACAAAGCAGCAGGAAGGGGCTGCCTGGCTGCAGAGAGCTGCTGGTGGTCCCTAAGGCTGAAGGACAGGCAGAGTGGCAGTTCCTGTGCTCTCAGGAGCTCCCTGCAGACAAACTTCACACCGCACAGTGCCGGGAAGGGCAGGTTCCATGCCTTCCCTTAGCCAGGACTGACAGACACCCCTTGGAACACGGAGCATCCGCACAAAAGTTCTGCATCGCGGATGATGGTCGCGTCCGAGCAGCCCTGGAGCGGCAGCTCAGGCTGCAGCTTCACCTGCCGCGCGTTCCTTTGCTGCGCCTGTCCCCGAGCGGGCCCCCGCCCTGCCGGCCCCTGGGACCCTCCTGCTTCGCTCCGGCCACCTCCAGCCTGGCTCCGGCAGCTCTGCCCCCACCCGTGGCGGGGACACGCGAATGCTCAGCCACCGACCCGGGATGCAGTGTGGGAGGGAGCCGTGAGCAGCAGGAGGCTCTGCGGGGAGAGCTCCTCCTGCCCTTTCCTCGAACGTGCTGCGGGAACAAATCACCTGCTCAGCTTAAACGGGGCTTAAGTGATGTAACGGAGCCCCTGGCTGGCCTGTGGAGAGAGGCATTAAAATTCTGCTAGCCTGGTGTTTGTTTACGGTTTTAAAAAGTCTTTTGCAACAGAAATAAAGATGAAAAATATAATTTGACTATAAAAGCAAATCTGGGATAAATGGAATAAGGACAAGTGGGCTGTTCTTTGACATTAATATTTGTATTCAAGGATATCCTAAAGGCATACAAGGGACGTAAAATTCTTTTTTTTTTTTTTTTTTTGCAGGATATAAGAGCGTTTTGAAGCTTGCATTATAGGTCAATAAAGAAGAGAATATTTGTTTGGCCTCTGCAACACAAGGTAAACAAATTAGTGGATCTGTAATTTAACTAACTGCTTCCATTAGCACAGCTATTAAGGGTGGTTGCTTTTATCAGTTTTCATAGATGGTTTTGATGTTGGGAGGACTGCCATACTATTGACAAGCTACTAAACAGCTGGGGGGTTTTTTGTCTTGTAATTTTTTGATACTTTGTGTTGAAGTTATGACTCACTACTACTTCTTGCATAAAAGTGGATCCACGTTCCTTCCTACTTTGTGCTCTGCAAGCCACCTCCTCAGCCTGCCAGTGACCAAGAATATGTACTAGGAGCATCCACTAAGTGATTTCTTCCTGTACATGCCACATGGAGGAGAAGTCAATATTTATACCTCTCACTTGATAGAATTCATTAAATATATTTTGCTAAATAACACTCTATATTACATATTCCTTGTCTAATATTTGCCCACAGAAGAAGTATTTGTTATGTGAGTTGAATTTCTAGTTAAGAATTAAATGAGTACAACATATTTAATATTTATTTGGTAGAACAATACAAATGGTAGATACAGGGGAGATGAGAGAGAATGCAAATAGAGGAGGAAGAAAAAGTGATTAAAGGGCACAGACAGAACATGAAACACTTCTATATGACTGCAGTGATTCTGAAAAAAAGTAAGCAGCAAGATAAGTTCAGTTATTTAGGTTTTAGAATTTAAAAGTAGAAAATTTTAAGAAAAAAATATGTTTAAGGAGATTGTAAATGACTATGAACAGCAGCCACACTTTGTCTAAAAATGCACTGCTTCAGGAGAACTCCAGGAATGAGGCACTTCTCATAGGATCTGGACTATTTGGGTTCTGCATGTTTAGGGCACATTTTATCTTCAATAACAGGTGCTAAGGATGAGAAATCTTTATTTTGACTTTTCTGTTGTTTTAGTCTGTGATGTAGTGAGTAAAACTCATACCACAGCAAAATCTAGTCACAACAACAACAACAACAACAACAACAACAACAACAACAACAACAACAACAACAAAATCCCCATGTTGTTGAGAGCTTTTAAGGCTCTGTTAAAGAGTACTTACGAGAGAGATTGTATTGGCTAATGGGATTTTGTGAGAAATTACATTGCAGAATTTTGGCAAAGAAAGTGCTTTGGACAGTAATTTGTTTTTCTGAAAATAATGTTTTGTAATAAAAGTAACATGACCTGCTCTATTTTCTGAAATATATTCCTTGAGAGCAAATGGAGTCACAACTGTGCAGGCAGAGGAAGGATTTTGGCCATTTATGTGATTTGAAGAAATCTCAAATATAATCTACCAGCAGCGAGATGCTGTGAAATGTTTAACACTGAACTTTTAATTTAATAAAAGGAAGTGAATCAAGAAGTAAATATATCTCTACTTGACATGACACAAGTGTAAGAAAAGCTATATCAGACATTATAATGGTTATTGTAGCAGATATGTGTTTGCATTTGTAGCTGTGGGTAGGATTTCAAAGATGCCCTTTAGTAAATATAGCCATGGAGTAATCAAACCTCAGTTCTTTATATTGGTTTCTGCCTATGTACTTTTTTTGCTGTGTAGTTGTGATTATCCAGTCCAGATCGATCCTCCTAGGAATTCCTTTTTCATATCTGTATAGACTGGAATTTTGTGGATGAGAATTCAATTGATCTTTTTTTTCCAAACATAATTAAATGCACTGTTAAATTTAAAATGGAATTTGTAGAAATTTGATAGGCTTTTTCTCAGATACTTGTACATATACATCATATTAATGATCTTCCTATATTTAGTTAGTTCTGGTGGTTTTGCACTGTATAATCAGAGTATGACTACTTTGTTAATGCAATCCTGAAATGTGAAAACTATTTTAACTTGAAATTTTATTCTATAAAGAAAATATTTTGAACATCCTGAGCAAATTTCAAAGTATTATCCTAAATTTTGAACAGGACAGCAATTTACGACCTAAAAAACCCCTATGGTATGGAAACAGCAGTTTTGAGTAAATAGTGTATTCTATGTTCATCCATCATAGCTTTCAGTTTCCCCTCTGAATGGACTCAATCATTTTATTGAAAAGATATCCCACAAACCAAATGCTGTCCATGATTAATCCCTACATATGTTTGCTGTAACAGGCTCTTTTGTTACACTGCTGGCATGTTGTGCTGCTGGTTGCACAGTCTCTCTATGCATGGTCATACTAGTTTATTTTATGGTGATGTGTTTTTGGTTTTGGATTTACTTGATTATTTTTCTTTTTTTCCAATATTTTATGGTGCTAGTTCCTTTCTTGGGAGGTTGCTTTAGCAAATGTCACTAACACACATACCTAGCACATTAATAAATGGGAAAAGAGTGTTACGTACTGACAAATGGAACTTTATGATCTTCATAGAAAATTCCCAGGTATATTTAAAATGTTTTTTTTTTCATTTGCAAAATCAAATTCTATTTTTAATTATTTCTAACACCAGCTTCTCTCTGGCAAAGCAACAAAGAGAAGGAGGGACCAAGCAGAAACATAACAGCACTGACAGCACTGAGCAAGGAATTAAAATCAGCTGAAATACAATGGTTCTATGATTCTGTAAAGAGTGTTATGATACTGGTTGCAATACTGAGTTACTATTGTTACCTGGTTTCATGCCTAGATGGTTCTCCTTTCTTTCTGCAGGAGACAGAGGGGCAGAACAGCCACGTGCTCAGAGGACCAAAGCAGCGCTCGCGTCACAGCCATCTTGCACCACCTCTTTGGTCTCCCAGCTTGCTCTTCCTCACAGCAATTGTCTTAACCTTGGAGCAGTCCAACTTGGCAAAAATGGTAAAAGTGTCCCTCTGATGCATTTTGAGGTCTGCACACTTTTTGTTTTTAATCACAGCTGCAATTACTGTGAAGTAGAAAAGGACCTTTGAAGGGTCATGCGTCTATGAAACCGATAGAAAAATGTTCCCTCCGGAGAAATAGTTCTTTGCCCCCTGGTGGTGAATTAATTTTGAAAAGTATTACAAAACACTTTTAGGAAAATTTACTTGAAATGAAAAATAAATGCTAATTGCTTCATTGAATACAAGTAATAATAAACTGCCAAGCAACACTAAATGTGTCAAACATAATTAGGAGAAATCCTATTATGAGCAAAATCCATCAATCTTTGATAGTCACTGCAGAATATATTAAAAATAGTTTGAAAACGGCATGACACATTCAATACTTCAAAATCATGTTTCTTACTTTGCTTTTTTTTGGGAGGGTTAACACAAATGTCTTGAGAATGTAACCTAGTCTTAAGAATCTCTGATTTCCAGCATTCTGGAAATGAACTATGGAAATTATATTCATCTGAGCAGGATCTTTAGATCTGACCCTCTCTAAATGTTGTCCATACATTAAGAGCTCTTATTCTGGGCCACTAGAATAACGTTCCCTGGATGAAAATTTAAAAATAGCTCTACATATTTCTGAAAGTTGTCTAGAGGTTTTCAGCTTGCATATGCTGAGCATCTCCATATGTAAATAGACTACCAGGATGCCATTCTTGGACTAGTAATAACAAAATTAACACTGGTAGTCACCCAGTTGCAATTTTTGCCACAGATCATTTTGAAAGGTGTCAAGAATACATTGTCTGAAAAGATTGCAAACACCTTCAAATTGCTGATTTTGTTCTGTCTTTTAATTATTGTGCCTCCAAAATTCCTGCCTGAGAGTGCTTCCCCATGTTGATGTTCTTCAGAAAAATATATATTAAAATTTAATGACAGACTATTGCCATGTCATGCAGCAAAACATTATACATTTATGCTGGAAAAAGGCCATTTATAATGATCAGGGCTTTCGTATGTTGGCTTTATATTATTAGGATATGGCTGATATTCTGAAGACGATCTCCCTTTTGCTATTGCATACTCTGAGTATATTACCATATCTTATGTGATGGTACTGTGGCTTCAGGTAGGTTTTGAGTTTGGAAAACAGCATCAAATGTATGGCATGCTCAGCAGGCACTATTGGAGTTTGGTACTAATGATGTAACATGAAGAAAAAGAAAAAAAATAGCGTAATGTAGCTAAAAGAGACGACTGAGCTGCCTGGACCAGGCACAAATGAGCTATTTCCTAAATAATATTCTCTCATGTCTGATGGACTGCAATAGCTTTCTGGTTTTAGCTCTGTTGCTTTTGCTTCTCTTTCCATTCCCACATTTCTTTCTCATTACTTTGACTTATGTCTGGCCTAAGGTAACAGCTGGTGTACACAAATGGCACACTCCTTACAAATCTTTCGGCGGGCAGGGTTGCTGTGAAGCGGTCCTGTCCCCACCGTCCTTCTTTCGCCACTGCCACACTGGACGTCACCTTCTCTCGGTCTCCATTCCATTCGCCTCTTCGCGTGGCTAAACGCTAAACTGCATTTGCAAAACGATCTGACTTTAGGAAGGAAAAAAATCCCTTAAAAAGGCAATAGCCGGGCCACTCTCGCGCCGGGCCGGAGCGCCGCAGCGCTGCTCAGGGCAGGGTTACCGCTGCCTCGCCGCCTGGCCGGGAGCGCCTTCCCTTCCGGGGCGAGCCCGCGGCGCCGCTGCCCGCGGTCAGGC
>VZRX01020976.1:33307-61180 GCA_013398075.1 Notiomystis cincta | reverse complement strand
CAATGCAACCCAGGACACCTGGGAAGACCAACTTGCAGTTTGTGCCCTAGCTGTCTGGTATCAGTTTCCCCTGATACTGGATTTTAGGCAATTCTGTGAAGTTTCAAATTTTCTGTCACAATATGTCTTACTGGTAGGCTGTTGAGTAAGGAGGGGAATCAAGATTCTCATTTTTAGCATTAGATAGAAGAGGAAAAAGCAACCATGATCCTGTATGACAAGTCAGATGATCCAAAACTGGGTGATAGGAAAAAAATGCCAGGATGGGACTGGAATAATTGAAGAGCCAAAGATTTTCTTTGCTGCCAGAAATAATTCAGTGAAGATAAAGGCCTTGTGCTCTCCTTCCCTCAAAGCATTTCCATTCTCCCAAGCTGGGTCAGATTCAGAGATTGTCAAATAAATTAAATAAATAAAATATAGTTCATAGCTTTCCCTTCACAAAATTCACTTCATAAATAGTGCACAGATTTTCTTGAATTATTATGCCAGCTGTAAAATTAGGAAGGAAAAAGGGTATTTCATGTAAATTTCATCAAATACATTCTTCAATGAGTAGCGCTCTTAGCTGTAACATGAGCCTAAAAGTTGCTCTAAGGTTTTTCCTTCTAATTCTCAGCTTCCACCTGGCTCCTGCTAGAATCCTCCCTCACTGAGAAGTTCAGTGCAGCTCCCTCTGCCCTGACTCTCCTGTAGACCCAGAGCTGCCCTCCTCATGAGAAGAAAACATTTTTACCTTTTCCTGCCAGTGAGGAGAATCTCATCTCTACTCTTGGGCAACAGTCTCCTAATTATCTCTGAAAGCCTCAGCTGTTGCACCTGAGTTGGTCAGAGCACAATGCTACTAACACCAGGGTCTTGGGCTCAATCCCCATACTGGCCATTTGCTTAAGAGCTGGACTTCATGATCCTTCTAGCGCTGCTCCCATAGGCTCTATAATGCAGCTGTTTTTTCCTGAGATTTAGAGGCACAAGGACATTTAATTGTCATATCTTTACCAATGTCCCAAGAGATGCTCATCAGTTTGGAAATATCTTGTTAAGTTCTGAAATTTGTCAGTGTGCATCACTGTATGTGGGGGAAACTTGTTCACAAGCATATCGAATACATGGAGGTGCCTGAAAATACTCTTTGGTCTATTATTCTGATTTAATTCAAAACATCCTCCTTGTTTTGACAAATACATATTGTATTCAGTCAGGAACTGGCAATGACAGAGAGCACAGGCAGGCTGAAGGATGGCAAATTATCAGCACAGGGAATTAGCAGGGGAAACTAATGAAGATTAGAACAAGCTCTGTTTTATGCAGTAGGAAATTTGGAATGATAAACAAACTTCCTTTATCAACCTCTTTAAGTCTGAGATCTTAAGATGAAGAACCATATATTGTAAACCCAGGTAGCTGAACAGGAACAAATCAGCCTCTGAGCACAGCAGCTGATCCCCATGATATTTTGCATTGGCATTACTGAAGTTGGAGGAAGAAGCCTTATGAAAGGAGTTGAGACTGGATCTCTAGCTGTGTGGTACCATGGCTTCCCTTTTCTATCAGCAGAAACCAGGTAGGAATACAGTCAAAGCCTGGCTCTTATATGCAGCATGTGGGCATTCTTATTGAGCCAAATGTCTTTGTGTCTGAAGCAGCAGAGCTGTCCTGATAAAGTCCAGTAATGAAGCACTGACTGCAGGAATCTGTCCTCAGTACAGCTGGCTTCACATAAATCCAGTATGTGTCAGGCACAAGCATGAAAGGACAAAGACTAGAACAAAATGTAATTCTGAGAGGAAAGCAAGTTGAAGTTAATAAAAAAGTGTTAGTGGAGTTTGTTCTTCTGTTCATAGCTTCTGCATATTAAAAACCTTCATCAATTTTTAGATTTTACTGAAGTAGAGAGAAATGTTGAGACTGAAATTCTGAAAACTTGAAAAAATATGCTTGAGGGAAATTCACTTCTTGAGCTGCCAAGAACTGAGTTTTTGGACTACATGGGGCACTCTACATCTGCATCCCAGATGATGTGATGTGTCAGATGATGGACCTGCCTCCACGAGAGCTCAGAGAGATGTCCATCAATCCTGCCCCTCAGCTCAGGAGGTATCCTGTAAAGTGGTTTTACCCATCATTTGATAAAAACACACACTTTCACTTAAATATTGAATTTAGTAACAGGTAACCAAGTAATAAACTAATTTTCACAACCACCAGAATCCAATCACAAAAAGCAAAGGAATCTTAACACTAAGGACAGAATTGGACTGCTCTAGGCTCACGTGCTACATGGTGTTACACATAGGCTCCAGTGTACAGCAGCAGCTCATTACTTTTTATTTCAAACATCTGAACTTCAGGCTATTTTAGAAAGAGCTGGCAGCTTTTTCACTTTCCAGTGAAGATGCTGGAGTACATTTTTCTCAAGTCAGCAAGGTGTTACTGATTTTTCCAAAAGTGATAGCAATTCATTATAAACCACTCTCTGTTTCAACACTGTAGATCATCCTCTGGTGGAAGGCCCCAGAAATGAATCTGGGGGCACTTCAAGGGGGCTCAATGGTTATGACACCTTTTAAGACATGACAGATGCCTCTCACAGCACTGTAGACGAGCCAGGTATGCCCCATCAGAAGGGATGAATACCTTCAGGGGAGTTTTTACCCTGAGGCAGATGTGTAAAGGACAGTGACATGGCAAAAAAGCAATACCCCACTTTCACAGGATCCGTTTCCCATCGGTCTTTTCCCTTATTTGGCTCAAAATCCAGCTTGTTGCTGAACAAAGGTTGGTTTGCCCTGGTCATTTTCTGGTGATGGATGGCACCCTCTCTGGCTGTTGTAGGTCAGAGGTTTCCCCACTACACACAAAAACCTCTCCTCCTCCCCCGTTTGCTTGGGGGATGCAAACCTGGCCTCAGCCAAGCACCCCTGCAACTGGCCAATTGTTTGAGCCATTAACCAGTAAACATTTTCAGCCTCTCACAGGGGGTTTTATGGATCTCCTCACTTACACTGATCTAATGCTCAGCTCATTGTGGAAGACCTGTCTAAATAAGGGGCCATGAAACAGGACTTTAATAGTTTATTCAGAGCATTAATCTATCTTATCAGACATCAAGACAAGGCAAGATTTTTGTATATTCAATTGTTGGTTAATGTAACACTATTTATGTTTCGTGGTATATTTCTTGTTTTAAAAAGCAGATAGACTCACTTGGGACAAGGAATCAAGTTCTATCTTTTATGCTGTCATCTTAAACTTCATTAATGCACCAACTGCCAGAAGAGAGACTGAAGGCCTGAAATTTGAAGAAAACACTACTTTCTGCTATTATTAAGAAAGAAAAAGACTTTGAAGTATTCGACCACAACTGAATTCAGCAATCATTTGAATAGAAAGCAAAAAGAAAAAAAAAAAAAAAGAATTTGTTTGGGGTATATGCTGTATTTGCTTCAGTTTATAAAGTTAGACTTTGGAGTGGAATATTTCTACAACATGGAGCCTGAGAAAGCAAGGTTATTAGAAGGAGCTTTCAGAAACAAACAGCTTTGAGCAGAAATTTTTAAAAACTAGAGGCCTTCAAATGCCAGTTTCAGAGGCTGAGTTGCTTGCAGCTAATGAGAGGAGAGGGAAGGCAGTGGAGAGTACAATGTTTTGAACAGAAAGGGCACAGTGAAAATGAAGACAAATTCAGAGAGGGAATCGGCACATAGTGACAGATGTAACAAGAAAGATCTGATACAAATGGTTTATGTGAAATGGTACAAAGAAAAAGTGAAAGATGCATAAACCCCATACAACTTTACTATTGCAATCAGCCTGAACTGCATGCTTAAGAGAAGACACAACAGTGAAAAACATACTTCCACCTTTTATCCCAAAAGCTGTACCTCCCCTAAGCCTAACCAGCAAAGAAACTGTGGTCAGATCAATCACTAATGCAATTTCAGGTCATTTAGCATACTTGCATGAAGACTAGATTCCAGCTTAGAACATGTTCCTTAGAGGTCAGGCTAGTTTCCTGGTCTCTCAAGGATAACCACCAACAAAGGATTTTGCAGAGCAATACTGTCCTCTGAATAACACAACCCTTAGAAATACACCTCAAGTTACAAAAGCACCATGCAAAAGCAGCAGGGATAGAATGCAGTTCGAAACAGTAACTGCTCTCTACAACACGAGAAAGAAAAAAGTGGCTTGACAGCTGCTCCAAAAGAAAAGCTACAGGGTGAATCTTCCCTGAGGAGAAGTGAGAGTCAATAAATGTGCAGCCTTCTTGCTATTCCTAGAAAAGCATCGATTTGCTGAAAACAAACAAACAAAACCTAGTGGCAAAAGAGACTGGCACAGACTCCTTGCCTCACACTGCCCCTACATTGGACACAGGTGAAGGAGAGAAAAGATGTTTATTTAATGTTCTTGGACTCTTAATACTGACAGCAGAGCAATCCCAAGCTGTCTAGACACCACAGCACCTAAACACACTTTCAAAGTTTCATTTACTTTGTCTTCTCTCTACTTCCTCAGTTGTTGATGCCATGACAATTTTTTTGCCTTTTCTTTTATATACTTTTTATGTATTCTCAGTGCCCTTAACATACATACTTG
The DNA here is from genome assembly GCA_013398075.1 of Notiomystis cincta. Lineage (NCBI taxonomy): Eukaryota > Metazoa > Chordata > Aves > Passeriformes > Notiomystidae > Notiomystis > Notiomystis cincta. The sequence goes on along the minus strand of VZRX01020976.1, from coordinate 56,578 downwards.
TAATTCCTTGTGTCTGATACCATAACATAGTCCCAGCATTCTGTTAAACCAAAAAACCAAACATCCTAAAAGCCTCACAGCTGGAGGCCAGAAAACCCACTATCTTGAGAAACCAAGGTTCTCCCCTCTAAAATACATCCTATAAACTAAGATTAAGCCCATGGAGAAAAAAATAAGGGGATATCATATATTCATTCAAGCCTCTCATTAGAGCATCTTGGCTAGATATGCTGATTTGTAAAGTCTATAAAATGATATATGTAATCTACCTCGTGTGTACGTTTCGGTGTGTTCCACCTTGGCAAAGTGTTGCACCATAAAAATCCTTATTAAATACTGAAATAAAAACCCTTTATCCTTTAACTGTGTCTGGATCTTAATTTTAAGATCAAGGAAAAGGCATCATTGTAACACTGCTCATTACGGTTTCATGGGAGGAAAATATAAGAGCTGGAAAGGGTACATTTGAGTTGGCAGTTACCAAATAAGCAGTATCAAGATAACAACCTCAAATTATGGCAAAGGAAAGAAAGGATAGAAAGTGTGAAAAGGAACCAACCTGAACAACAAGCAGCTCTTCAATGATCTCAAAAAATTAAAGCATGTAAATAATGGAAATGAGGATGGACTGTTTAGTAATTATTAAGTAGCAGTAATATGAAAACACAGAACCAAGAGAGGAAAATAAAGTAAGCAGTAGTTTGACAGGAGTAAGAAGAGACTGCACTGTTAAGTGCACCAGCATTAAAACAAAAAAAACCCTGAACTACGGCAATGTTAGTCATGCAAGATGGAAGGAAACAACTGACAGCTGATGACACAGGTAATGAACTACTTGGTATCTGTTTCCATTTCAGTATTCCCTAATGATGGCACCTACAAGCACCTGTATTTACATCACTGACAAAGAAAGATCTCTCTACCTAGTAAAGGAGATGAATGAGCTAGAACCTAAGTTTCCTGAAACTGATGTCCACAGATTCTCTGGATCCCAAAGACTTATACTCCAAACATAAAAAAACTTATACTAATATTAAAGTTATTAAAATTATACATAAATTTGTATTTAAAAAAATATTTTAAAAGTAGCTTCAAAAGCAACAGTAGTTGTTGATATGAGAATTGACATGCTGAAAGGTCTTTTTTTAAACAAAACAACAGGGAAGAAGAGAAGCAGCAAGAACTTCTTGAGCAGTGTCACAACCATTCATTTTCAATCCTAAAAAATCTTTTGGAACAAGTACTCAAACTATATTCATTTATGCTTTCCACAGTAACTGACACAAGTATTGCCAAGTACAAGTTATGTTAAAACCTTTTTTTCTACAGTAGTGTAATGAAAAAGCAGTAAATCAAGTGTCTGTATCTTGATGTGTGACTGTCACCGGACATCCTTACAAGCAAGACAAACACAGCTCAGATTGATAAAAAAAAGACCAAGCCACTGTCAGAAGGGAACATGGAGTTTGAGTGCCTCAAGAGATCTACCAGAGGACAATATTCAAATTAAAAAATTATCTTGACAAACTAAAAAGTTATCTAGAAAAACATAGTTTAATACTGATAAGTAAAAGAATCATTCAAAACTCAAGTCTGAGTCCATCACTGCAGCAAACATGATCTCAAATTTTTAACACCCTGAATGCTGTAAACATAGCAAAGGGCTAAGAAGTATTTCACAGTTTAACTGCTTCACACTATTTATGTAACTTCTCCCCCACCACAACACAATAGGGTTATAATCACTGTACAGTATGTTGGATTTAAAAAAAAAAAAACAAAACCAAAAAACCCCAAAACAAACCAAACAAATAAACAGAAAAAAAAACCAACCAAAAAAATTCCCAAAAAACACTTCTCTCCCCAAAGAGGATTTTTTACTTGTTTCACATCTATGAATCNAGATTCCAGCTTAGAACATGTTCCTTAGAGGTCAGGCTAGTTTCCTGGTCTCTCAAGGATAACCACCAACAAAGGATTTTGCAGAGCAATACTGTCCTCTGAATAACACAACCCTTAGAAATACACCTCAAGTTACAAAAGCACCATGCAAAAGCAGCAGGGATAGAATGCAGTTCGAAACAGTAACTGCTCTCTACAACACGAGAAAGAAAAAAGTGGCTTGACAGCTGCTCCAAAAGAAAAGCTACAGGGTGAATCTTCCCTGAGGAGAAGTGAGAGTCAATAAATGTGCAGCCTTCTTGCTATTCCTAGAAAAGCATCGATTTGCTGAAAACAAACAAACAAAACCTAGTGGCAAAAGAGACTGGCACAGACTCCTTGCCTCACACTGCCCCTACATTGGACACAGGTGAAGGAGAGAAAAGATGTTTATTTAATGTTCTTGGACTCTTAATACTGACAGCAGAGCAATCCCAAGCTGTCTAGACACCACAGCACCTAAACACACTTTCAAAGTTTCATTTACTTTGTCTTCTCTCTACTTCCTCAGTTGTTGATGCCATGACAATTTTTTTGCCTTTTCTTTTATATACTTTTTATGTATTCTCAGTGCCCTTAACATACATACTTGTAATTCCTTGTGTCTGATACCATAACATAGTCCCAGCATTCTGTTAAACCAAAAAACCAAACATCCTAAAAGCCTCACAGCTGGAGGCCAGAAAACCCACTATCTTGAGAAACCAAGGTTCTCCCCTCTAAAATACATCCTATAAACTAAGATTAAGCCCATGGAGAAAAAAATAAGGGGATATCATGCTATTCATTCAAGCCTCTCATTAGAGCATCTTGGCTAGATATGCTGATTTGTAAAGTCTATAAAATGATATATGTAATCTACCTCGTGTGTACGTTTCGGTGTGTTCCACCTTGGCAAAGTGTTGCACCATAAAAATCCTTATTAAATACTGAAATAAAAACCCTTTATCCTTTAACTGTGTCTGGATCTTAATTTTAAGATCAAGGAAAAGGCATCATTGTAACACTGCTCATTACGGTTTCATGGGAGGAAAATATAAGAGCTGGAAAGGGTACATTTGAGTTGGCAGTTACCAAATAAGCAGTATCAAGATAACAACCTCAAATTATGGCAAAGGAAAGAAAGGATAGAAAGTGTGAAAAGGAACCAACCTGAACAACAAGCAGCTCTTCAATGATCTCAAAAAATTAAAGCATGTAAATAATGGAAATGAGGATGGACTGTTTAGTAATTATTAAGTAGCAGTAATATGAAAACACAGAACCAAGAGAGGAAAATAAAGTAAGCAGTAGTTTGACAGGAGTAAGAAGAGACTGCACTGTTAAGTGCACCAGCATTAAAACAAAAAAAACCCTGAACTACGGCAATGTTAGTCATGCAAGATGGAAGGAAACAACTGACAGCTGATGACACAGGTAATGAACTACTTGGTATCTGTTTCCATTTCAGTATTCCCTAATGATGGCACCTACAAGCACCTGTATTTACATCACTGACAAAGAAAGATCTCTCTACCTAGTAAAGGAGATGAATGAGCTAGAACCTAAGTTTCCTGAAACTGATGTCCACAGATTCTCTGGATCCCAAAGACTTATACTCCAAACATAAAAAAACTTATACTAATATTAAAGTTATTAAAATTATACATAAATTTGTATTTAAAAAAATATTTTAAAAGTAGCTTCAAAAGCAACAGTAGTTGTTGATATGAGAATTGACATGCTGAAAGGTCTTTTTTTAAACAAAACAACAGGGAAGAAGAGAAGCAGCAAGAACTTCTTGAGCAGTGTCACAACCATTCATTTTCAATCCTAAAAAATCTTTTGGAACAAGTACTCAAACTATATTCATTTATGCTTTCCACAGTAACTGACACAAGTATTGCCAAGTNGGGGTTATAATTATTGTATAGTTGGATGGATTTAAAAAAAAAAAAACAAAACCAAAAAACCCCAAAACAAACCAAACAAATAAACAGAAAAAAAAACCAACCAAAAAAATTCCCAAAAAACACTTCTCTCCCCAAAGAGGATTTTTTACTTGTTTCACATCTATGAATCTTCTCCATGTTTTATTACACTCTACAATTCAGAAATTTGGCAGCCTTTAACAATTTAGAAGGGAAAAACACTGCCATCTCCTGGAGCAGGTGGACTCAGCAGTTCTCTGAATACCTGCATTCTGTTCTCCATCTTGCATTGTTTTCTATGCACTAAAAAGTAACTTCAGATGCTGCCTTTAAAATTAAAAGCAAAACTCTACAGTACCATATCATCTGCAAGATAAATCTTGGTGGCCTAAGTTCAGTAGCAACATAAAAGCAGGCCTACTCATCCACCTCACCAACTTCTACATGCTTGAAAATCTTCTTCAGCCCTCAACATGCACAAATCCTGAACAGAAATCTCTGTAAAAACCGTGTGGACAAAACCCAACCATGACAGTTCATTTTCATTACGAGCACAGCACAGTGGAATTGTAGGTGACTCCTGGCCTACAGTTTCAAACCTTTCTGCCATCATCTTGCTTTTTAAGGTCCCTAGTCCAATCACCTGTTTTTAAACTACAGCTTTCATAAACCAGGTTTTGGCAATGTACCAAATGGTTTATTAGTATAATCTAGTCAAGCAAACACCTCTGCACCACACTGAACCAACTGTAACAGTCCATAGGACAGTATGCTGTATCTATACCTATCTAAAATCTGTACCTATAAAATTACTTGGGAACTACTCCCTGCCCTGCCATTTATTAGCTACAGCAGTATCCCCAAGACCTTATCTGAAGTGCTTTACACTAAGGGGAATAGAGCCTGTTATCAGCAACTTGGGATATACCTGGTAGTGACAACTCTTACTGTAGGTAGCCTGCAAGCAGTGTTACACAAACAGCACAACTACCAACCCAAAACTTTAGAGAGGAGCATCAGTACAGCACAAAGGCTGAATGAGGATGAAAGCAAACTAGCAGGACATTAGCATGTGTGGGATGAAGAGCCAGCAGTTAAGCTTACACCACCACTTGGATACTACAGTTAGAGTATATGAAAGTGCTGTTACTTCCTCCTGGTCATGTGATTATTATGCTCTAATCTAAGAATTTCAGTCAATTTCATGCTTTTGCATTCTTCTACTGTTGAGGTATTTTGCTTATCCTCCTGAGTCATCTCAAAGGGTTTACCAGGTCAGGAACAACTGACCACAAGAAACAAGTTTCACCAGTTTTTTTAAAAAGTACTCTTGAAAGAAGACAGAAAGTGTTTTTCTTTAAACTTTTAGTTTAATTCTACAGTAGTTGTCTTCCTTCTATTCTGCAATTACAGTTGAGGTTCACAGGAATAGCTTCAGAGGTTCTCAGCTACCAATGCTAAAACTCCAATTTTAGATAAACTGAAGTAAAAATTCTGGAATTTTCTTACTATCATACTTCAGGTTCACTTTGTGCAGTACAAATTCTGATGTGATGGATCTTTACAGAAGACTGCTTTAGGCATCTTAATAAAAAAATTCCTTAAAAATATAGTATCTTCAATTCAACATTCAGTTTATTTTCTAAAATAAAAAACCCATGCATAATTCTAATATACAGCGTTTGATTCCTACCAAAGACATATTTATAAATATTTTTTCCTTTTAATAAAGATCTCCATCTACAGTCCAGATCCTGAATGCCAATCTACCCAATTGTTTTTCAGGCAAACAGACTCCACTGAAGAAAACGTAGATCCCTACTGTTTCAGGTACTGGAAAACTAATGTACTGCAGAACTAAATAATGATCTCTTCTGGCACTTGCCATTTGGCTAACCCAAGTTTAAGAGTTTCATTATTTATAAAAAGCAACAAAATTGCAGTCTTTATAGCCTTCTTAGCTGATCTCCACATGAAAAAAGTGCAACTCCAGATGTTTACGTCAGCCATCCTGCTAAGAGAAAATGCCGTATTTCTTCTCCAGTTCTTCAACACAAGCATCTTTTAATCCCATGTGGTTCACGTGATTGAATAATACCTGTGTAACTGAAAAAGAAAATCCCAACATGAACTGTTATTTTTGTAGTTCACACTCTCAAGGTAAATTAGGCCAATTCTTTCCTCAGTGAGAATAAAGGCTGTATGGATTATACAGCTGAAATACGAATACATTTGTAGAACTACTGGGAGAATGAACAAAAGTAACAAAGCAAAATCCTCATTTTGTTCTGATGCCCAGGAGCTGCCTAAAAACACTTCCTGGTGTATAATCCAGGCAACAGACAGCTTTTAGTTTGTTTACTATCTTGACACTGTCACTGCATGCAGAAGACAAAAGTTAACACCGGATGGCAGATAAAGCTTACATCAGGTAAAGGAGTGAAGGCCATTTGTAAGAGGCACTGCACCTCAGTGCAGTAAGTCAAGTTATTTTATTTTAAGGAGATACACATTTCAAAAATTTTTAAGTATAATGGTTAATAGTGAAACTCAGCTGTAGATAGTAAATTTAAATTTACATGGTCCCAGAGAAATGTTCTGCTTGTGTCTCACTAGTACATAGTCTGTCTGGTGTGCTAAATAAAGAAAAGTTTGAGAAAAACCCCACTTTTAAAAATCATGAATTCAAGCCAATGTCAACACAAATTGCAGACTAATGTGAGTGATGCCTCCAGAACAGGACAGACAACCAAGCTGAGTGCTTTAGAGATGTTTGCATTCTTTTGCCAACAGAAAAGTCAGGATTTGTCAAGAAATAGTTGTAAATCGTGGAAACTGTATAATCTGGATACCTTGGATCTCAGCTACAGGACTTCATACAAATTCATAAATTTGTAACATTACCAGCTACAAACTGACATGCTGGCAAAGCTTATTTTATCAGAATAAAATGCAGTGGTATTACTGATTAAAGTAAGAGGATTTAGCTGTAGTTTTCTAGTCTAAACAATAAATAAACAATCAAAGGATTAAGAAAAATTACATGACATTCATTTTAACTTCTAAAAAATAAAAAATCAGACAACTAAAGTGATTATTACATAGAATAAACAAGACTAGCACTAAGTTTTACATATTTTTTACTAGATTCTATGGCATCACAAAATAAGTTTACAAAGACACTATTAAACTACTTACTTTTTTTTTCTGAACCCGACATAAACATTACTGCCATATCAAATCTTTTTAATTCAGAGAGCCTCTGGAGGATTTCAAGGATGAGTGATGGCTCCTCTTTCCTGAAGAAGATTATTACAAATATAAAAATAACTACTGTTGATTAGAAATATTCAGTAGCTGCAAGCAATACTAAAGAATTCTGGAACAAGAAATTAAAGGACCAATACAATTCCCTCCTCTTTCATATTCCCTATCTTTAACCTTCCTGTTCACTTGTCCATTCACAAAGCAAAAAGTCAATATCCAGAAACCTTTATGTAGGTATTAGTGTTCTTTATTGTTCTACTGAGCATGAGTGAAGAAATAAAAGAACCTATTCTGATGCAAACTGACTGCTGGTCAGGTACAGAATACCTACAACAGGATTTAATGCTTACATCTGGCTGTAACATCACTATTTTTATATATATCGGGGTAGGGTGAAAGGAAGCAGCATCCGTGGTCACAGGAAGCTCATCAAAAAGCTGAGCCAGTTACAGTTGCCTTAATTTTCATCCATACAGAAGATTCCTAGATTGTATTAATTTTACCTGTTTTCTGGTCAACAGTAAACAGGCATTGCCTTTGTTAAAAATACTAATAAATAGTATTTTTCTTTCATAACTTCGTATTTCTTTTGGAGAGTGACAGGACTTTTACCTTAGAGCAAACAATTTTAACTTCCCAGCCTTTTTATGTTGTATCATCAAATGCAGGACTGTATCTCAAAGACAGCATTTTTCACCCATCATATGATGAACATTTTACTTTTTAAGGAAACTAAGGGAAAGGCAAACATTGATTTATGCTTGCTTATCTCCATAAAACATCACCAAAAAACATCGAGTGTGTGCTTCTCAGACAATGTAATTCAGGAAAGTAGTACACTGCCTCTGACAGACAAAATGAATTTTAGGACTCAAATGGCAGCATGGATAGAAATTTCAAAAATAACTTGTCAGGTCCTGCCTTACTAGAACTTCTGTCTCCAATACACATTTGCTATAGGCAACTGTAAAATGCTAGCACATAATTAAGTCTGAATGCATGACAATAAACATGGCATAAAACCAAAATCCTCTGAATTTCTCACCTTTAGAAAGTTAAAATAGAGGACAATGTGCAATTGCATGTGCGCTCAGAACACACACTGTAACATGAACAGAAGTTATTTCATACAGACTAATGTGAATTTCTGATGTTCTTTAGCAAAGCGCAATTCAACAACACTCAGTATTTTTTCACTTCTGATTTTTCATGATGAGTTTCATTTCTTAAGAAGGAATTATTGAGTAATTCCAGTGATTTCACTATGCTCATGTAATGCTGTGTGCTCAAAATAATTTTGTAAGCCTGAGGCTGGGACTAGAGAGAACATTAAAAAACCCCCAAACACAAAAAAACAACCTCCCCCCACCAAAAAAAACCCCAAACCTTTCAGAACAGTAATAAGCAATGTAAAACAAAGGAGGAGTTAAACTTACTCAATGTAGAAGTCATGTAGAATTTTCAGGATCTGGTTAAAGAGGTCTGGATCTAAGGATTTCTGAAACAGTTTCGCATAAAGTGAGGGCTCTATTTGCTGTAGAAAAATGTAAAAAGTTATTTTTACACAAAAAAATACAATTGAGTCATGAGAATTACATGTGCATTTTTAGAAGGTCATGGACAATGATGAAGTGCATGAAAGCAAAAAAACCAACTCATACTATCTGACATCAAACAACAATTTTTGCTTGTTTAGGTTTTTTGATGACAGTAATTTCTAACTTCATGTAAAAGGATTCTAACTGATTTTTTTTCAAAATATATATAAGTAAAAGTACACATTAAGTAGCTTGCTGTGGTTCAAGCATTTGCTCAGTTTAAAAACGTCATAACATCTAATTACCCTAGAAATACGTATTTGAAAAATTAGAATTTAACAGAGTTACTGATAGTATTTAAGTCTTTAAAGAACAAGAGCCTATATTTGAAAAAAAATGCAGAGACTGTACTTAAAGCAAATAAAAAGGCACAAAATAAGAAATATTCCAATGCACATCAGACTACTTAGTATTATATGAAAACAATTTTAAAAAGGGACTATTGTACACTTAAGGCACTCTAAACATAGCTGTCCCTTCCACCTAAGGGATAGCTTCTTCAACTGATGCTGATGAAACTGTCCAGATACTGTTGACACTTTATGTTTCATACCTTCAGGTACAAGTACATCTTTTCAGGGCAGTCTTTCAACTTCCTGAAGTCAGATTCAAGCTGGAAAGAATTTGCAGGAATGGGAGGAACTGGAGAAGCAGACATAAATGACCTCCTGATTTCCTTTTCTTTCTGTTTGCTTGCAGGAAAAGATGGATGCAATGTTGATGAAATTCCTTTCACATTTACAGGCAATCTGCAAAGGTATTTTGAAACACATCATCAAATCAACTTTTAAGGAAATCCTACAGTGAGACCTAATTGGAGATCCTTCTATTCATTAAAAGCTAAAATACTGAATTTTTTTAAAAAGAATCTGTTTTAGTTTAAGCAGATATTTGTAAATCCCTTCAAATTATACAACCTTTATATTCTATTCACCTTTTCTAAAAAACACATCTGCAAATACTTAAAAAATTATTCAGCCTCTCGCTACTTTGTTTCTGGAAATAACTGCATTTTATAGTCTGTTTCTCCCATATATACCTGCAAAAAAAATAAATCACATTTCTGCAATTTCATAATGCAAAACAGTAACAATGTCAAAGTTTCAACACTGACAGCAGTAGATCTATTTTTTGTCCTACAATTTGTCGCTGAAGTCCATTTATTTTTTAGAAATTAAGAAATGGCTAAGAATATACTTTTTTCTTCAACACTTCAGTCAATCCATCTAACTGAGCTAGAAAAGGTAGGTGGGGCAAGTGCTTCTCCATAGAAATTCTTTGATCAGGATTCCTTAAAAAGTATTTACTATTAACAGGACAAGGGAGTGTCGATGCAGTGGACAACAAGTAAGAGCTCTAACACTGAGCAAGGATAAAGCTTCTGTACTTCAGCCTAGTTTCAGCAAGACAGACTTGAGTTTGTCTAACTAACACAGTGTGACTTAGAAACTGAGCGCATCTGAAGCTACCACCTGCATCAACAGAGGAAAGGGTGGTGACACTCATCTGTTCCTCCTCCCTCCCACAACTGGGGCACAAAGAATATTTGAACTCCATTCAAAATCTGTTCTAAAACACTACACACATCAAAGTTGTAAACACAGCTAGGGAAGATGGAGTGCTCAAGCAAGAAAAAGTACAGCATGCGGGAAATTATTATGAATTTTTTTATATTTGCAATGTAAGACTGAGTTTTCCATCTGACACTAAATATATCATATTTATCTCAACTACTGTGTGGTCAAAGAGGCAGATGTGCAAGAATTTCAGTTTCTTTCAACACTTCCTTTTAATTCAGATTCTCCAAAGTATTTTCAGTACCTCACCACATGTAGACATCTGGAAATGAAAGTTACATTTCAACTGCATTTACGTGTTTAAAAGAGGGTCAGAATTATTATACTTACTGTAATGGTGATGTATCACTGATTTCTTCTATTTTCAAGTGCTTTGCTTTTGGAATATCAACTGCAGTCAACAGATCATCCTGATCTAGAGTCTCTTTTGATTCAATGCTCACCGAATTCCTCCAGTTATTGACTAAGGAAGTAGTGCTGGGCAAGTCACCATCTGATGTATCATCATCATCAACTTCTTCAATATCTATTCTTTGCAATGGCTTCTAAACAGAGCACAGACCTCATGTCATGGGTAGACTCAACATACAGACTCCAGATGCAGCTGTGTGTAACTTTAAATGATCATATGACATCCAGTTACCTCTATTAGTGCTGCACAGAGAAGACACTTGGAATAAAGGTAAATGGCAAAACCAGGAAACCATAATATTCTACATGAAGCCTGATATGATAATTTTATTGCTTTTGTCTATCTCTACCCTAGAGTATCTCTGTATGTAGTCAGGTTTTCCCAGTAATAATTAAAAAGGTACATATCTCCTCTAAGGTTGAATAGGCAAGATCTATCCTATACTTTGTCCCATTATGTGGTCGAGCTTTGTAATTTAGCAAAACAAAAAAATATCCAGCAACACAGGCCTTGGCCCACAACTTAAAATTTTGATATAAGAAATATCTGTAGCTCAAGTCTGCTGATTGACCAAATCACATATATCCTAAGGTAATTAATTCCACCACAAGCTAAAATGCTTCAGCTTGTTTAATCTCTTCATGATCACCATTATTTTTGACCATCACCTAGTGCCACCTTCACACATCTAACAAAAAAAAACTCATCACTTCTTCCTTTAGAACTTCATTTTCTGAAAATGAACATATTGCTCTAGAAATACAGATGCAAATGCACATGATTAAACACACTCGACAATTTAGACTTCTAGGAAATGGCAGGAATAAAAGCATAGATGTTTCATCTATACTTATTCTACCTTAACAAAATAACAAGAAGAATACAACCAACCTAGCATCTTCACTTAATTTAACAGCTAATGTGAACACTTAGTAAATATAATTGTATATAGTATTTAAGCTACTTCACAATAAATTCATTTAGGTTTTAAAAAAAATTGTATCTAGTTATAGAGAGGACATAATACTCCCTCCTTCTAAAGGATCAAAATAATCACACATTTTCTACTAAAACTATCCATCTGAATTATATTATTGATGAGGATAAACAAAGGTTTTCTAACAGTATGAGTGCATACACATACAAAGTACGAGGACACTTTGTATTTACACAACTCGTTGCTGAATGTATAAAGATCAAATGTACTAAAAGAGGAAGCCTAATACATAAAGAAACCCGATTTTACATATTTTCCTCTGTAACTCATTCATCTGACTATAACCACTGATAATTCACAGTCTAAATATACTGTGTCTGTCCTACAGACACATATATCCATCTGTCCTACAGTTTACAGGGATGAAAATGCATGCTCAAACATCTGGAAGCAGCCCTGCATGACAGCAGCATATGACACAAATAGGCAACATGTCTTATAACCACTATGGCTGCTGTAAAAACTGTAAACAGCAGTAGAAATGAAGAAAAGTTTACCCAGAGCTTCTCAACTCTCCTAATTTACTCTCAACTAAAATGTTACCTATGGACACAAGACAGGATTGTGGGGCTGCCTGCCTATTCCATGTTATAAATGTATGCATACACCATGTTTTGCTGAGGGTGGTACTGCAGGCTGAATGCTTACGTCACCACTGCTATAAACTTCAGCATCTCCATGTGTGCACATGTTCTTGAAAAATATCAAAAGAGTAAATTTATACGTTTGTGGCTTTTCACAGGAAAGGTTATCTACCAGGGGTTAGTCTACAATATAGAAAGCAGATTTTAACTTTAAGCTCTACTTTTCCCATCATTATAGAAAGCAATTCACTTAACAACTTACTGTTGATTTAATCTGCAATGGATTATCAATCAGTTTCACTATATTTTTAATTTCACCTTCTTTTATCAATACTGCAGGATATTCTTGGTGAGTCCGTTGCTCTTTCTCAGCTAATTCCTGAAAAAAATGGCAAGTTGTCCAAAAGATCAGGTGTTTGATGAATAAATACAAGGTATGTAATAAATAATCTAATAAAGAACAAAAACCTTCTACTACTACAGCCTTACAAAAAGCTCCCAAACAAACAAAACCCCACTTTACCCAAATAAGCATACGTACATTCCTTATTTTCGTAAGTTCATTTATGGCTTGTTTATTTCCAGGTTCCAGCTTCAGAACAGCTTCAAAATCTGAGTGAAAACCAATACAAAAATTGTAGATATTTCAAGTTAAAACGTACACGTGGCAGATTTTTAAACCTTCTATTTTCCTTTCATAGCTCTAAAAATAATTAAAGGCAGGTAAGTGACAAACCAGGCAGGGTTGTAAAGGGGCCACAATGGAAGGGACCATCAGTGGGTCAATGTGGTCCAACCTCCCTGCTCAAGCAGGGTAATCCTGGAGCATAATGCACAATATTGCATCCAGATAATTCTTGATTATCTCCAGTGAGGGAGACTCCACAACCTCTCTGGGCAATCTGTTCCCATGTTTGATCACCCACACAGTAAAGAAGTTCTTCCACACATTCAGGTGGAACTCCCTGTGCATCAGTTTCTGCCCATTGCCTCTTGTCCTACTGCTTGGTACCACCAAGGAGAGCCTGGCTCCCTCCTCTCAACACCCTCCCTTCAGGTACTGATAGACATTGGTGAGGTCACCCCTCAGCCATCTCTTCTCGAGGCTGAACAGGCACAGCTCTCTCAGCCTTTCTCCATAACAGAGATGCTCCATTCCTCTGATCATCTTTGGCACCCTCTGAGGGGCCCACTCCAGGAGCTCCCTGTCTCTCCTGCACTGAGGAGCCCAGAGCTGGACACAGCACTCCAGATGTGCTCACCAGGGCTGAGTAGAGGGGCTGGCAAAGCTCTTCCCAGTGCACCCCAGGATTCCATTGGCCTTCCTGGCCACAAGGGCACTGCTGGCTCATGGTGTCCACCAGGATCCCCAGGTCCTTCTCCACAGAGTTGCTTCCCAACAGGTCATCCCTGAGCCTGGGCTGGTGCAGGGGTTATTCTTCCCCAGGTGCAGGATCCTGCATTTGCTTTTTGAATTTCTGAAGGTTCTTCTCTGCCCATCTCTCAAACCTGTCAAGGTCCTTCTAAGAAGGCTCACAGCCCTCTGCGGTATCGGCTGCTCCTCCAAGCTTTGTGTCATCAATGAACTTGCTGAGGAAGCATCTGCCCCTGCATCAAGTCATTGATGAACAAGTTAAACCACACTGGGCCCTGTAATAAACCCTGGGTGACACCAATAGTGACAGGCCTTCAACTGTGCCACTGATTAAGACCCTCTGGGATCTGTTTTTCAGCCAGTTTTCAATCTACCTCAGTGTCCCCTTATAAGTCATCCTAATGCCTATATCATGACCTGCTTTTTAAACAAACTTTTCAAACTTCTTCATGCTATTTCTTCAAACTTATCATAAACAGCAACAGGTGTCATTTCACACAAAACTGTCTTCCCATTATGTGGGTACCAACACAAGAGTTTTTATACATACTCAGTGATATCCAGCAGAAACCACTTAATTCTTAACTTTTGCACTGATAATCTCAGTAAGTCAGATAAAAAAAGATCCACAATGTCCTTATACTGATCTCTTACCTACCACATTTAGGCTAATTCAAAATCATACCTTGAATAGCTTCCTTTAGCTTTCCAAGAGCAACTCTGGCAGCTCCTCTTCTGGCAAAAGCTTTAGAATAGGAAGCATCTAAGAGCAGAGCTTGTGTGCAGTCATCTTCTGCCTCTTTGTACCTCAGCAAAAGCACAGTACAAAATTAGTCATCAGTTTCAAGAGGCACTTTCAACTGAAAAGATTCAATTACCCAAACCAGTCAAAATATAAAGGTAGATCTTCATTACCCACACACAAACATATCACTGAGCTAAAACAAGAAATGAAAAACTCTCATAAAACATAGTTTCTCAGCACCTTGAAATTTAAGCTCTATCTTTTGGTGTCTCATAACAAAATGCTGACTCTTTTTAGCATTACAAAAATTCACCTCCTCTGTAAAAATAAAAAAACCCAACAACTTAAAGCTTGTCAGAGCAGAGTCCACTTTAAAAATGCAACAAAAGCCTTAAAATCAAAGTTAGTACCATGGCTCTGTACTTCTGAAAACCAGAAATACATTACAAACAAAGAAAACTTATCAGAAAGGAGAAGCAAGTATGTATGAGAAGAATTTTCTCTACACTTGGAATTTTATTACTTGTCCTTTACTATTTCAGAATGAGAATTCAGTATATCCTTGCATCAATGCTATTTGTTTCATTTTAAGATTAAATTTCCTAATCCTATTTATATTGTTACATCAGATCATGATTCCACTATGTGCTTATTAAAGTATTTTCATTCATTCCTCTTCTCCACATTCAAACTTCCATTAAAGCTATGCAAATTAATTTTCATTTACAGTTCTCATCAGTATCAGCAGTTTGTAAGAATACCAATAGGCTTTTGTTGCATTTTACGTTTGGTCCTTTTGAAATGTAAAGACCCATGACACAAGATTTATCACAGGGAATCAATTTTCTTGCTTGGTCATTCCATTAAAGCATCACTTCCTCCAAATCTCACAGAAGAGTACTTGCATTATGATGTCCTTTAAATTACAAGTGTGTCAGAAATACTATCCATGCAACCTATCTTATCCTAGTTTAACATCAATGTACTGTCTCTAGAGATACTCAGCCATGTCACACTAAACCAACATAACCCTCTGCTCTCTGCTTCTCATGCTACCAGCTTACAAGTTTGAAATATCACACCATCACAGAGTTAAAAGAAGTTCACACCTAAAAACTGGCCATATGGAACTTATCTAATTTTATTAGATATTTTCTAGAAAGCATGAATTTCCCTATAGTTTCTGAGTTATCTGGATAAAACTTAATTAAAAATAAACAAGCAACATACATGCCTCCATCAGCAAAGTTAAAAAAATTTTTAAAAGGTAACAATTTCCAGATAAAGCATTTATTCATTCCCTCCAAAGTCAGAAGTTATAATCCACTTCTTTTTACAGTGCAACATTTAGTAGCTGACTGGGTTTCATAGTCAAAGACAAAGCTTTGGGCAGTTCCTTTCAGAAAGGTGAATATCTGAATTTTGCACAAATAAAGAATGAAAATCCAACTTCAGAAACCATTGTTTCATGCTAGTGCTATTTCATTCTCTCAGAACTTGTTTCCTACAAATTGCATTTCAAGATCACACATACAGATTTGTTCCCTCTCCTTTACTGCTTTCAATGTGATTTATTCTACACTGAATTCTAACAAAAACTAGGAGTGACAACGACTTGAGTGAAAATCTGCTGGATCATTATTCCTCCTGATTTACAACAAACAAACAGTATAGCATGTGCAATTCCACTTACTTCTCAATCTTTAGGTAGGCCATGGCTCTGTTAGCTGGCAGCAGTGCATTGGTGCCATCTGCTGCGATACCACGGGTGTAACATTCTATTGCAGCCTCGTACTTTCCTTCTTTGAAATAACCGTTACCCTGGAGTATTTAGGTCAGGAAAAAAACCAGCATTGAGAAAATCTAGTGCAATGAACTTTTTCTTACCCTTTTTAGCAGAGGGTCACAACATTAGGAAAATGCACCGCAAGGAATACCCACACCACAGCAAACAGTTATAGCATATTTCTTCCTAAGTTTGGAGGCAGAACACAAGAAGTATCTTAATACTTTCTAATACTTCAAGGATTAAAAAACCCACCTTTGCTACATACATAGTTCAAATGCAGATTTGTAAGTCTACAATTTACAAACTCATTGTCCCACTCACCTACTTAGAGCTCAAAATGGGGAATGTTTAAAGTAACATAAAGGACATTCCAGGTATGAAGCTCAAGGCAGTACAAGGTTAATTTATATATCTGATTAACAGCACAACACAATCCTTTTCTTTGCTAGGTTTCTCCTGTTCCACCAGAACCTGTGACTTACCAGATCTTTTTCTGCAATTGCCTTCTGCTTGAGCTGCTGGTCTTCGATGCGCTGCTTCTCTTCATCTGTCAATCCTGTTCTGACTGCATCTTCAAACTCTTTCTGTTCTGAACTTTCTTTTGATGACAGAGCCTGTAAAGACATAATTGTTTCCCCACTTAAACATTCCCAGAACATAAATTACAGTAATTTCTAAACTTTTAAGTTGAAATCTGCCAAACTTTTTAACAGAAGTGCCTGTGTTGTAAATTAAATGCAAATTGAAGAGACAATTTAGAAAGTTTTTTTATAATGTATTTCTATAAGGGACTGCAAGTCAGAATAATGCTTGGTAAATTAAAAAGTATGTAACTTCCGAAGCACAGTGTGAAATGACTCTTGGAACCTTTGTATATAGTCCAATTCACTCATTTATTCAATTACTGGAGACTTTGTGTCTCCATTCTGAAAATAAATGTTTCAAGCACTGTCAAAAATACAGTTGAAGAGGTGTAAGTGCATTCATATAGAAATGACAGGTGAGCTTATATTTAGGAAGGTCATAATAATTAAAATTCTCATCACTGTCATGAAAGGGATCTGACTTGCAGTAGCCTATTTTGTTCTGTTCTTAGAACAACCTTCTGGTTTTGTTGACCACAGCAATCAGTGGGACTACAAGCAGGCTAGAAATGCAGTTTTATGGTCAAGAGAACACAGAGGTTCTGTCATTCCTTATACCAAAGTGTGTTTCCTTATACCAAAATAGGAAGCATGACTGAAAAAAGCATTAACACAGGAGGTAGAAAATGGGGGAAATTAAAAAATAAGCCAACCAACCTACCCACCAAAACACAACCAACCAAAGAAAATCAACCAACCACCACCACCACCACAAAACCCCCAAAAACCCCCAGATGGTGCACATACACAGTCTTAGTTTGCTGACCCACTATTACGCTGATGTTTGCCTATGTGTGAGTTTCTCCAAAAGAAACTCCATTAAAGATTTTGACCTCAGTGAACTTCAGATGCCAGAAAAAAGCCAGGTGAGAATTTTTTGAATCAGTTCTTGTTATAAATAAAAATTTACATAGATACAAACTGAGCAGGATGTATTAATTTATGTTAGGGCCTATTAATCTTATTACCTGATCAATTTTCTTCAGTTCATTTTTTGCTTCAAAGTTGTTTGCATCCAGCTCCAAAACTTTTTCATAATCTATCAGAAGACCAGAAAAATACATTTCAGGTAGGAAGCACAGAACAGTAAGCAGAGCATTCTTTTGAGATAAACCTTTATTGTAGTTACCCAAGAAGCCTGAGATATTTGAAGGAATACATCATTCTAAAACACTTAATGTTGAATTATTCTAGAAGTACTAGCATCTACAGTTATCATTTGGACTTGCTACTTGAATTTTACCTTCCCAGAAATATACGCAACATAGTACTTAATTTCTTTGTTTATAGGAAATGAAAACTGAATTCCTACATCAAAGAAGCAGATCACACAAACTTGTATGTATTTTAAGAAAAGAATTTAAAGAAGACCCACCTTCTTTAGCACCTTGAAGATTTTTCAAAGCAAAGCGAGCAGCCCCTCTTCTCGCATAAGCCTTTATGTAATTTTTATCTAAAGCAAGTGCTAAATTGCAGTCAGATTCCGCAACAGAAAACCTATCAAAAATGAATGAGTAGTTTGTACACATCTAGGTAACAAAGCCTCAAACTTCAGTAGTTTTTCTTACTCTGAGCCTCTCCAGGTTCTTGGTAACATAAAAATCTTACATGCTTCAGAACGGGCACAAACCAAGTATTTATACATTTCTTGATTCAGAATACATTAAAACAAGAAAGGAAAACAGTGGTCAAGAACCTCTACTGCCACAGACAGAAAAACCAACTCCCCTGTGTCCTTTCTTCACGTAAAACAAATCAAAGCCTTGAAATAGAGCTCACTGAATCTGAAAGGCAATTTAACTTTCTCTTCCTCTTTTTCCTTCAAGTCTTATACTGTAACACAGAAGATGGTGAACTGCTAGAGTGCAAGCCAGGGAAAAAATGATGAAGGAAACTACCAGATTGCTTGTCCTGGCAATTCCTGGTTTACTTTGAAACTGGAAGGCTGGTTGCAGCAATGGCTTTACACAGACTGCATCACAACAGGATGTATAAATCAAGAATTACTATCAGACCAAAAATCTGAAGGCATTTCAAGTATGAAAATATTACAGATTTAACAGTGCACATCTTACTTTTTCATTCTGTAAAAAGCTGATGCTCTGTTTGTGGGCAATACTGGATTGTATGGATCAGAATGCATCCCTCTAGTATAGCATTTTATAGCTTCATCAAAGTTGCCTTGTTTAAAGTAGTTATTACCCTGTGAATAGAAAAAAAGCATTTTCAGCAAGTTACTGCACATTGGCAGATACACTGCTAGTTAAAAACCCTAAAGAAATAAAAGTCTGTATTTTAGAATGCTTAAATATTTTTGTTTAATGTTTCTCATGAAGTACAGCTTCACCATGAAATATGCTTTCTAACTAACATATTCTATGAAAATGAAATGTTGAACATTATGCCCAATATTAAAAACTTCTCAAATATTCTATAAAATGAGTCTATAAAATATTGATTTTCAGTATCTGCAAGTCATTTCCAGAAACCTATAACAAGCACATACATGGCTACTTAAATTACTGATTTTTTTTTTTTTTTTCAAGTTTTTAGTAACTAGGTTTGGCATCTTTGCTTCCCAAGTCAATATTCACATTTCTACCTTCTCTGGGACACAATTTTCATCTCATGCACCCTCAACGACTTCACTGCAGCCAAGACAGTAATGGCCAAAGATACCTGAACTTCTCAGTGTAGACTGCAATTACATGTCAAGGAATTCCCACAGCAGCAGGAATGCAACACAAATATCACCCATGCAGACAATTTAAAACAAACAAACCACCCCACAAAAACCCAAACCAAAGGTACAACTACTGAAGTCAATATTGACTGACAGATGGGTTAGGTGACTGCTTACAAACAAAGTGGTTTATCAAAACACAGAAGCTGCTACACAACTTAGTCTCTTTCTCATGGCAACGAAGCCTGAGATAGATCTCCCTCTATATCCTACCTTATTAGGTAAAACTGAACTAGTACTTGCATTACTAAAGCAAAGAAGTTCATCCATCATTCCCAGATGTACTGGCCTCACAAAGGGAGTATTTTTTAATTCCTAGGGATTTAGTTTGGGCACTCAGATGTTGTGTTCAGCTAAAAACCAGTTTGCTCTATACAGCAATTCTACAGAGCCATTCAACTCCTCAAAGCAAAACATCACCAATACATTTATCATCATAAGCATACATTAATTAGAATCTGAAAGGCTTGCTGCTACTGACAAGGGGAAGGAATAGAACTGCAGTGAGAATTTTCTGTTTCAGAATAATGGGCAGAAAAACAGACAGGAAGACTTCTAAATAGGCAATTCTTTTACCAGATGTGTGGTCTCAGTGAATGATCTTTTAAAAGAAAATTACAAATGCTCCTATATGTAAATTACTACTTTACCAAAAATAAACATCTATAATTCTATAACCTTTTCTTTCTCTGCAAGAGCCTTTTCTGCATCTATATGAATTCCATCTTCTTCAGAGTCTGATTCGGGAGATACAGAGTCATGAGTACTATCTTCTTTATCGAGTTCTTCAAGTATTTTATCCTGGAATCAGAAAAAAAACCACCAAAACAAAACACAATCCTGTAGTCTTCATTATAATTTAACCATGCAAAATAACACAAGTAAGATTTTAGGAGAATTAAGTCTTATGTTCTACTATAATTATGACCTTTTAATAGGCCTATTGTTAAAATACAATTTTTTTCCCTTAAATTCAAATTTAATCTTCTGGATGAAAGCACAGACAATAGAAACCCAAGTATTTATCAACAATCCAAACATTAAACATGTAACCTTTTTGGGAGAAAGCTACCCTATATTCATACAGTACCCAGCACAGTAAGATACTGACTGGTGGACTGAATTCTCAGCACTGTAACAAAAATCTTATTTAACACAGAATCAGCTGGGGACAAGACTCAGATAACGAAGCAAATATTAAGACTCACCACATCAAGTTTTCCCCATGCTTCATAATCATAAGACTTGATTTTGTTTTTCTTGTTTTCCTCAGAGGTTATCTTTGAAGGGACTTTATTTTTGCTTTTCTTCTTTTTCTTAAAAGCCTTGTTTCGAATGGGTGGCAAATTCTAAATTGAATTAAGTAATTTATTATAAAACAGATGTGTGAAAATCATTGACACTGAAGAATCTACAGTCCCTGTATCTAGACAGTCTATCTATCTAATGGCTAGTTTTATTTCAGAAATCCATCCAGCAAGCTCTCATGAACTCTACAAAATCACTAAGAACAACAGGCATAAGTCTTTTAATATTTAACAGTAAATACTACATGTATTATATGAAACTGAGTTTTAGAAGACAACTCTCTTCAGAGTATCACTAAAGAATCACTTCAATATACTAAATGTCAACAGTGTATTAGCATACTGGTGCTGCAAGAAGAAATATTCCCCTAAATCTATCCAGAACCAATAAAAAAATTAACTGGCCTTATCACCTTCAGAGGCTACTGCCCCACAGTTCTGTTGGTGGTGCAGTTTATAGAGAAATCTGATTTACTTCAGATGAAGAACACATCACGGGTTAGTTCATGCCTTCTATTCAAATATTTCAAGTCAAAAAATGCTATTTCACTAAAACAAAACATAATTACTAAACACTATCACAGTATGAATAGCTAAGTTAACACTGATCTTGTATTTTTTACCTCTTCTGGGACCCCACTCTGTTTCCTGAGTTCAGAATCCACTTCTTTAATATCTTTTTCCCAGCTCTCCAATTCTCTCATAAAATCCTGCAGCTCTTCAGCGTTTTGCTTCATTTGCAGCTGCAGTTCTATCGCTTTACTTGGTGCACTCATCGTAATCTGCCACAACTCAAGGAAAAAAGCCTGTAGTGAATGGAACCAGCTACTTCAAAATTAAGAAGTCTGACTTACACGCCAGTCAGGCTTCCCAATAGCACAGTAGGAACACTAAACACTTAGAGACTAAGAAGAAACACAGTTGTCTTTGAAAAAATGAAGGGAAGCCATATTATTCAGATAAAACAAGTATATAAAACAGATAAAAAGTATATCATAAAAAACAGCAATTCATGTTTTCCTAACTAAATGTGAGGTAAAGCACCCAACAAATCAATGGTAATCCTGAAAGTGCAAATAAGTCCCTAAAATACTGTTTAATAATTATTAACACTTGATTTTCTTCATAAATTTTGTTGTCTCAAGTGAAAGAAGTTTTATTATCACAAAAATATCGAATCACGACTAAAAAGTAACTTTAAAAAAATCTTGGCTACAATTCTGAAAAAAGAAACCAAACCACATTTGTCCAGTTCATAGCACGAAAATCTGAAAGGATGAAGCAAACACGTTTTGAAAACAATCACGATTAAGCAACTTGTGATGAACTAAATACAAACTTAGACAGAGAGTTATGAATGGTTGCCAACTGTAACCTCTTGATGGCAAGCTTCAGGATCTGTTACAAGCCTCGTGGAAGTTTGTAGAGATACCACACAATGTTTTTAAGGAAGAAAAAGGTCTAAGCTATTTAACATGCTTTATTTTTCACACCTGTACGATAACCCAGTAGTACAACAATATAAAAATTGATGAGCCAAACAAAGCTAATGATTTCTGTGGTACAATGTGCTATCCATAATTATAGACAAGGTGCTCAAAGAGATGGAAAAACACTGCATGATTACTACTAAACTAATACTACCGAAGCAGAAATGTTTTTACATGCTCAGGAGTAAGCAGCTGAGTAGATATCCCGCTGCAGCAGTTGTGTTTCTCCCTAGTTCACAGGGACATGATTGGTGATGACATGACTATCCTGAGCAACGTATTAGGTCTATTTGAAAAAAAAAAAAAAATCAGAAAAAAACTTTCAGTGAAGCAAAAATTACATAGCTTTCATCATATTTTCACATTTCCAATTAAGGAGTTTACTATGTTTTTTTCCGCCTTCAACTGTTGTGCTATACCGAACTACCACTATAACATTCATATGTTAATTTCGTGCAACTTGGGCATGGACACATCAAATATTCCACACAGCCTAGCATTTCAAGGTAGCTAGAACAAGACACTTGAAAAGATGCAAAAAATTACTTCGTAATCAGCTGAACTTTTCTTTTTCCTATCACTGACTAAAACAATATTCTCACACACGCGAAAATCTAACACGAAATCTGGCCGCTTGTTCTCTGCCATTCTAAAGCATCTTGCTCAAGTGTATAAAGTGGAACTGCTCCATTACCCACCAGCCGCATACAACTTAGCAACGACCTTAATCCACGCACTGCACTGACCGCAGCTTCTGCGGCACAGCTCCGACACTCCTCAGGGCGCTCCGATTTGAACCTCAACGCTGAGCCTTTCCAGCACCCCAGGGCTGCTGGTTCCAGCGGCTCCCGGGGAGCGGCCGCATCACGCCGGCGGCGGGGCCGGCAGCACA
>VZRX01020976.1:8006-32783 GCA_013398075.1 Notiomystis cincta | reverse complement strand
TGTAGGAACGGGCTGGTTTTGGTGAGGACAAAATCGAAAGTGGCTGAGATTCTTTTTTTTTTTTTTCTTATAAGAAGGTTCTTATCTACTTTTTTTTTATTTCTGAGACGTTAAGATGATTTGTCACTTTCTGTGCATTCGTGCCCTTTTAAGTTTTTTATGTGGGCTATGAGCGTTAACAGCAAAGGATGGTCACTGTAGGCAGCTATATTGATGTCTCTTAGTAAGAAAATCGTGTCAGGATTGACTTGATTCCTGAACAGCTCTTACTCGGTATCCTGGGCTACATCAAACAGACTNCCGAGCCGCAGGAGGCCCGAGGCAGAGCAGCCCCTTGAGCTCAACAGCCGCCTCCACAGCGCCCGCAAGCTACGAGCGAGGCCTTGACTCCATCGGCGAGGGCTCCCTCTCGCCTCGCCTCACCACCCCGCGAGGCCAAGCCGCCCGTGGACCACAAGGATGGGGATGCGGCTGCGGGACGGCGCCGCCAAGGCATCGCACACCCCGCNCGGCGGCGGAGAAGAAAGGGGCGGAGGAGGAGGAAGATGATTTCGGCTACCGGCTCTTCCCGGACCGGAATAAGAAGCCGCAGAGCTTCCTGGTCCGCAGCCTGTTCACGTTCCACAACAAGTGCCAGCTGATGCTGAGGCTGACCCTGGAAACGAGTAAGGGCTTCCCCGTCCCCTCGCGGGCCGCCCGCGGCAGTGACCTTGTCCCGGGGAGGGCCCTGCCCCGCTGCCCTCCTGCCCTGCTGCCGCTGCACCCCCGCGGCGGCCGCAGTGGGCCCGAGCAGGTGGCGGGGTGCGCCTGCTGCTGTAGGAACGTGCTGGTTTTGGTGAGGACAAAATACGAAAGTGGCTGAGATACTTTTTTTTTTTTTTCTTATAAGAAGGTTCTTATCTACTTTTTTTTTATTTCTGAGACGTTAAGATGATTTGTCACTTTCTGTGCATTCGTGCCCTTTTAAGTTTTTTATGTGGGCTATGAGCGTTAACAGCAAAGGATGGTCACTGTAGGCAGCTATATTGATGTCTCTTAGTAAGAAAATCGTGTCAGGATTGACTTGATTCCTGAACAGCTCTTACTCGGTATCCTGGGCTACATCAAACAGACTGTGGCCAGCAGGCCAAGGGAGGTGGTTGACCCCCTCTATTCTGCTCTCTTGGGAGCCTGTCTGTAGTACTGCATCCAGTGCTAGTGCCCCCAACAAAAGAAGAACATGGAACTGTTGGAGTGAGTCCAGAGCAGGGCCACCAAGTTGGTAAGGGGGCTGGAACACCTCCCCTACAGAGACAGGCTGAGAAAGTTGGGGATGTTCAGCCTGGAGAAGAGCAGGCTGCATGGAAACCTCAGAGCCACCTTCCAGTATCTGAAGGGGCCTATGTGGAAGCCTGATAGACTCCTCATCAGGAATTGTAGTGATAGGACAAGGAGTAATGGGTTCAAACTGAAACAGGGCAAATTTAGGCTAGATACACAGATGAAGTTTGTTACTGTGGGGGTGGTGAGGCACTGGGACAGCTGCCAGAGAAGTTGTGTTTGCGCCATCCCTGGGAGTGTTCCAAGGCCCGCTTAGATCGGGCTGTGAGAAACCTGGTCTGGTGGGATGTACCCTTGCCCAAGGCAGGGATATTGGAACTGGATTATCTCTGAGGTCCCTTGTAACTCAAGCCATCCTATGATTCTGTATCACATAGTCTGATTCCTAACAGATGCCAGTTGTATTGCAATAGGATTAAATACTGTAAAGTATGAAACATAATAGACCTCTTGTTGTTTGTTTGTTTTCCCTTGACTGTCTTTATATTTTGTTTATAGATGATTTTCAAAACTTTTGTCTAGAGAAATTGATTGCAGCAATGTTTTTCTAGATCCATATGCTCGACTTCTCCTTGAGGCTCTGAAGCAATCTGGTTGGTATGTAAACTGATTTGTCTTGTTCTGTGTAGTAACATCACTGTGATAAGTAGTGACTGAAGCTTTTTAAATTCTTTTCTGTAACTTTGTTTTTTTGGGCCTTTCAGCACTGTCTTCAATGACCGGCACTTCTCTTGTGAAAACTGTGATGGCTGTGTCAGTGGAGGTTTTGATGCTGCCACGTCTCAGGTAGGTGCTGGACATAGTCCTCTTTCAAAGGACTGCAATTTTTATAGTGTTTTGTTGCTAGGACTAAATCTACCAATACTGATGCCTGAGTTAATCACAGAAACAAGATAAATGAAAGATGTTCCATGGTATTGGAACTAGTACACTTCAGAATGATAAGACTGTTAATTTGAAAAACACCAATCTAAAGACCCTAAATGCTGTTAGTGGTGTGTGCTGTGTCTCTGAGAAGTAAGGGAGATGTTGAAACTTACTCAAAAGACTCCCTCTGTCTCTTCTTCTGCAGATTGTTCTGTGTCAGAACAACATTCGCCAACAGTCCCATATGAACCGGGTGGTCACACATGAGTTGATTCATGCATTTGATCACTGCCGTGCACATGTTGACTGGTTTAAAAATGTCAAACACTTAGCATGTTCAGAGGTGAGTGGAAATGCTTCTCATGTTGTCATTCTATTAATTACTGCTGGTTAATAGGGTTGTTTCATGTTATATGGTCTGTTACACGCTATTAATTTGTCTTAATCCTGTTAATATATTTTGTCTTTTCTGTCAGATCAACCTAAATAGTTTTGTTCAGAAAACAAATACTTAGTTTTCGCAAATATTACTAACTTAATCTCATACTAAGTAGAATGTGATCACTGTGAGTGTAAGAAGTGGTTACTGACAAATGAGAGAGTAGTTAGAAGTGCATAAACATTCACACATTAATCAAATGCTTATAGAATTTTTTTTTTCCCATGCAAGTTTTGGTATGTTAGGTAGTTTTCACAATAACCTTGGTTTTGTTCAGATTTTTTTTATTAACAACAAACTTGTCTTTTCCTGTAACATTCATTTTTTGAGTAATTGTGGTATTCCTGCTAGTACACTGTGGTTAAGGATCCATGCCCTTTGGATGAGGGTTCTGAGCAGCCTGATCTAGTGGAAGGTGTCCCTGCCCATGGCACGGAGATTAGAACTAAATGATCTTCAAGGCCCCTTACAATCCCAACCATTCTGTGATTCTGTGGTTTCAGAGGACATTTGGGGTTTTAAAGGCCTTGATGCTATAGGAGATGAAATTAAATGGAGCACAGGCTGGAAGGGATTCCTTTTGTGTATCTGCCACAGGTGTTGTGTGTATGAATCTGCATGCTTTCATTTGATTTCTGATGTAATCCATAGCATTTGGTCACAGAAAAACTTATCCCAGGCTAGGCTCCACTCCTTCATTTCTAATTCTTTTATCTCCTTCCCTGCCAAGTGGCACAGGGAGTCAGGGAATGTGAGCTGTGGTCAGTTTATAACACTTTGTCTCTGCTGCTCCTTCATGCTTGCACTCTTTCCTTGGTCCAGCTTGAGGTCCTTCCCACAGGATACAGTCCTTCATGAGCTGCTTCAACATGAATCTTTCCCTTAGGCTGCTGCTCTTCAAGACCTGCTCCAACTAGAGTTCTTTCCCCAGCACACAGTCTTTCAGGAATGGACTGCTCCAGTGTTGGTCCCCCAAGGCCCACAATTCCTGATAGAAAATCTACTCCTGCATGGGCTCTCTGTGGGCTGCTGCTTTTTTCAAGGCATGTTTGTCTCTCGTGTCATGACGTCTTCCTTGGACTGCAGTGTGGATATCTGCTCTGCTGTGTTCCTTCACAGACTGCAGGGAGACAGCCTGTCTCCATGTCTTCTCCACAGGTGGCCAAGGAATCTCCTCTGATGCCTGCAGCACCTCCTCCCCCTCCTTCCTCACTCTCTTGGTGTCTGTGGGGCTCTTTCCCTCACATTTTCATCACTCCTCTGTCTCACAGCTGCCCTGTAGCTTTTTTTATCCATTCTTAAACGTGTCATCACAGAGGTACAACCAGCACCACTAATGGGCTCAGCTTTGACTAATGGTGGGTCTGTTTTAAAACCTGTTAAAACTGTCTCTGTCAGACAGAGGGACAGCCACTTCTCCAGTCTCACAGAAGCCACCTTGGCAGGCCCCTCACTGCCAACATTTTGCCATGTAAACTCAGTACAATAATTCTGAATTATTAACTACCATCTCCTTTATGTTTTCGTCCAAGCATTTACACAGTGCAGAGTACAGCATGTAGGCCTCAAACATAAGCCTGAGGATTGTGCATGTTCTTGCTCTTGTCAGGATTATTTGTTCACTTCAGGTCTTTTGATTACTTAATGATATGGTATTTACATTTTTTCTTGACAGCTTTTTCATTTTTACCCTTCCATATTTTCCATGCATTTATTTTCATTCTGATACTTAATTATAGGAATTATAGGAAATCAGGATTTATTTACATTTCCTAACAGACCATGTAGGGTATAGAATATTTAGCAGACAAAAGGAATTCTAGTGTACAGGACAAGACAGTTAAGCTAAAACATACATGCTCATTTAAATGTGGCTTTTTGCAAAACAGATGGGTTACTGTCCTTCTGGGTATTGCAGCTGTAGTCTTTGAAAGGTATCTGCCTTTCCTCCTGAGTCTTGTAACAGATTCTGATATATATGGGGCAGGATATTACTTTCCATGTTCTTCTAGCAGTTTATATATATACATACACATATACATATTATCTCTACTGCTCATTTATTTAAACTGTAGGGATATGTGAGATGTAGTTCCTGGAGAAACTTGAAGGTTGTTGTACTTCACTGAGGCAGAGATGGATGTAAAGGGCATGGTAGTAAGAGGTACTTAAGAAGTTAAAGTGGCCTCAGGAATATTCATTATCAACAGTCACCAGAAATATACTGAATTTGACTTTGTATTTTCATGTGTTTCTCTGATCTTGTGACTTTTTATTTTTCTCAATAGATTCGAGCTGCTAATCTCAGTGGAGACTGTACACTGATGAATGAAATAGCCAGGTTTAAATTTGGATTGAAAGGGCACCATCAGGTAAAGACTGTGGATGTTAAAATCTAAACATTTATTATGAGCCATCTTTACATAATTGGTCTCAGCCTTCTGCACTTTCATAGCTGAAAACTTTAGAAAAAGAAATAGATGGCATGGACTTGCTGTTTCCTCTTGACTAACCCTTAATGATCGATGTTAGGGGTTTTTTTCCCACCTTGTTGTTTTCATTGGAGTGGAATCTCTGAATATTTAGTCATGTTTTAAAGCATTACGACTCAATGGATAGCTAATAAAACCAAACAAAAAGCAGGCCTTGAAGGAGATGTAGTGGCAATACCTTATCCACTATTGAAAAGCCTTTGAAAATTGAAGGAGGCAAAATGAGAAGATTTCTAAATAAGAGTGTGTGTTGAGTCTTGTAGGAATTAATTTTTGCAAATAGTAATGAAGTCTACAGATTGAGATCCAAGTAGTTGCACATGTTAGAGTGGCAGTGAGCTTGTAGATGATGTTTACATATTTTTTGGTATTTTGGTGAACAAACTGTAAGAAAAAGTTACCCTAAAGAGAGGTATCAAAATGAAGGCCAGTAGAGAAGTCATTCCTTGGTTTACATCATTTCAGTTTGTAAAAAACCGAACTGGTATTTGTGTCTGTTCCTTTCTGACATATTTTTTGTGTGTGTGTGTGTCCAGGTCAAGTTTTAGAATTACTTAACACCTACAACAAATGCCAAATTGTATTTTAATGCCTATTCTAAGGAATGTCTTTTAATTACTTCATGATTTATGTATACATGGAAGACTAAAGTAAATAGTTTACACAGGATGGAACTAAAATGTACTCGAATGCTCATTACAGGCACTGCTTGACTCTTCTTTCATACAAAATTATTGCCTATATAATAGGAGTTAATACTTGACAAAATGTGGAAAAAATTATGCTAATAATGACAGACTTTTCTTTATTTATTTTTCACTTCAGACTTGTGTACGAGACAGAGCAATTCGTTCCATTCTGGCTGTTAGAAAAGTTAGCAAAGAAACAGCAGAAAAAGCTGTGGATGAAGTTTTTGATGCCTGCTTCAATGATCTGGAACCTTTTGGAAGAATCCCACACAGCAAAGCAGATGCAAAACGTGCTTACAGAGACTTTCAGAACAGAGATCGCTATACTGCTAATTTGTAAGGGGGTGGGGAGGGAAAGCCACGAGAGAAATTACATTAATACCTGATGGTTCAGTAACATCTGGAAGTTGTAGGCTATGCCCACCGTGCTCGTGGAAAGGGCAAATCTATCAAACGTGTCACTTCATTTTTTAGACATTTTTCATGAGCCAACTTCCGTGGAAGTAAACGGGGTAAATGAACAAGACTAAAAACTGTGTTTCCTCACCCGTTATTCCAGAAAGATAATTTAGTATGCCAAATGACTTGTCAAATACAATTCAATGTGCTTTTAATTTTTTCACTCTGACTGATTAGGACTTGGTTTCTGAAAATTTTGTTGTCACTGAATAAATTTTTTCATAAAATCTTTACATTTTCACTATCTTTGATACACAGTCATGAACTTGATAATCTTCATCACTGTTTTAAAAGATGGGCACCTAAACTATAGCTACAGGTCTAGATTTAATAACTATGGCTAAACCCTAAATTTAATAACTGCCGCGTTTGCTTTTGAGCACCTCCTGAAATTCTTGGGTGGTCTAACATTTGTTACTGGTGGGAAAGCTTTTGTGACTTTAGTCCTTTATGCCCTGAATTGCTGCTCATGTCCTGATTGTCTTTGGTAGTAGAGGACTCGATATGATGATCAGTGTTGCCTTCTCCTGTTCTGTATCCCAGTATGTTTTGTGACAACAGGACTGTCAATGTATGAAGTTTTTCAGGTAATACATAATTGAAATTTGTCTGTGGTGAGGCAGCAGACTCTGGTCAGACTTGAGCAGGAGTGAGGCACAGAACTGCTCAGGCAGGGAAATGTCAGCACATGCACAAAGTGCCTGACATGCTACAGCTGAAAGGGGGACATACTCCCAAGTACCTCCAGAATTTGGCAGCCTTTGACAAGGCCCTTGTTTGCAGACTTGGGCTCCCACAATCCTATTTATTTCACGTGCTTACAACATTTTGAATCTGACCATCATTCTGTAATTTCCTTCTGGGAAGTATTCAGTCATGTAATAAGTCTCCTGCCCAGTGGTCCTGCTTCTAAGGTGTCAGGAACAAGGTGCCTGAAGATGACAAGAGTGTGTTGCCTTTTCTTGATGAGCAGCAAACACTTTGAGAAGATTCAAACCTAAGCACAGTCCTCACAAAGGACAAAGCAAAACACACACAAAGTGCCTGAGAGACCTGATCAAGCCTGATTTGCCTGAGTTCTGTTTGTGTTAGACTATGTGTGGGTTGCATTCATTTCCAGGTGTAGCTTAGTTCATACCTGCAGGAACCATTACTTCTGGGGCTGAGCATTAATGTAGATCCCTCAGAAAGTCATCCTAGTTGTACTGGAGGAAATTAGGTCTTGACTAGGATTCTTCAAACCTGTGCTTTCAGTAGTTTAATATAATTTCAAATGGAGATTTCATAATCTTAGTTTTCTGGGGTAATTCATCAGTGACTGACATAATCTCATGGCTGAATATCTGAACAGAAAAAAATAAGTATAATAACCTAGATACCTATGGAGAAAATTACACATTGAATTCTAAGCTTCCCATATTCCATGTAGTCATTATAGATCTGCAGTTTCCAAAATCCCCTGAGAATCAGTGATGCCTTGAAAACAGCATAATGGTGTGTGTTAATATTCCCTTAACCTTTGCTGCTCTTCAAGTCACCCTTTTAGTCAGTATGATGTACGATGCTGGGTTTCTTATACTTCTGACACATTCTGGCAGATAATTTATTCCCTTCATTATACCTTATTAACCAAAGCTCTGCTTTAATGAATGTGTGTGTGTTTGCATTTATATTGTATTTTGACCAATACATAGTTTGAATATATACATTTGTCTTCTATCTGGGATAAGCTTTATCAAGTCTACTTAGAAATGAAAAATATAGCAATAAAAACTAGAAAATGCAAGCATACAAGCTGCTTTTTTTTCTTTAGCATTTTTGAGAGCTGAACATGATGAAAGTCTTGGAAAGAAAGTACTCCAGAGATATCTGCAAGAAATATTGGTAATAAAAAGGACATTGAGATATATACAGACATAATTATTCACATATATATATGTATATCAGTATGAAACAGTTGGAGACCATGTTGGGCACTAATCACAAAACGTTTGATTTTGCAATTATTGGAGAAGTAAGGAGGGTACTCAGCAGAACTGGTACCTTGGACTTCCAGAGGGCAAACTTCGTCCTGTTTAGGAGCTTCTTTGGCAGGGTAGCTTGGGAGCCAGTCCTGAAGGGCAGAGGAGTCCAGGAAGGCTGGATGTTCTTCAAGAAGGAAATGGTCAAGAGGGTGGAGCAGGCCAGCCTGACTGAATGGAGAGCTTTAGCTGGAACTCAGGGAAAAAAGGAGAGTTGGCAGCTCAGGAGGTCTACAACGATGTCATGATGTTTTGCAGCAAGAAAATTAGAAGAGCTAAAGACCAATTAGAACTTAATCAGGCTACTGTGTAAAAGACAATAAAAGTGTTTCAATAAATACCTTCATGACGAAAGGAAGGCTAAGGAGACTCTGGATCCTTTGTTGGATGGAGGGAACACACATGAACAGAGAGAGAATGAGGAAAAGGCTGAGGTATTCAATGCCTTTTTTGCCTCAGTAGTAAGCCCAGTTGCTCTCTGAGTACCCAGCCCCCTGAGCTGGGACACAGGGGCAGGGAGCAGAATGAAGCCCTCATAATCCAAAGGGAAATGGTCAGTGACCTGCCACACCACTGACAGACACAAGTCTCTGGAACAGGATGGGATCCTACCATGGGTACTGAGGGAGGAGGCAGAAGTGCTCACTGAACTATCTTCCATCATTTATCAGCAGTCATGGCCAAATGGGAAGGTCACAGTTGGCTGGAGGTCAGCAAATGTGATGCCCAGTTAGAAGCAGGGCCGAAAGGATGCAGGGCACTAGAGGCCTGTCAGCCTGGCCTTTGGG
Organism: Notiomystis cincta; assembly: GCA_013398075.1. Lineage (NCBI taxonomy): Eukaryota > Metazoa > Chordata > Aves > Passeriformes > Notiomystidae > Notiomystis > Notiomystis cincta. The sequence goes on along the minus strand of VZRX01020976.1, from coordinate 23,708 downwards.
CTGGGGAAGGTCACGGAGCAGATCATCTTGAGTGCCATCAGGTGGCACATACAGGACAACCAGGGGATTAAGCCCAGCCAGCATGGTTTATGAAAGGCAGGTCCTTCTTGACCCGTCTGATCTTCTGTGACAAGGTCACCTAGTGGATACAGTCTACATAGACTTTGGTAAAACCTTTGACACTGTCTCTCACACCATTCTCCTGGAGAAACTGGCCACTCTTGGCTTGGATAGGTGCACTGTTCAAGGGGTTCAGTGACTGGGTGGCTGGACCCAGAGAGTGGTTGTGAATGGTGCTACATCCAGCTGGCTGTGGGTCATTAGTGATGTTCCCCCAAGGTTCCATGTTGGGGCCAATCCTGTGTAATATCTTTATTGATGACCTGGATGAGGGGATCAAGTGCACTCTCAGCAAGTTTGCAGGTGACACCGAGCTGGGTGGGAGTGTCGATCTGCTGGAGGGAAGGAAGGCTCTGCAGAGGGATCTGGTCAGGCTGGATTGATGGGTCAAGGTCAAAGGTTCACCAAGGTGAAGAGCCAGGTCCTGCTCTTGGTTCACAACAACCCTGTGCAGCACTATAGGCTGGGTGGTGAGCTCTGGAAAGGTGCCCCTGGGGCTGTTGGTTGACAGTTGTCTGAACACGAGCCAGTGTATGCCCAGCTGGCCAAGAAGGTCAATGACATCCTGGCCTGTATCAGAAATACTGAATCCAGCAGGACCAGGGCAGTATTGTTCCCCTGTACTCAGCACTGGTGAGGCCACACCTCGAATCCTGTGTTCAGTTTTGAGCCCCTCATTTCAGGAGCTGGAGCATATTCAGAAAAGGGAAATAGAGCTGGTGAAGCATCTAGAACACAAGACATAAAAAAAAAAAATTCAAAAAATTGGGGTTCTTTATCTTGAAGAAAAGGGAGCTTGGGGGAGACCTTATCTCTATCTACAACTATCTGAAAGCAGGTTGTATCCACATGGGGCTTGGTCTCTTTGTCCAAATAACAAGTGACAGGACAAAAGGGAACAACCTCAATTTGTGCCAGGAGAGATTTAGATTGGATATTAGGAGATATTTCTTCAAGGAAAGGGTTGTCAAACATTGGAACAGCCTGCCCAGGGCAATGGTTGAGTCACCATCCCTGAAAGATTTAGAAGACGCTTCGGTGTAGGTTCAGGGGTGGACTTGGCATTGTTAGGTCAACAGCTGGACTCTATAATCCTTCCAACCTAAATGATTCTTTGAATCTGTGTAACATTTTCTATGAAATAAATTACATATCCAGAAAAAGTCAGTTTAAGCAACAGTTACATTTCAGTTATAACAAGTCAAATTATAGTGGCACAGCAAGTCACCAGAAAGCAATCAGGACAGTCTGATGGGCTTCTTGTCGTTCCCTGAGAAAAGGAGGGACAATAATTACATGGAACTTTGCACACACTGTTTATCAATTCAAGCAATCATTTCATTGCTTCAGGTGCAATTTTAATCTGCATCCTTTTTTCTCATCAAAACAGAGGTTAAAAAAAACAGTAAAAACTCCACACAAATATGAAAAAATTGTGAATTGATTAAGCAGCAGAGGGAGCTGAAGGACTGTGGAACAGCGTGCTGCTGGGGAAAATCAGCTGCAGACTACATACAGCTGTTCTTCAATGAGCAGTTCACTCGGTTTAAATTTGTTTTAATCAAACTTGCATAACTTCAATATTAAAAGAGTTTAAAAATTAAACCATATTTCAATAATGTTTTCATTCTGTTTCTGCAGAATATTTACTTCCTTTAGAAGACCACTTGAAAACATGTATGGAAATACTTTTGCCATCTGTGCTGTTTTGGAGTGTGATTGTGTTCACAGGGACACTTAGATAAATGCTGGGATGCATTTGGCAGACCAAAACGTTAAGCCGTAAAGACCCATCATTAGTAATCACAATAATGCAAATTACATTAGCTTAATTCCTTATTTCGCATGCCTGAATTTTCACAAGATTATAATTTTTTCTCTTAAGTCTGAAAGATTTTCAAGTTTTGACCAAAAGAAAAGAGCATCATTGTCCAAAAGGTAAATATATAGAATTTTACATAGAAGAGTAATTTAATAAAGAGCCTTCAGGTATTTTATTTCTGCTGGAGAGGAAGTGCTAGCTGTGACATACCTCACTGAATAGCTCCTCAGCAGAATTCTTTTAAAGTTTGTAGCACCTAGCTCTCAATTGCATGGATGTATATCAGTTACCACAGGAGCCTTCCTATATTGATTGTAGGTTTTTTAAACTGAGTTACAGACTGTAGCAATAAGTGAAAAAAACAGAAATCATCAGTGAACAGAAAAATCCAACTCTGAAATACGGAAAAGTTCAGAAGTTTTCAGGGCATGGTCAGGGAGTCTTATCTCATGTTAGATTTGAAGAACTAGGCACCAAAAAGTTATTATCCATGGAAATCCACCCAAATTACCTAACAAGCATTCATCCTTTAGCCTGCCTGTATGCCTGATTTAAAATAAAACTAGAAACCAAAGATTTACTTGGGGTTTGTTTGTTTGTTTTTCTGTTGTTGTTGAAGTTGTAGCTCTTTAATGGGTCATGAGAAAATAAGTCAGAGCTTAGGAGAGAATTAAACCATTGCTCTCACTTTTTTTGAGAAAAAGATGAAAGTAGGAAAAAGGAGAAGATGAAAGTAGGGAAAAGGAGAAGAAGGGCACATGCAAAACACTGTGCTGCTGAGTATGAAGAGAAATCTTGGTTTGAGCCCCTGTTATGAGCAAAAAGCTCTGAAGTGCTTGCTGATTTTACACCCATGTTCTCCACGCACAGACATCCGCGGGGGAGACGCTGTAAACAAGGCCGGCTGCGTAACAGCTGGGCAGCATGATGGCTGCAGGGGCAGCAGGAGGCCTCTGGTGCCCAGGCACTTTGGTCAATTCCCCTCACTCCTTCCAAGTGCAAAGTGGAGCCCTTAGGAGCACCTTTCCCACTCCCAGGGTGTTTCACTGTTGAATGATTTTCTTTCATCTCCATTTTTTGTCCTGCTGTTTTCTCCTTGTTTGAGGGAATTACTTCTCCATGAGCACATTACACCTTTTCCTCTTTCCTACTCAAATTCTTCCTATGCACATGTATCATGAAAAGAGTGTTTTAAGATTGCTTAAAGAATTGCCAGCAAAGGCATCAGTAAGAAAAGGTTTAGTATAAAAGTGACAGCATGACAAAGTTGTTGGCAAGGTTTACTGTCCTACTTAGATGGTTAAGGCACATCGAGGAAAAGCAACAAAAAAAATCCACAATCAGTCAATCCAAACCTTAAGGGCCCAATAGCACTTAACAGCCTTTAAATTAGATAGTACTTAAACTTAACAGCATTTAATTTAATTTACATTATAACTTAAATAATTCGGCAAAGAATTCATATAGGATTTACTGTATAACAGTAATTTATTTGCAGACCCAACTTACAAATGTAAAGTACTTAAGAATCAAGGAGAGCAGCATTTCTCCCACATTTGATATGCACACTTGCATGCACACAAACATAAAGAGTCTGTACAAGGTACTTGTGAAAAATTATCCTCGAAGGTAGTGGAATACTCACTTCAGATGCCTTTTCATCTTGTCAATGGGCTTGAAGGGTTGAGCCTCGGTGAGTGGGTGTGTCAGATCTATTGTCATTTGGCAATCCCTCAAGTACAGCACACCTGAGAGTTTGCTGGCTCTGAGAGGTGTTCCACTTGGAGGGAGGTTGCTGGTCACAACATGCCGTGGTCCAGGAGAGTTCAAAGGGTCTCATTTTAGACCACTGTTTATGGGGCCACAAGACACTTGGCTTTAGTCATAGTAATGTCTCATCTTGGCTGCACTTCAGGTCAGAAACTTTCTTTGAAAGTATGAAAACAAAAATATCATTCCGTTTGAGTTGTTATTCAGGCAAAAAATGTTTCCAAGGCTGTTCAAAAACAAGGGGAGGGGTTCGTTAGGCAGCACAAGTTCCTGGGAGCAGATGGTGTTTCTGATAAGCTCAGCAGTTGTTCAGCCCAGGTGCTGTTGGTCAGGGCCAAGGCTTGACAAGCATTTCTCAGATCATATTCAGGCCTGGAGATGGAGGGATGCACCATCACAAGTTGCATGGGAGAGTAAAGGATGGCCTTTCTTCTTTTCCTTTCATTACTAGTCATCTCCTTCTTCTCCCACTGTGCATCTCCAACACACACAAGGGAGAGGGTAAATGAAATTTTATCTGGGGGATGAATCTGCTGTTACATGTGTGAGAACAAGGGGTATTTCTTCCAAGCACCCTCTTTTAATTTCTACCTCCTAATGCCACAGCGCTGGATTTTACTCTGATAGCTTCAATCTGGTCTGGTGGGAGCCAGCTGGGAGTTCCCAGGTGCAGACTGTGAATGGGTAGTTGAATCCTCTTCCCCAGGTCCTATTTTACAGAGCTCCTTCTCACTTCTGGTCATATGCCCATGAATAAACCTAGATACCCATAGGCATCTTGACTGTGTCCCCAGTCCGCCTGTGCCCCAGCTCCTGTTACTGTCCTCCTCTGCTCCTCAGCTGCCCTCACACTCCCTGCATCCATCCACACTGTTGTTGGTGCCAGCTGGTGTCTCACCCTGTTTTAGTCTCTTGATTTGACACTTTACTGGAATGCACTTGGGAAACCATTGGGGAATATGTTTCTTTACCATAGGAACCATGGCAGGGGATGGGAATTACCTGTCAGACCTCATGCTGATACTGAATTGAATTTCTGTCTGAGCTGAATATTCATTCATGGGAACTGAAGCATTCCTTGGTATCACAGAATATATATTACCCTCAGGTTTCACGCCTTCTGCCTTAGACCTTCTGGTACGAGGAGTAGGAGACTAATTACCTGTAGGACTGGGAATACAAGGAAAGAAGGTCACAGGTACATATTTCCATCTTGACATATTTTTTCTGACTGCTGAGTAAAAGCACACTTAAAAGGGCAGCTTTATTATAACTATTCTTTCCTGCTCTTTGGGTGCCTCCAATAGAGTGAATTATTCTGTCAGCCACTAACTGAAGAGGACTGGATATTATGTCAATCTTTCTGGTTCCTGTACACTTCTACTTACTCCATGCAAAGAAAAGATACCAAGAGTGTTCCCTTCCTTCTCTTTACTCTGACTTAATATTTCCCAAGAGGTGAGAAATCTAGGTTCAAACCTTTTAAGGCTTTTCCTCAGAAAGAAAGAGATTCTCTGTGTTTCAGACACATGGGCTCAGGAAGCCTTCCTGGGTTCAGTCAATGAATCTTGGATAGCTGAGTCTTTGATACAGTTAGGCTTTTAGAAATCATACTATTCACAGGCCTTTTTGAGTGCCTATCTCATGTAGAAAATGCACTTTTCTGAAGATATTTTCTAGAATTCTGCTAACCCCATTCAGTGAGGCTGAGTATGTAACTTCTACACTGCATATATCACCATGAAGTAAGGCATCTATTGCATGTACAGTGCTACAGTCTTAACAGGGGGGAAAAAAAGTAAATTTTAACACTTTCTTTAACATTTCTTTTCGATTTCACTTTAGGAAGTATTGTGTTTAGAAAGTATAAGTATTAGTTTGTGTTGCTTTTGTCTTGGCACATTGACCTTCGTAGACATTTTTTGAGACACATAACTGTCACCATCATGACATGCTTAACGTAAGCAGTCTAACTCCAATCCAAATGCTGACATAAAAGGCAACAGATTTGGTCCCAGAGGTTGGGTGTCAGAGAATAGACGGTCCCATGTTGCCCAAGGGTGACTGAAGCACCTGTGGATCAACTTTAGGAAAACACTGAGATAATAGATTTTCCTACTCAAAATCACCCTTCCCTGTAGTGACCCTCTTTCTTGCTTCTTCAAGACTCCTGGACATGCTCCTTATCTCCCGAGAGTCTCATCAAACTGCTGTTTCCTCTCTGCATTCCCTTCAGCAGCAGTGGCTGTGGCAGCTATCCATCTTCAGGCACATTTGCCTCCACCTGAGAAATTCTTAAAATAGCGCTTACAATAAACCTCCCTCTTGTACAATCTTTGTTGCAGCACTGGAGATGTGTATGGAAACCAGCATCTCTATAGTTATGCTAACAGCTGTGTAGAAGTCTTTTACAGGTTTTGTCTAAATTTCTTCTGATATGTTTTAAGTAGGGTTTTTGTTGCTGTTTTTCTTCATATGTTTGTTCTGGGTTTTTTTTGTTAGGGTTTTTTTGTGGGTTTTTTGTTGGTTTTGGTTGGTTGGTTGGTTGGTTTGGTTTGGTTTTGGTTTTGGTTTTGGTTTTTTTTAACAGAACCCTTGTCCTCTTCAGCTATAGCCTCATAAACAAAACTCTAAAGGAGTGGGTGAGAGACGAATTTGGGGAGAAATTACTTATTTCTGACCTCGTAAACTGTGCCAGTGAAAAAACTCAAACCTTTTCACTGCCTCTATTTCTGTCCTTCAGGAATCCTACTTTCAAGATGTGAATGTCAGACTCTCAGGGATACAGACTCTTTTATACAGCTCTGGAAGTTCTGATCAGTAAAGCACTTAAGAACTTACTTACATTTAATCACGTCATTTTTACACACTTACCATTTGTTGCCTTGTGAACCACGGTACTCAGCACCTTGGAGAACAGTGCTCTAAGTCCATCAAGTGCACTTGAACTTGCTCAGTGAGCAATTATTGCATGTATGGTCCTCTCAAAACATAAAAGGAAGGTCATTAAATCGATGTGACACACTTCCTAAGTAGTATGTTAACTTCAGTGGTCTCTGCATTTCCATTTAAAGTGTTATTGTCTGCCTGCTAAGACTCTTTCTGCTTTATAGAAGTCATATCTTGTACTAACATGAACTTTACGGTGCATTGTTAAAAAAACCTTTCACAACAGAGGCTGCTGGTATTCAATGGTGAATGGCAAGATTCATGTGTGTAATTAGTCAAGTTTTGAAGCATTTGTGCATTCTTTGGCATGAAAACCATTCTACAAATGTAAGATCGTTATGACTCTGACTTGTCTCCTTGAAGAGAGAAAAACGTGACTAGTCTAAAAAATCCTCACAACATCCTCATGCTATTAAGGCCTTAGGTTTTGTTCATTCAAGTCACAAATTTCTCAGCAGAAGTGGAAATAACAGGATACTGATAGCAAATTGTTTTTTTCCACATCATGACTATAAATAAGTTACCTAAGCCAACTTTTCTAATCCAATTTCCGTATGAAAGTTTGCACCTAAGTTCAACGGAAGAATGATGCAGAGCAAGAGTGACTATTGCTCCTTATAACTGTTCTTTGATTAACACTTAGATTCCATAGCTTCAAATAACAAATATTTCACACGGATTTAGAGCTACAAAGAAGGCAGATACATGACTTTAAATTGTGAAACCTACATCAAGGGCAGAAGGGAGATCACTAGTAGGGGAAGAGCCATGCTTATAGCAAGGCAATGTATTTGTAGAAATATTTTTGTCTTCTAAAGAAGGTTTTGCTTCTCTCTCCTCTTTGTATCCTCCTTTCTTGTTTTCTTTTTCCCCATAAATTTAATATTTGCAATGCTATATTTTTGAAGATAGAATTTTATTAAGCAAGAGAGATTTTAGGTGAGGCAGTTGTGTAAAATTAGGTCAGCTACTCAAAGAACTGAAGTAATAAAATGTGCTTTAGGTGACTGGACACATTGCATCCCAGAAGCCAAACTTCATTTACACAAAGCATTTCTTGAAGTATTTCAAACAGAAAACTACTTTCTACTTACCAAAGTACTTATTTTATCACTTGTGAGTACAGAACACTTACGTGCAAGTATTGGTGGGGTGCTGTATTCTCTGATATTGCAATGAAATACTCAGAGTGAGACCCCACTTTTTGCCATAGACCAAGGACAGGGTGGAACTTCAGGAGGTGCTCACCACATTTGTTGTCAGTGTTATCCTCTCCCTGTCATTTCACATTCCTTCTGTAAAGGGAAGAATGGGTGACACAGATTTGGTTCTTCACCTGAATATTTTACTATTTGTAACTGTTTTGTGAGATTGAGGTAAATAGGTTAGCTGGGGATTTGGCCTAGAATATGATAAAGTGTGTGTAGCTCCTGTTGGAATTCCCTCCTGAAAAGAATATTACAGATTTGTTGTTATGTAGTAGAGTTTATAACACAGATAAAGATTGTGTGGAAATCTATTTTCCTTGTTTTTAAGACAATTGCATGTTCGTAAGGCATATTTTTTCCTTTTTCTTTACTAACTGCATCTGAATGGTTAAAAACTCACAGCTTTTAAATTTCTCCCAACTCCTACACATTACTAAGATCAAAGCAATAGCATGATGAAACACAAATTGAGATCCAAAAAAACTTCATGTACTAATGAAAAATATACCTTATGTTAGTATATTTTCTAAAATCAAAATTATGCATCAGTGACGTGTCTAATACAATGTCACAATATCAGTAATTGTGCTGTCTATGAAAGGAATTTGTTCCAAAGTGTCACCTTGCTGTCAAATAATCCCATAGATTACCATAAACAGAGCTAGCAAAATTGTACTGTGACTGAACAGATATGTGATGTGAATCCCAGTCATTACCGAAGACATGACTTCCATTGTAATTATCTGCCTACCACAATAGCTTCCTTCTGCCAGCTCTCACTTACCTGCTGCCACACAAACTCATTAACATTTCCGTTGATGCAATGCCATTTGTACAGTTAACCTTTGTGCAAAGTGGGGGCATTCCTTCATTATGATAGATTCTATAATATCACAACAACTTGCATTGAGGATTATATTTTTCTTTTCTTCATTTATGGTTAAATTAGAAATTAGTCTAACACCTGGGTTCCATTATACTGAGCTGCCTTGTCATCTGTGGAAAATGCAATTTGGTTTACAGGTAGCTTCAGTGTTCTCCATCTAAGAAGGGATTACTGCTGTTGCTCAAAGTGACTTTTAAAGGCAGATAAATTCTTGCACATTTCAACCGGATTTTGATGGAAAATAAGAAGTGTTTTTCAAAGTAATTTAAATAATTATTGTTTCATTTTTAGATATCAGACTTTAGAAACTACAAACCTCTTCCTATATCTAGACTTTTTAACAAAAATGTTACAATCCCTTTTCTAGATTATTTTAGGTTAAAGATTGAATTTATTTCAATATTTCAAATTCATAGTAACAATCTTAAGTTTTTGGCCTCTTTTTCATGGTCTGCAAGCATAGCCTCTCTTTGCATTTGTTGGACCATTGTAAACCATAAATGTTTTTTGCAACACCTATAGAACACTTTCCATAAGTAGTTATGTGATCTGTATAAATTTAGATTAGAATTTTAATTGTCTGACTGTTTTAAGATTGAAAGTAATACATTTATTTTTAATTAACCAGTGCTGAGAAATATAAAGAGAGATTTAGTGTTAGACAGAAGAAATGTATCACATTTCAGGTCTTGGGTGGATTCGTAGAGCTTGTTGCATTTAGTTTAGGTGATATATCTTACATTTCATCTAGCAATTTCATGAAGATTATTACTCATCTGGTATTTGAATTATCTCTGTACTTCTTACAGTGACGTGGTTTGTTAAGCTGAAGGTGAACATGCTGCTAATTTTACATTTGTGAGTTCTCTGCCTCACATGTAACAGACACTGAGCTTTCTTGCTGATCATGTCTCTTTCTCTCCTGAGAGCTCAGACTCTGACACATCCTGTTCTTCCCACTATTGCATTCCTAAAACCTGCTTAATCCCATTTTCTGTCCTATTTCTGCCTCACATCAGTTCCTTTTTAATTCTTTCCCAAGGTTGCCGGGATTATCTGTCTTCCCTTTGCTGTGCAAATTTCCAGTCCCAGCTGATGCAGCAGCAGGGAGGCAGGTCTCTCACAGACCGCACACTGGAGACACAAGAGGACTCCAGGCAGCAACTGGGTGTGTTAGGTCAGGATGTGTTCTGCACACTGATCAGAAGAGCTCTGCAAAAATACAGACTCTCAAAATCTGCCAGACAGTAATTCAGTGGGGGAATTTGATACAATGCAGAGTGATCTGAAGCAGCCACCTCCTCACAAAAAGAAAATAAGTTCTGGGGGGTTCTCATGAGATACAGAACAGTTACAAAACATACACTTAGGTCTGTGAGTTTGTAGACCTGCAATTCAGTATTGGCATTGTTTGTATCTGGCTACAGACTTTGAAATGAGTTTGCAAGGCCCAGAGCAGAGGTGCATCAGGCCTGCCCTCTCTGAACTGTTGTTGTTTTACCTGGGTTGGCTTTAACACTTTTTAATTTTTCTATCAACTAGATGGTTATCCCTAATTCATTCTAGTTTCCTTTAACTTTGTAAAGTATTAAATCATAGTTTTATTGAGATGGAAATATATAAACAGTTGTTCTATATAGAATGATACATTTATGGCTACTGTAAATGTGTAGTATACAGAAATATCAGCCTGGTAAGACAGCAGAGGCATCAAGAAATGGAAATGCAGAACGCAGAACAGAGGAGGGCTGATGCGATGCCAAATGGGCACAGGCTGACACTGGGGCTGTTTAAACAACTCACCAGTAGTCAAGTAAAAGGAAGCAACATCTGGAACTGCTTTTAGGGGTATCCCCATTTTTTAGGGATAACAAAGAGAATAGATAAATAGTAAATTATACAAGTAAAAGGCACTGCATATCGTTAATTTGGTTGTGATGTGGATCTTCAGATAATTAGAGAAAAAAAGGGTAAAAACATGTTAACAAACATATAGAAATGTTCTCAGGCATATCACTTCCTGAGGAAGAAGACACCACCACCATGAACACCATATTCCTTCTGGTGAAATACTCCAGACACTGACACTAATCATGTGACCCATCACTGCTGCCAGGCTGAAACCACTGACTGCAGGATCTGCACGAGTGAGGAGACCGTGTGTGTAACACTAGGAAAAAGGGTGATGCCTTAAGATTTTAGCTTTTGTATTTTTCATGTATTTGTAATTCTGCAATTCCTTAGTAACTCTAAACTCCATATAGACCATTAGCTACTGCTTTCCCATTTCGGTCAGACACAACAATTCCTCTCTAGGCCTGGGAATCAAGGACACCTTACTGTCTCAGGCCCTGGAAATGTAAACAAAAGTTTTGGGGGAGGAGCAAACTTGGGGTAAATGACTTCATTACATGAAGCTGTAATTGGAAGGCTAATCTCCAATATGCAAATGGACCAAACTCATAAAAGTGTGAAAACCTGTGACCAGTTGTCCATTTTGGGGTGTAGCCCCTGGTGGGCTTCGTCTGCCCGAAATGTATCTGAAAGCCCTTCAATAAATATAATTGCTCTTTATTCTCTTAATTTTGTCTGGCCTCTGTTTTTAGGTAGCCCATCAATGCATCAAGGGTAGAAAACAAGTGTATGACAAGATTATTATTATTTATTAATTATGACAAGATTATTATTTATTAATATTGTTGCTATTATTACAAGAGAGACTTTTCCCCATGAAAAAGTCGCCTTTCTCTTTCTGCAATAATTAGATCTAAACTGAAAAATGTTTCTTGGATTACACTGTTCTGGTTTTGAGCAAATTCCTGACTCTCATACAAGATGTATTTTTCCTTTGCTTTTTGACAAAATCTGGAACATAGCAAGAGTAATTGCTGGAAATGGAAAAAGGCCATAGGCAAAATCCAAGGAAGTAAAGAGGTTTTGTCTCCTTATTCCTGTAGCTTGCTAAACTGTCAGAAGCCACTCCACAGAGCAGCTTCAAGTGGAGGGACAGGGTTTCTTTCTGTGGGCTGGTCACTGGAACAGATTGTCTGAAGATGTCCTGTCCCATCGCTGGAAGTCTTGAATGACAGGTTGGACAGGACTTTGAGCAACCTGGTCTAATTCAAGGTGTCCCTGCTTGTGCCAGAGGGCTGGAACTAGGTGATCTCTAAGGTCTCTTCCAACCCAAACCATTCAAGGATTCTATGATTTGCTGTGAAACACTACATCTTCATTAACCTGTACTGTATCAATCAACCATAACTTCACTGGGGCCATATATCTTCCTTCAAAACCATACTCATGTGAACACCTGAAATCACAGGAAATTGCCTGACTTTTGGTTTCTTAAAATCAGGCCTATTATATTATCTCAGGTTATTCATTCTCCTAGAAAGGAGCATTTTGTCTTTTGTGTAACAGGGTAAATGTCTCAAGTGTGTGGTTGCTCTCAGCCAGAAAATGACTGCAGACTAACACAAGTGCAGGTAATTCTACAATATGGGCCTGAGTAGATCTTTGAAACACTGTAAAAGGGATACATTCACTTTAGTATTTGAAACAAATGAGATAGAAACAGAAGAAGGAATATTTTATGTGCTATATTTATATGAAAACAAGAAATGTATCTTATTTCTTGTGTAATAAGATTCCTAATGTGGAAGGCTTTCAAGATCTTCCTGAGCATTTGCAACTAGAGAGGCAATGAGATATTCAGTGCCTGAAAAATTCACCTTTAGGAGTACAGTAGTATCATTTCCCAGTGAAAAGAAACAAAAAAGACTCATAGGTGAAAAGGAATCTTAATTGATTCTGATTATGCAAAAAAGTAAAGTAGCTTAATCAAGAGAAAGACGTAAAAACGTTTTATTGCACAGAGTTTGAAACACTTTATGATTATGGGTGCAAGGGTTAAACCAGATGGCATACATTTTAAATAGGTGCTACAGCAACATGTCAAATATGTCCATATTTGCATATACTTTATGTTAAAAACATGCCAGCACTGTCTTATATATTCAGAGCCTAGCAAGTGGAAGTCAAAGAGGTCACCTGTGCAGCTGGTGCAGGTAATGGAATTCCCATCAGGCAGATTTAGAAACTCTGAAGAAATGTGCTAAACACAGCGCTCCATCTGTTTCTAACCTATTGAGACAAGCATGCAATTTGCATGCTTTAAAAAATAGATATTATAATTTTAGGATGTTATTTTGTGTGTGCTCTAATACATTTCAATATGTGTCACTTGTTTGGAGAACATACTAACCTGCACATAAATACCTAAGCCATGTATACCAGTTTTGGAGTTTGCCATACCAGTTCTGCTCCTGATAAAAAAATAGGAAGCATCATAATCATCTTAATGCTTAACCGAACAAAGCAAATGCTGAGAAATATTTTATGGCCATACTGTGCCAGGTGATTGCTACTAAGACCAGTCTAAGAGTGAACACTAAATAAAATTATAAAATCAATCTGAAAAGGAGAGATAATAAGCATGAGCATCATAAGACAAATACTTGTGAAAAACATAATGGGCCAGATTCCTCTCTCAGTCAGGCAGGAAGACCTTTAGCTGGGTGCTATGTAGTAATTTTGCCAGAGAACAGAATCGATAGCAATGTTTCTAATATCTACTTTTTCTCTACAGCAAGAGCCCTGGTAGCTTGAGACAATGACTGGATACAGGATTTTGTATTGTACAGTAATTACTGCATAGCAATTTTATGGTGTCCTGCCTGTAACTTTGCAATGATCCTACCCAGGCTGCCTCAGAAGCAGATGAGGGAATACACACCTGCTAATGTTGCTGCTTTTGGCAGTAGCTGACTGCTTTTATGTCTCACCTCCTAGTCTCCTACCAGCATTAGCCCTTTTCTTTGGGATTTTTGAGTGCCCTCCAACAGAAACAGGACAAATGACAGCTGTCCATGTCCAGGTCATCCATATTTTGCATGCCTGATTAGTCCATCGACTGCCCTTGGGTAGGCACTTGCTTTCTGAATGAGTTGACCACTGTGTAGCTGTTGCAGAGACTGTCTGCTCACACACTGTGGAGCTGCTAAAACTGTCCTTAACTAGACTTGTTAGACATACGCTGATTAGCTGCACAGAGCACCCACACAGCTCTCCACATGTCCCTGCTTATTCAAGCTTTAAGCTGTGTAACAAATTGGAGAGAAAGTGGAAAAATTCATGCCATAATGATATGATGCAATTTCATCCCTTTTTCTATTTCAGTCTTTCCCCTGGTTAATGTGTTGAATAACAGAGTATTGCAGTTAACACCAGATTTTATTGTGACCTGCTCATTTGAAAGATATTTATGGGTCTACCTAGACAGGAAAAAGGTTGTACCATTAGGTCTGCAAGCTGCATACACCAGACTTTGAATCCTGAGTTTTTCAGGAGTGGCTCAGCTGGGAGCCTGTGCATGTTAAGGATGCTGGTGGAGGAACTGAATCTGTGAGTGAACTCTGAGGTACAGTGGTTAACCTCTGTTCTGTGGTAGTGGATGACTGTAAAATATTGAGTGGGCAGCCCCATCCAAGCTGGTTCACTAAGGAAATATGGCTTAGGAGTCCATGAAGCCAATGTGATTGTCCATGAGTACATCCTATCCATTTCCCATGCTCCCCAAATATGCAGGGGGAGAGAACTGAGAACACCTGAAGTGGCTGAGAATGTTTGGACGGGTGACAAGTACTGCACTGAAGGTCTGAGGGTGCTGATGGTAGAAGATGAAGCTGAGCATTGTGATGAAGGGAGAAGAGAGGCTCATGGAAAATATGGAGAGATCTGTTTTTGTATATTCTAAATGACACAACGAAATCTTAGGAAACAAGTCTTCAGCCACTGTGTGCTTTACATTAATTACCTTCTTCACAGACCTTGAAGCTTCATTGTTTATGCATACAGTGTTTTAATTAAATAAAAGCTTAATAAACTGGCAAGGACTTAGTTCCTGTCAGTAGTATCTTCTGATCATATTTTGTTGATTTAATAACTGGATGAGTAAATTTCCTGTCCCCAATGTTTATATACTCATACCAATTTTTATTTCGTCAAGGCATGAAGGAAGTTATAAATAAAAAAAATACTCTTAGGGCCAAATATGTATTTGTTCAGGCATATTAAAATTTCTTCTTTCAAGAGTGACTTTTAAGGTTATCTGGAAGATTTGCCAGTAATTTACTATTGAGATAACTAGCATAAATGAAGAATATTTTTAATAATGTACTATTATCTGCCTTATGTAGGGATTTAGACACATTAAGGCTGAGTATAAATAATTTAGTTTGAGCCATGTTACTTGATCCCAAACCCTGTAGCTCAACACACATAAAAACACATTTTGTGTTGTGTTTAGTCTGTGCTTAGTCCTCTTCTGACACAATATTTACATCTGTTTTTATATCCTTAGTAAAAGTGGATTATAAGTGTTACCTCATTGAGTTTACTGGACAAATTTAAAACTGTTTCTGAGTTCTTCCTTACCTTAGGGTGCCTGGACATTCACTCATTAGAATTGCTTCTTCTTTTTTATTATTTTTTTCTTAAACCAAAAATATGTAATAAAAAAAAATCAATAAAAGCAATTTCTTATATACCAGTATATATTTCATCCTCTGAAAGTTGGTTCTTGGGAGGCAGAATGCTTTAGTGGTGAAGGGGTAAGGATGTGAGCTCGAGCTGCACGGCTGACATGGCCCTGCCTTGCAGGTGGGTACATTAAACTGTAGCTGAAACAGGCTGTGGAAGTGTTCATTACTAGGAAAAGAAAGTCATACCTCTAAAAGTGGGTCTTCTTTCCAAACCTGAAGTTTAATTAATGAAATAAGGTTATTACCTTTGTCAATGATTTCTTGGAGAGATTGGCTATGGCAATGTTACTTTATTTGGAAAAAAATTTTAATGATTATTAAATATATATTATTATATAATTGGTG
>VZRX01020975.1:4983-110637 GCA_013398075.1 Notiomystis cincta | reverse complement strand
CACTCCAGCAGTTCCAGGTCCTTTTTGCCACAACTCTTTGTCAGACACCCGAGAAAAGCAGGCAGCACCATCCCTTTTTCTGAAATAACTCCCAGTCTGGTGCTTCAGGACCTGGATAAATCCATTTCTCCTAAACACCCCCACTGACGTTACCAGTGCCTTTTCCCCAGCCTTGTTCTGAAGTGCTTGAAGCAGCTCCATGAAATTCCTGGGACTCAGGGCAGGAGCCCTGCCTGATCCTGGGCTTCGGTTCCAGCCAGGCATCAATGATGGAAGTGCTGGAGCAGAAAGGAAAAGCTCCCTGCTCCCTTCAGGAGCTTGTCAGCCAGAAAGGAAGGAGCACATGATCCATTTTGGGCACAAACCCATCTCCTAGGCCAAGAAAGGAAACAAATATGGTAATTCATAAGAAAAGGGGGTAGGGAAGGAGGAGGACTCGGGTTTATTTCTTGCCTTGCCTCGAGAGAGAAGTGCCAGCTTTCATCTTCTCTCCCTCCTGCTTTTCCTGATATTTCTCTGCCCTCCTTTCCCCTGGGCTCCTGAGGAACGAGGAGCAGCCTCTCGAGTCCCAGCTGTGCCGTGTGCCAGGGGAACAGGGATGGCAGAGGTGACGTGGGGCCAGCCAGGCCAGAGCTGCAGCGGCCACGTCAGGCCAGGAGCGTGGCAGGGACACTGGGGTGACACCCAGCGCTGCCCTTCAGCTCTTCAGGGGCTCAGCTCAGCAATGAGAGCCAAAAACCACAGACAAGATCCAGTTCCAGTCTTGGAGAGGGAGGATTTTCCAAACCAGAAAGCCCTGGAGAGCTCCAGATCCCACGGGATGCGGCTCAGGCCAGGCCTCCCCTCCTCTCCTCAGTTCAGGGGTCACAGGAGCACAGATTTATCACTTACTCCTCATTTCCAGAGAGGGACCGTGACAGCATTCCAAGACTACATTACACTTCTTATCCACTTCATATTCCTTGGAAAAAGAATGGATTCAATGAGCAACAAACAAATCTGAAAGCTGGCTATTAATTGATCATCTCTGGTATCCAGGGATGCTTAAAGCTGGCAGAAAAAGAACTTCTAGGAATTTAGGAGGAGCCTTCCTGAGCCAGTTCCTGCAGTCACAGCTCACCTCTGCAGGTGGCACTGGGAGTTGAGCTCTATTTTTATGGAAGTTTCAGGACTCCAAGGCATGTGATGAGATTCAGCTTCCAGCTCAGTAACTTCAGCATTGCTGATAAAATTTAAAAATAACACCTCCCCTCCAGCTCCCAATCTCCCCAAATCAGTTATAAAGGAGAATCTGACAAATTTTCCACTTTAAAAGGCAGATGCTTACAGATCTTGGAGAAAGTGGCTCTGAAGTTTTGGGGGATGCAGAACTTCCCAGGTGGCTCTCGGGGACGGGATTTCAAAGCTCTTTCCCTGAGCAGCAGAGGAGCAAAATTTTTCCAAGAATCAGGGCTGGTGGAGGGTGACAATCCTGGGAAGGAGTTGTGTGATGGAGGCAGAGCTGAATGAGGCATTCTGGATGTTTGGACTTGATAACACTGCTGGAGAAGGGATTTTATTCCATCACTGATTCCTTCAGCTTGGCCAGGCCTTTCCCCACCCCTGGGGCTTCAACAGCTCGTTCCATTATTGGAGAATGGAGCCAAAATCCCCAGGAGTTCCTCAGGAGGGAAGCTAAGAGATTCCATGTCAGCTCTTCAATAAATCAGAAAGCTGGGAGGGGTCCTGGGCGAACCACAGAATCCCAGACTGGTTTAGGTTGGAAAGGACTTTAAAGCCCATTCAGTCCCAGCCTTTTATGCAAGCAAAATGACAATATTATTAACATTATTACAGTGAATGTCTGCTTGCTAATGACAAATAAATGTTCCAGTGCAATTCTAAGCAATTCTCCCGATCGATGAGTTATTGATGTCTCTTGGTTTTACTGATTTTTTTTTTTATCACATGAAGAACATTTCAGGAATGTTCATTTTTCACAGTCACCCAGAGCCTCTTTTAGGTGTTTTTTCTTTTTTTTGTGTTAAGCTGAAAGCAGATTCCAGCCCCCATTTCCAACACCGAGTCCTGGCTTTCTGAGCAGCACAAATATTTCGGGATTTTCAAGGTCTGACTTTGCCTCCAGACACGGCTTTGGCAGGTTCTGAGTGGAACTGGAGCAGCTCAACATCCTGCAGGAGAAAACTCCACTGGTCTCCTCAAAAATCTCATTGTCCTGACTGAGAGGAAGACCCTGGCAGTCCATGGGATCTGATGGAGCTGGGCAGGTTTAACAAGCCCTTTGCTCCTGAATCAAACCCTGCTGGAGTGAGGGCAGCAGGGAGGGAAGCTGGGAAGTGCCAGCTGGGAGAGCACCCCAGGGCTTGGGGAGGGCAGGGAGAGGGCATGGCTGAGGCTTGTTTCTCCATCATCATCCAAAGGGAATGGCCTGGCCCAGCTGCTCCAGCAGCTCTGGAGCAGCCTCGAGCTCCTGCACTGGAAAACTTCGCTCCTGCATCTGCTGGGGGTGAGCAGGGGCTGAGCTCTGCCCCTTCCATCCCTGCTGTGCCACAGAGTCCTTCAGGGATGGAGTAACACAGTCCCAAAATCCTGCCCATGGCTGTGCTCATAGCCTGGGGAGCCTTTCTGGATGAAGTGTCCAGAGCCTCATCTGTGGGAACTGGGCTGCTCCCATTTTACTGCCTGGCCATGTCCTTTACCTGACAGATCCATGGCTGTGATTGTCACTGGAGACAAAAGGATGTGGCACCTGCTCCCAACAATTCCCCCACCTTGTTTGTGATCATTGAACTCATCCCTGCTTCCCCACTGGGAAAGGGGAAAAACAAGGAGCTGATTCTGCTCCGTGCAAAGAAAGCATCAGCTGGAGCACATCCCTCAGGCAGGGAGAGCAGGAATTCCCGGCCATGGAAAGCTCTCAGACAGTGCCACACGGGTGGAGGAGGGAGCTGAGACTGAAATTGGCAGCGGGGAGTGGTTGATGCCACTCTGCTCCTCTTGCAGTTCAGCTCCTTCCCCATTTCCACTCACACTTCCAGCTCAGAAATGGTGGAGTCCCCGTCTCTGGCAGAAAGGTGCCCCCTTCGGGAGCTGCATTCTCTCAGCTTGGCAGCCTCTCCCTGTGGGAATGCTGCCCGAGCTGGAGAATGCTCTGGAGAGGCTCAGGACTCATTGCCTGGGCCCAGAGGAACGTCAGGAGTTTGACCCTTCCAGTCCTTTCCCAGCTCCAGGGCTCTTCCCTCTGCTCCTATTCCTGCTTTCTTAGAGATGAACAGAGACCTAAATATTCCCATAACATGGAAGCTCCACCTCCAGGTTCAGTGTTTGAGGCCCTGGTCCTCTTCCTAGAGGGAGATGAAATGCCACCAGAAGTCCAAGGTGTTACCATTCTAGGAGTTTCTTCTTGTCACGCCATCAGCTCTGCCATCCCAGGTCCTGGGTGCTCCCTTATCCCCCCATCTCACACTGCCCTGTCTGGCCCTGAGGCCCTTTCCTGGCATTCAGGGGTTGGGATGTCCCTGGGAGCCAGGATGTCCCTGGGATCTGGGACGTCTCAGGGGCTGGGATGTCTCTGGAGCTGGGATGGCAGCGGGTGGGAGGCAGAGAGCTCCTGCCAGCTGCGATCATGGAGCAGTGACAAATGAGGGCTGAAGCTTTGCTGGGAGCAAGGTCGGCTCCTGGCACTGCTGTCTGGCGCTGGCGCTGCCAGCAGAGCAGGGCAGGCAGCAGAGCACCTGGAGGTGTCACACGAGGAGCAGCTCCCGAGCCAGGCTGCGGGAGACACATTAGCCAAGGAGAGTGAAAAGGAGACACTGGGTTCTGCTGCAGGTTAATTAACCCGGGAGGTCATCAGCACCTGGCTGAGCTCTCTGCACCAGCTCATTACGAGCTTTCTGACAAATTGATTCCTTTTTGTGCTCTCCGTCATCCCACAGTGTGAGAAAGGTTCCTGGACGGGGTTGGGTCTGTGCTGGGAGCTCTGTCCAGCCCTGGCACTACCCAAAGAGTCCCTGGATCAGGGGAGGGGACAGGGGGGGCTAAGCAGCAGCGCTGGGGACAAAGGGCTCTGTTAAATCCCAGTAAATGAGCTCTTCATTAGTGGCTCTAATTGCTGATGAAGAGCAGAGGGGGGACTCCAGCTACACAAATGCACTTCCATGGTCCCGAGTCTTTCCCAGCCTCTTCCTGCAGCCTTTCCCCACTCCAGCTCTCATCCTGGGGGCAGCAGGAGGAGCTGGGAGCTGGGCTCAGCCTGAGCTGGGCTTATTCTCCCCTCCCCTCAGACTCGATTGTCCCGTCTTTGCTTCCTTTCTTTGCTGAAGCTCTGTTGCCCCCCTGGTGTCCCTCAGGAGGATCCTGCCTGTAGCATTCCCATTCCCATTCCTGGTGCAGCCCAGCTCAGATGGTTTCCCAGGCACGAGGCCAGTTAGTTGTTTTATGTCTCATTTGTCGAGGGCTTTTTTCCCTTTAATCTCTGTAATTAAAGCCCGCAGCTGCCACAGCTCCAGGAGCAACAGGAGGAGCAGCATCCAAGCACCCCCCGCAATTCCCACCTTCCTCCCCTGCCCTGCCTCAGTTGTTGATGCTCTCAGGTGCCACACTCCAGCTGGGTGGTGGGACTTGTGAGGGAAACACCAGACCTGGTGCTGGGCTCACCCGATTCCCAGGAATCCGCTGGTGCGGCGCAGATGCCGCGGAGCCCGGGATGAGAGCTGAAGGCAGGGGAATATTTCATTCCTGCTCTGATGAGCTCATTTGGTGCCAGGACGTGTCATTGCTCCAGCAGCACGAACCCTGTCCTTCCCAAACCTCAGCAGCAGCCACAGAGGAGGAGGTGACGGGAGGAGAGGCGCTGGAACTGCACTGCCAGGGAGGCAGCGATTCCATGGAATTGGCTCCTGTGGCTTGGAGCCCTTCAGCTGCTGCCAGGCCAGATGAGATCACTCACTCTGCTCTCCTACTCCTTCTTAATGAACTCAGTGCTGATCAATGCAATGAGGGGAAGGCACCATCATTTCTCCACGGCTCAGGAATCCAGCAGGTTCACTCCGGGCAGGAGTGACGGCCACGGCCGCAGCTCAGGAAATACAGGGAAACTTCAGCTCTTCCCAGGGGCCGTGGACATGAAGTAATTCCACTCTTATTTTGTGATGGGGCTGTTCCCTTGTCTGCACAGAAGAACCAGGCATTCATCTTCCAGCTGGAGCAACGCCAGGAAGAGATGGGATCCATGGCCCCATGGCTCAGATAATGTGGGAATGGGGATGGACACAGGGAATAGGAGCTGCAATACAGGAGGGCATGTCCAGGGCCAGGAAGAGGATCTGAGGGTGGGAAACCTCTGCCGTGGAGCCAGGCTGGCAATGCTGGGGTGTTCACCTGGAGAAGCTCCAGGGACACCTCAGAGCCCCTTCCAGGGCCTAAAGGGATTCTAGGAGAGCTGGAGAGGGACTGGGGGCAAGGGATGGAGGGACAGGACACAGGGAATGGCTTCCCACTGCCAGAGGGCAGGGCTGGATGGGATATTGGGCAGGAATTGTTCCCTGGGAGGGTGGGGAGGCCCTGGCACAGAGTGTCCAGAGCAGCTGTGGCTGCCCCTGGATCCCTGGCAGTGTCCAAGGGCAGGTTGTACACTGGGGCTTGGAGCGCCCTGGGACAGTGGGAGGTGTCCCTGCCATGGCAGGGGTGGCACTGGGCGGGCTTTTTTTTTTTAGGTTCCTTCCCACCTTGGTGATGAGTCAAGGAATGCTGAGCAGGATCCACCCTTTCCAGGTGTTCCCACACCAGCAGCTCACGAGACATTCCTGCCTCTCAGAGGAACTTCAGAGTCTGGGGGTTTCTGCCCTCCACATCTCAGAGCGCACAAACTCTGCCCTGGGCTGCACTCTCAGAGCTCGGGGTGGGTTTGAGACTCTTTTGTTTGAATGTCCTGCAAATGTGGACTGGGAGCCAGGGAAGAGCATCCCCCCAAGTGGGAGGAGGGCATGAAGTGGGGAGGAGTGATAGAGAAATGTGTCTAGAGATGAGCTTTACCAGGGCTTTATGGCTCTGTTAAAGGACTGAACATTGCTGGAATTATAATCCTCCTTTCCCTGCCCGAATTCTTATTTCTCCAAGACTGAATTATAAAAGTGAAGTTTTACAGGTCTCTGTGTCACTGACGGGTCCCAGGGGGACTGTCCAAGGAGAGGAATTCCTCTCCCAGGAAAGATCATTCCTGACCATCTGTGGGGGTGCAGGAGCCCCCATCCTCAGCAAGGACCCCAAAAGCATCAACATTTTTGGTGATAAATCACCCAAACCAAACCATCTCCATTTTCAGATGCGCCATTTCTCTATTTTATATATATTTTTAAGAAGAACACACATTTCCAGCAAAGGAGAAAACAGTTCTGGTAAAGACCTAATTCACCCCCCACATCCCCTCCAATTAGCCTGGAGATGCCATAGGGACATGCCAGGAAATGTGTCCCAAAGCAGACAAAGGGGTTTGTCTCCTCCTAGAGCAGCTCAGAGAGCAAGGAGGGAATGAGGAAATTGGCTGCTGGAGGAAAGTTTGGTGCTGTTCCTTTCTGCAGAGACATCACTGCAATTCTGCCTGGCCTGATGTAAATCTGTGCTGGCATGGGGTGGGAGGGGGACTGGCTCAAGTCCTACAGCTTTATTTACAGAAACAATCTGATTTCAACCCCAGGGTTTCCTCTGGAAGGCAGGAAAAAAGACCTAGGTGTTGCTGTGAAGGAGCAAAGGAGCTGAGCAGCCCCAGAGGGTACCTAGGATGCCATTCTGGGGTTGAAAATGGGTTTAATTGATAAACAAGGCTTGATAAAGCTGTGCCTTTGCTCTTTGGCTGAGGCAGGGCTTGGATATCCTCCCTTCCTGGGAGTGGGATGTGTGAGATGGAAATGGTTCTACTTTTTAGCAAAACCCCCCCCAGAAATAAATAAAAAACTGAGTAAATCTGAGAGATTTTATCCCAACCTTCAAAAATTGGGAGCACTGGAATTTTCTGCTTCAAACCACTTAAGGTGTTTCTTGATTCAACTTCTATATCCTTTTCAGCACAGAAATTCTGGATTTCTAAATCCTCTCTTTGTAAAGGCTGCTCCATTGTGCTCCCTCTTAGGGTTTTTGTTGCAAAGAATCCCAGAATCCCAGACAGGGCTGGGCTGGCAGGGAATTTAACCATCATCTGGTTCTATCCCCCTGACAGGGACACCTCCCACTGTCCCAGGGTGCTCCAAGCCCCGTCCAGCCTGGCCTTGGACACTGCCAGGGATCCAGGGGCAGCCACAGCTTCTCTGGGCACCCTGTGCCAGGGCCTGCCCACCCTCCCAGCCAGGATTTCCTTCCCAGTATCCATCATAAATTTCCTCTCCCTCAGTCTGAACCCATTCCCCCTGTCCTGTCACTCTCATTCCCAATGCAGATCCCATTTCCAGTCCCCTGTAACCCCTTCAGACACTGGAATTTTGCCATGAGAACCCCTCACAACCTTTCCTTCTCCAGGCTGAGCAGCCCCAACATTCTCAGCCCGAGTTCTGCTCTTCAACCAGTGTCGTTCCAAGACAATTTAATTGAATGTTAATGAGCAAACGAGTTGTGCCAAGCTCTGTGTGCAGGTGCTGAGCTGTGCATGTGTTGACTGACATTTCCAAATATTCCTTGGGATCTTTAAAAGCACCATCAACCCCCAGGATGGGAATTGCAGGGTGTGTTTGTTCAGCAAGCACCTGGCCCAGCAAAGTTCCTGACCAGGAGCCCATGGACAGGTAACAGGTGACTGGAGAAGGGAACCACCTGGGCTGGTACAGCCAGTGGAATTCAGGTTGGATTTTGGGAAAATTCCTTCACTGGAAGAATGGGTAAACCCTAAATAGGCTGCCCGGGGCCGTGGTGGGGTCCCCAACCCCTGAAAATGTCCAAAATTCAACAGTTGTGGCACTTCATGATGTGGTTTAGTGGGAATGGAGGGATTCAGTCCAAAGTTGGACTTGATGAACTTGGAGGTTCTTCCAGCCTTAATGATTCCATAATTCTCCTCAGTCTTAACAAACAGGATTTTTATCCACTGAAATCTCTTTTCCTCCACTCTTATTTCCCCAAGATTCCCCTTTCTCCCCTCTCCACTCACCCTTCTAACCTCCCCTTCCAGCCCAGCTCCAGATCTCCTACAGGGACCTGCACCTTCCTGGAAAACACAGAAGCTCCACAGGGCACAGAAACTCCCTGGAAAGAGCTGGAATAGGTACAAGGATCCTCCAAGGAATGCAGTGCTGCCCCTCAGAGCATCAATCCTCTCTCAGTCAAGGTTTCTCTGAGCTGCAAAGAGCTCCACGTGCAGGAAGAACTTCACAACATCAAAATCCAGTTAAAGGATGGGAAGGAGAAAATAAAACCTCAGCCAGACACAGACTTTAACTTGGTGCTGTCTTCGTGCCCATTCTCCTCACACATATCCATAGATCTTAATTTACTGCCACTAAAAACCACTTAGGAAAAAGAAAAGTCCTCCCAGGCTCTTTGTCTATTTGTGATAAGGCCATGAGCACCTACATTAGCAAAATCTGAAAAAAAGAAGTGTTTTAACATTATTTTAATTAAAATATGATCATACAATTGTTTAAGGAGATAAAAATAATTCTCATTCATTTTAATTAGGCTTCTTTTTTGCATGCCTGGAGCATCTCCTGTGCTGGGGCTCTGGAACATTCCTGACTCCTCCTGCCTCTCCCATCCACTCATCCCACCCAGCCCCTTATCCCTGACCCTGCCAAGGAGGCAGGGATGGGAATGTGGGGAATGAGCAAAGCAGCCTAAACAGAGAGGAGAATTCCTGTGCCACTGGGAGTCAGAGCTCTCAGTGTTTGCCACACTTCCACCTGCAGGGAATGCAGCAGATTCCCAGAGCAGCTGTGGCTGCCCCTGGATCCCTGGCAGTGTCAGAGGCCAGGCTGGACGGGGCTTAGAGCACCCTGGGACAGTGGGAGGTGTCCCTGCCCATGGCAGGGGGTAGAACAAAATCATCTCCGAGGTCCCTTCCAACCCAAACCACTCTGGTATTGTGTGAAAAGAAGAAACTGGGAGCTCCATGTCTGGATATGAAGGATTTGGGTGTTGCTGTGAAGGAGCAAAGGAGCTGAGCAGCTCCAAAGGGCTCCTAGGATAGCATTTTGGGGGTTGGAAAAATGATTTTAATTCATAAACAAGGCTGAGAGAGCTGAGGGAGGAGAGTGAGATGAGAGAGATGAGGGAGATGAGGGAGCTGAGAGCTGTCAGCTCTGCTGTCTGCTGCCATCACAATCTGTTCCTGCTTCACAGCAAACAGCAGGGAAAGGGAAGGGTTTGCCAAGCTGGACAACACAGCCAGGCACCATGAGGAGAAAAACTGGGAATATCTTCATAGTCCCTATGCTGCCTGGGGCACTGGGAAAGAGCAGGGAGCAGTCTGGCAACAGGACTGGGGACAAATGTGGTGGTGGAGGATTTTTTTCATGGCAAACACTGTTCAAGGGGGGAACAAGGGATGCTGACCTCCTCAGCCAGCTTTGTGCCAGCTCAAGGATATGGGAGCAGCCTGTGGGCTCTGGAATCAGCCTGTGCCTCAGGGCTTTGGCCAAGAGCATCTGAGAGGCCACAGGACACAGGATGGGTCTGCTTTATCACAGACCTTGTGCCTGGAGGATATTCCTTGTGCTGGGATTGAGGCTGATGCACTGAGGATGATAAAAAAGTGATTCCCAAAAAGCTCAACCTGCCCAGGTGCAATGTGGGCAGCCCAGGCTGGACTCCATCCCAAACTGTTTTTAACTGGGAGCTGCACACCTGATTTCAGGTGGTGGGGATGGTGTCAGGGCAGGGTCTCAGGTCCAAATACTCCCAATGTCCAAGGACCCCCACGCTGGAAGGTACCAAAGGCACAAAAGCTTTTGGAAATCTGGCATCTCCTCCAAAATTCCTGTTCCTGAGCTGAGCCCTCCAGGCTGGAATCTCCCTGAGTCCCCCCAGCAGCAGGGACATGGCTCCAGCAGCAGCCACAGCCCCACTGGGGTGCCTCGGGCAAGGCAGGACCATCTCTCCTCAGGAATCACCCCCCCAACGGTGACTTTACTGGACACAGGGGTAAAACCCCCCTGTCCCTGTGCTGCTGGCTGATTTTGTAGCTCTCATTCCCAGACGATCCATTAGAGACATTGCAGGAGACAATGAAGCAATAATTCCTCCTCCAGGTGCTGTCCTCCCCTGACATTCTCATTTCCTTCTGCTCCCCACACCAAGACAAAATCCTGATGGGTTTTGCTGATATCAGGAGAGCGGCAGAACTCCCCTTCCCACACTGATTTAATTTCTCAAATTGTTCTCCCCATTGCAAATATTTTCTGCTTTGTAACAGCTGAGGTTTGAAAACAATGCTGTGTGCACAGATACAGAGCCCTTCTCTTGTTTGCTTTGATTCCTCTGGAGAAAATAGAACTGATTCATTTATCCATTGCATATAAATTCACCAACTGTTTGACTCTTCTTTTTTTAATCATTGTGGCACAAAGAACCCACAGTTTAATTTTTACAAATTTCTTCATTACTCAGACCTGCTAACCAGGACATGTGAGCACTGAGGTGCTCTTCAGTTGTTTACTGATCGTTCATTTTCCCTA
The DNA here is from genome assembly GCA_013398075.1 of Notiomystis cincta. Taxonomy (NCBI): domain Eukaryota; kingdom Metazoa; phylum Chordata; class Aves; order Passeriformes; family Notiomystidae; genus Notiomystis; species Notiomystis cincta. Next base: position 99,982 of record VZRX01020975.1, on the reverse strand, counting down.
GAATTCCTCATCCATCTCTTGTGACATCATTTCTGCTTCTCAGTGTGATGTCTCAAACATTTCTTTAACAAGAGGTCAGAAAATTAGTGGTGAATGATTACAATTCGATTGGTCATTTCTGCTTCTCAGTGTGATGTCTCAAACATTTCTTTAACAAGAGGTCAGAAAATTAGTGGTGAATGATTACAATTCGATTGAATTGTCCTCGTTTTCCAAAGTAACTTTGTTCTGTAGCCAGAGTCTTTACAGAGCTTCTCTTTCCATGAGGAGCAGCTGCTCCCTTTGGATAGAGATTTATTCCAATTTATTCCCTTCTCAGGGTGGTGGGGTAACCCTTGGTAGGGAGGCTCCCCTCACCCCACACCTTCAGGGAATCCCAAAACAGTCTGGGTTACAAGGGACCTCAAAGCCCACCCAGTGCCACCCCTACATGGGCAGGGACACCTCCCACTGTCCCAGGCTGCTCCAAGCCCCGTCCAGCCTGGCCTTGGACACTGCCAGGGATCCAGGGGCAGCCACAGCTGCTCTGGGCACCCTGTGCCAGGGCCTGCCCACCCTCCCAGGGAAGGATTTACCCCTAATGTCTATTTTCATACTCTCCTTTCCTTCCAAAGCTGGGAGCAGTGTTGCTGTACCTCATTCCCTCTTGAGATCCCGGCGAGATCCCAATGCCCAGCCCTGCCCACAGACACAGAAATCCCTTTTTTCCCCTCCCTGTGGGAACAGCCCCTGACCCACTGCAGAGGGAATGGCTGGAAAAGAGGAATTGCTTCTGCTAAATGCTGAGAGGTTTTACAGGTCCATTTTCACTCCCTGCTGAGGTGAGAACAGGACCCTCCAAGCCTCTGATCAAAAAGCTGCCATGGAAGGAGGTGTTCCCTGCCTGAGGAGAGGCTCCAGGTTGGATCCTTCCACCAGGACTCACAAAATCCTCAAGTGGGGTCCCTGCCCTGCCCAGCATACCTTTAACAAACACCTCCAGCACTGCTCACCGTCCTGACCTTTGAGGGGTAAATCCACAGCGACTTGCCACAAGTTAATCCAAATCCCAAATTCTTTACTGAAAGAAAATTGCTTCTCTTTTCTAAAAAACGGTCTCACTCATCACAGCACCACAGCTGTTGGAAATAAAAGGGTTGGTGAAAAGTTGCCAATGAGCCCCAAAAGCTCCAAAGCTTAGAAATTCTCCTGCAGGATGGTCTGGCAGGGAATGTTTCCCTAAGGATGATCCTTCCCTGAGGATGTTCCCTGAGCTGTGACAGGCCCTGACTCATCCAGAGGGTGGGGAAATATTCATCTGGACCGTGATGGATCTGTAGGATCAGCCAGGGGCTCTCATGGAACACCACCAGGCAGAGGAGGGAAAATCCTGCCAGCCTTTAAAGCAAAGGGGCTGCAACTGAGGCCACCCCTGTGCTGGGAAATCCCTGTGGGGCCAGGAGAGCAGCTCTGACTTGTGACCATTGGCCCTGAGCATCCTCCTGAGTGAATTCCCAAGCAACAAAAGAGATGGAGTTCGTTGAAGCCACATCCCTGGAAGTGTCCAAAGCCAGGCTGGATGTGGCTCTGGGCAGGCTGGGATAGTGTGAGGTGTCCCTGCCCATGGCACTGGATGAGGTCCCTCCCAACCCAAACCAGTCTGGGATTTTAGGATTCCACTATGATTTTGTGATTCTGGAGGCAAAAGGGGAATAAAATAGTCTCTTCTCTTTTTCCATAACCTTTGTGCATCCAAAGTGAGAGGGCAGGTTTTCACCTCCCAAGGGCTGCACAGGCAGCAGGGAGGGGCTGGAGGAGCTTTACCTATCACACTTACAGGATTTGGGGACGTTTGGGATGCAGTTTGGTTGGCTAAGCCAAAGGCAGGGATTCCCCTCCCCCCTGGCATGGACGCCATCCTGTTGTGTGAGCCAGGGATCAGCACAAGCCCCAGATGACACCATGAGTCCCTTCCCGAACAAGGAAAATCCCCCTGGATTTTGCACCTTAGAGCAGCACCTCAAACTTCGAACCTTGCCCACAGTGCACAGTCCCCTTTTCCTCTGGAATATCCCCACAGACGCAAAGCAGCGCTGTTCCAGCAGCGGGTTTGAGGAGGTGCCAGCTCTCTGTTACTCAAAACCCCCGGGTGTTGCTTCCCAGGTGCAGCGTCCCCACCGCCCACCGTTCCCACCCAGTTCCTGCAGGCACCCCGCGCCCTCCCGGCCGGGTTTATCACACAGCGAAGGCAGAGATCAGCGCTGCTCTCACCCTCTGGAAGTGATGAGCAAGGAGAGACATCCCCGGGAGCCCCCCTGCTGTGCTGGGATCATTACGGGACCATCCCTGTCCTTACTGGGCCCATTCACCTTCTTAAAGAGCACAAAGGCACTGCTGGGGCATATTCAGGAGTAACTGACTCGCTGATGGCAATTACAGAGATTATTCCAGAGGGTGTTGAAGTTCCCATTTCTACGGGAGTAATGGCTCACATCCCCCGGCAGCCGGAGAACCCCGACAGTCTCCCAGGAGCGATGAGTTAAGCACAAGAAAAAGGCCATTAGGAGTTTTGTGCTGGGGTTTGCAGTTGTTGGAACGAGAGGAGTCGGGTCTGCCCTTTATCACTGAGGCAGGCGGGGAGTGCAGCTCGATTGGCACAGAATGAGCTGTTCAGGGACGAGGGATTGCAGCCCGATGGCCACTGAGAGAGGGAATTCAGGGGGAGCTGCATCCAGATCTGGGAGCCTTTGGATGACAGGAGCTCATTCTCCAGCTTGGGCTGGGAGTCCCACTTTGCCACGGAGTAACAGGATCATGGAAAACCCGAGAAGGGACCCCCAAAGATCACCCAGTCCCACCCTGGCCCTGCCCAGACCCCCCAGCAATCCCACCCTGGGCATCCCTGGCAGCGCTGTCCAAACACCCCTGGAGCTCTGGCAGCCTCGGGGCTGGGACCATTCCCAGGTCAGTGCCCAGCACCCTCGGAGGAAGAACTGAATCATTTGGGAAAGGAATCAACTGAGGCACAGAGTGAGTCTGAGCAGGATCCCGGCTCATGGGGAACCACAGGCGGTGCCTCCTGAGAAATGCCCGGGAGTTATCGGCCCTGTGGGGTTTTACCCATCCCCAGCCTGGTCCCCCAGCGCAGAGCCGACACCAGGGCCCCCGACGGCCCCGGGCTCAGCAGCTGCTGCTGACAACTCTTCCTAGCAGGGAGCAGCCTCGTAATGTCCATCAACTCTGCTGCTGGAGCATATATTGAAACGTTTTCCCAACCTGTCAGATTAGTCAGTGCTCGTTCATTATCCAGCAGAGGAGCTGCTCTCCAGCACAGCTCAGGCCACTGAGCTGAGGGGACTGACCCTGCCACTGCCTGGGCTAATGAAGCCTTAAAACTCCTGTCTGCCCACGTCTTCTGCCAGAAAATAATTCACCCTCAGATTTTGACTAATTACAGGAGTTCAGAGTGGTTGAGTTGGCTCTGATCCAAGGCCTGGCTGCAAGGAAAAGCCTCTCTCCAGCTCCAGGTAACCAGGGAAGGCATTCAACCCCACTGGACATTGGGTGGGGAGGGGGAACAGCTTTGGGGTTGATGTTGTGCCCCTGAGGGACCCCTGTCAACTGAGGGGTCTGTAAGGGGTTCTTCAAGGCCCTGTAAATGAATTCTGTAAAACCTCAGGGAATGGGTTCAAGCTCATTCCCAACTTTCTCCATTCACGCTCACCCAGGGAAGGGGGCAGAGCATGACTTGGAAGCTCCCATTCCTCTGCCTGTGCATGCCCAGGGCTGGGAGGGGGGAATGGAAATCAGAGGAAGGTTCTGTACAATTTGAGAGTCCGAGGCATGAGCTGGTGACTGCAGGTATGTGAGCAGTGTTTCCTCTGGGGAATATCGGCTTGTGGGCAGAGCCTCTGAGCAGGGAATGCCCTTGGGTAGTGCCTGCCCAACACCTGCATGGTGGCCATTTTCAGCTAAGAAAAGAACATAGAAAGCAGGCAACTTGTAAAGAAACATGGGCCTTTAATGGAGAAATTCCTTAAATAGGGAAAGCCATGGCTCAAATCAAAACCTGCTTTCCCTTGCTCAATATCCGGCCTTTCATCTTCCAGGGTGGATATTGTCCAGATAGAGGCTGGACAGGGCTGGGAGCACTCTGGGACAGTGGGAAGTGTCCCTGCCCATGGCAGGGGTGGCACTAGAGGGTCTTTAATGTCCTTTAGAACCCAGACCAGTCTGGGATCCTCTGATTCTCCAGGCTGTTGATTTTGTGATTCTGTAATCCAGGCACCAAGGAGAGACAGCGTCACCTCCACCAAGAGGAACATCACTATTGAGGGAAACAGCATCACCTCCACTGAGGGGAACAGCACCACCTGCACTGAGGGGAACAGAATCACCTCCATCGAGGGGAACAGCTCCACCTGCACTGAGGGGAACAGCACCACCTCCATCGAGGGGAACAGCACCACCTCCATCGAGGGGAACAGCACCACCTCCATCGTGGGGAACAGCACCACCAGCACTGAGGGGAACAGCACCACCTCCACCGAGGGGAACAGCACCACCTGCACTGAGGGGAACAGAATCACCTCCATCGAGGGGAACAGCACCACCTCCACTGAGGGGAACAGCATCACCTCCATTGAGGGGAACAGCACCACCTCCATTGACGGAAACATCACCACTGAGGGAAACAACATCACCACTGAGGAGATCAATCCACTCTGGGAACACTGCAGAGATGAACAGGGAGAACTGGGAGAAAAACTGGGCAAATCCACAGCCTGGAGCCCCTTGTCCCCAGCCATCCTTCAACCAGCAGCAGCTTGGGAGCATTCAGGGACAAGGAAAGTCATTCACCAGGAGCTCAGGAAGTGGCAGGAAGGATTTAGGGAATGCTTTGCTTCAGAGTCACCTCACTCTACTGAGAGAAAACAATTCCTGGCTCACTCCCGATTCTCAGGCTCCTAGGGCAGCCTGGCTGCCCACACAACCTGCTCTGCAGCTGGAATATTTGCCTTTCACTGGCTCTTTTTGGCACATCCCAATTGAGTTATTGCAAGGAAAGGAGTTCAGTGTTGGAAATGAGGGGCACAGGGACACATGGGGCAGCGGTGCAGAGGTGAACATCTGTATCAGAGCCCCCATTCCCACCCTCGCACACCTGCCCACCTGCCCTGAGCCTGCCCAGAGCTCACCTTCCATAAGGAACCTGCTTTAGCAGGAGACAGGGAGAGCTTTGTAGCAGATTTGGGGGAATGGGGCTGACACCTTCTGACAAAGCCTATTGGGCTTCCTCCAGAGCAGTAGGGGTTTCCTTCCTTTGAAAACTGACTTCTCATCACAATCACTCATTTTCAACCCCACATATTCCTTTTTTGTGTTTGGGGAAAAGACTGAATTTCAGCAAAAACTCCAAGGAAATGTTGTGAAGGGAAAGAGGGAAAGTGTTTGGGGCTTGTTTGCCACAGACACCCCAAAACATTCCAGGCTTTTGTAACGCTTTGGTCCATTCCAACCGCCCTGGCTCTGGGGCTGCTTCCTGGTGCAATCTGAGTACAGCCAGGGCCTGCTCCCAGCTGAGCAATTCCTGAGGCACTGGTTGGCACCATCCCAGTGATTTCCCTGCCCTGGGGTTAAACTCAGCTCACCATGGGCTCTGGGCTTCCCTACTGATTCTGTCCCAGACAGATCCCTTCCCCTCATAGCCTCCAGGTGCACGATCCACTGGGAAATTGTACTGGATAAACACTTTGGGGTTGGAGTGTTCATTACTCCTGTGGTTCCCAGGAAGGTCAGAGCCCCCCTGCACCTCCCAGAGCCTCAGCACAGTTTTGTGAGAATGAGGAGCCTGGAAAAACCCCATCTGGAAACCAGGAGTGAGGGAACCCAGCAGGGGTTGCACCAATGGGGAATTTGCAGGGATGGGGCTTGAAGGCTCAGCAGGGATCATCAAGAATCCCAGAATCCCAGAATTATTTGAGTGGAAAGGGACCTTAAACCCCATCTAGTGCCACCCTTGCCATGGGCAGAGAGACCTTCCACAGGCAGGGACACCTTCCACTGTCCCAGGGTGCTCCAAGCCCTGTCTAACCTGGACATTGCCAGGGATCCAGGGGCAGCCACAGCAAATCTGGGCACTCTGTGCCAGGGCCTCCCCACCCTCACATCCAGAAATTCCTTCCCAATATCCCATCCATCCCTGCCCTCTGGCAGTGGAAGCCATTCCCTGTGTCCTGTCCCTTCATCCCTTGTCCCCAGTCCCTTTCCAGCTCTCCTGGAGCCCCTTTAGGCCCTGGAAGGGGCTCTGAGGTCACCCCACAGAAGTGACAGGAGAGGAGGAAGGAGAGGTAGGGTGAACTGCAGGGAATATTTTGGGATGGCTGTGGAATTCAGGCAGCCACAGGCAGAGGCTGCATTTTCAGGGGGCAATGGGCAGGAAAACATTTGGCAATAAAGCTTTCCTGGTTTCTCCCTCCATCCTCCAAGGATTGTTCCCTTCCCAGCTCCTTCATCATCCTCCCTCTGGCACTGCCTCCTTGTCCTCTTATGTGCCACATCCACAGTGTCTACACAGAGCCAGCCTGAGCTTCCCAAATTCCAGCAGCTCCTCAGAGAGCTCCCAGCAGTGCAAAATATCAGCATACACTAAATCCAAGGCTCTCTGGCCCTTATCAAGAGCTCCAAAATTCTCCTTTAATGGGATCTGGTGGAATAAACCCTAAACATGTATCAATAATTATCTTTCTCCCAGGCACACATGGCCTTCTTGTCCCTTTTTACTGCACAAGGTGACACCCAGGACACTGCCCCTTGTCCCTGCCAGTGAAAGGCAAGTCAGGCTTAACACAGTCAGGCTTGACCCAGAGCATTCCCAAACTCTGCTGGATACATTTTCTGAGGCTGGCTCCTGCAGCACGAGTCTGTCTGGAATGCAAAGCAGCCCTGGGCTCATGTGGAGCACGGAGGAGTCTGGGCAGGAAGGGAAGATCCACGGAATCCTCTGAAATCTGATGGAAAATCTCATGGACTGCAGGGTGACCACCAGTGAGTGAGCAGGGGCAGCCAACTCCCCTTGGTGGTTAAACCTTCCCTGGGGGAGGGAATGGATTGAGCAGGGGTTGAATCCAAAGGCAGAGCTGGAGTTTGGCTCCTCTTCCCGAGCTTTCTGATCTGATGCTTCCCGTGTTGCCATAGAAATAGCGCAAAGCCCGAGCCCGGCACTCTCCCTCCCCTGCACTCCACTTTGGGGTCCAGCTGAGGAGGTGGCACCCCCCACTGACCTGGCCACCCCTGACAGCCCCCAGGCCCCTTTGGATGGATTTTCCTTTGTTTTTTCCCAAACCACAGAAGCCCTGCCCTGCTCCCCTGAGGGAACTCTGGCCTGCCCTGCAGTTTATGCAGGCATTTCTCAGCCCTGCTTAGGGACGTGTTTAAGTTTCCATTATTCTTATTTATTATTGGGTCTTGGAAGCCCTTCCCAGGCAGAACCAATGCTTTATGTGCCTGGGATCGGGGTGAGCTCTCCCCTTCCCGTGGTGCCTGTGATCTGTGTCCAAATCCTGCAGAATGGGAGACACCGTACCTGCAAATTGCATTTTAATGTGACAGCAACTTTAGATCACGTTTTATTCCCAGCATTTTTCATTTCCAAGTTGTTCCCTTCTCTCCAGACCCACAATCAGCTCAGGGAACTCTTGCTTAGCTTGCAGGAAGGAAAACTGTAGTTCTGTTAAAAAGTACAAGCCCCAAACTCCCAACAACCCTAAAACATCGGATGCACTCCCTGCATCCCTTCATGTCTGATGTGAATGAGGTATGAGCCAGGGAGGATCTGCTATCCCGGACCAGGAAAGGGTTTTTAGCCATGTTGCTGTGGCTTCAGCAACTGCAAGGAGGAAAGCATCCCAAGATCAGTGGGTGAACCACCCCACACAACTCCAGGTGTGTGTCCTGTTCCTGTCTCCACACCCTGGGGAGCATGGAACAGGGATTGGGCATCAGATCCACTGCCTTGGGAAGATGTGTGAGGCCAGAGTGGGACTGAGCTTTACTCAAACAGTGAAAATAACCTGAATTTAATGATTAATAGTCAACAAGAGAGCAGAAATCAGGATAACTTTCGAATCATGGAATGGTTTGGGTTGGAACAACCATTGACTTCCACTCCCTGCCATGGGCAGGGACAGCTCCCCAGCAACTGTCAGTGCTGAAGGATTGTGTGGAAAACAGGATGTTTCCCACCTGGACTGGATGGTGAAGTAGGGCCTCTCTGAGTTGCAGTGTTGGTCTAAGATGGGTCTCAGGCCTAATCTAATTTGACACTTCTCATGTTTTGGAGTGGAATCTACAGGAAGTTCAGATAAACATCCCCTGACACCTGGTAAATCTTCCCATTGTATCATTCCCTGGCTGGAGAAGTTACTGCTTCCGTTGGATCTTGGGAAGGTGTTTGGGGTCACAACTAGCAAATACTCAATATGACTTCACAGATATTCAATATAAACTATATATATATAGTTTATATATATATATAAAACACTATGACTTTACAAACACTCAATGTGACTTCACAACTATTCAGTGGGATTTCACCATGCTCCTCCTCTCTCCGTGCACTGTAATGGAAGCCCAGCTCATCCCGGGTGCCCCGTGCCCTCAGCTGGGATGTTCCCTCCCTGAGGCTGCAGACTCCCTGTGGAGTGGACAGATCTGTGGAAGGCTGGATGCTGCAGCCTCAGAGATTCCCAGATTTCTCTTTGGCACAGAGCAGTGTGAGTCCAGCCAGGATGGACAGACCACAGAGCTGCCCAAGGGCACCTGCACTTGGACCTGACATGTTTCTCTTCTTGAACCTGCAGCAGATTTGTCCTGGGTTGCACTGTATTCTATCACCATCTTCATGAGCTGTTCCAACCAGGTGGGGTGGTGTTCCTTGTCTCCTCCCTCTGGACTATCTTCTCTTAATGGGACAGCTATTGAAACCAGGTGGGGCAGGGTTCTTTATCTCTCCCATGACCCATCCTCCCTTTAGGGGATATCTTCTGTTAATGGGCCATTCAGTCTCACACATTATCATATTGTGAGATGCTCCGCCCAGGTGGAGGAATCAAGCATTCCATCCTGGATGTAAGCTGAACTTTCCAACACCACCAGGAGCCTTTACCTGCTGGATTCCCAGAGGACAAGAGCTACTACTGGATCTTCAGCTGGAGACCAGACCTTTTCTTCAGGATCACCACTTCAACAAGACCACTTTGTCTGGACTGCTACCAACACCTTGACTGACAGGGTGCCAGGTTGTATTCTGACTCTGTCAGTGGTTTCTTTTTCATACTATTTCATTTATTTATTTTCTTTTTCTATTAAATTGTGTTTCTGACTTAGAGTCTCTCAGTGGTTTGTTTTCAAACCAGCACAAGGTTTTATCCAGTCCAATTTCCCATCTTTCCAGCCCTGCATTCCTGCAGTGGGAAAAGAGAAGAGGACGCAGGGAACAGCCCTGGGCAGGGGCTGAGGGGATGCACCAGGCCCTGCCTCTGCTGCCACAGCTCCTTTGAAGGGTGACAGCTTCTCCTGCTCTAATCCATGCAAAGAACTCCTTTGGGAGCTTTGGGATTTCTTCAGGAAGCTGGTAACCTGGGATCCCGAGTGATCAGGAAGGGACAAAATCCTTTGTTCAAAGGGGAGCCAGGTGGGTGGCACCAGGAATTGGCAGGGTGTGACACCAGGATTCAGCAGCTTTGGCAGCTCCCAGTGACCCGGAGCCACTCAGGGCTGGGGACAGTCCTGTGGTCTCCGAGAGCTGCAGTGACCCAGCTGCAACTCAACAGTGGGGTCACAGGTCACAGCTTTGTACCCCTGCAGCAGAACTAACCCCATGGAGCTACTCCAGACCCAGGCAGGGATAATTCAGGAGAATCTGAGCTTCAGGGCTGCCTCCACCACTCCTGCCATGGGTTGTTGTTAATTAGGGCATTGATTAACATTGTCAGGGTTTCCCAGGAGGGTTTGTGCGGTTGGATGGGACACGGAGCCTCCACAGGTGTGGTGGGAATCCAGCTGTGGATTTGAATCAAAGTGAGAGTCCCGTGAAGATCATGGAATCCCAGAATGATTTGGTTGGAGAGGACCTTAAAAATCACTTAAAAAGTGCCATGGGGTGGGGCAGGGACACCTTCCACCGTCCCAGGTTGCTCCAAGCCCCATCCAACCTGGCCTTGGACACTGCCAGGGATCCAGAGGCAGCCACACCCTTTGCCAGGGCCTGTCCACCCTCCCAGCCAGGAATTCCTTCCCAATATCCATGTAAACCTCCTCTCTGTCAGTTTGCAGCCACTCCTCCCTTGCCCTGGCTCCCAGGAATCGTCTCAGCCCCAGGCTTGTGGCACCGACCTCTGATCCCCTTTCCTGTGTGGCCCTGGGGACTCCAGTGCTGGCATTCCTGATTTACACCTTGGTGAAGGGAAGAGGAATATGGCTCAAGACTCAGTAAATATTTACGTCTCTGGGAGGACCAGGGGCCAGTTAACTCCTGAATGGAAAACCTTGTTTGGAAATGAACCTGAGAGCATCCAGCCTTCAGGGGAACAGGGTTTGGAAAGGATCTCCTCCTTAATTTTTGCTGGAGCACCCAGGAAATCAGACAGAGCTTCCAATCCAACCTCCCCTAGATGATTCAGCCCATCAATGGGTTAATATTCCCCATTCCAAGTGCTATTTAATTACATTGTGCTGGTTTCTGAACGAGAGAGCTTCCTGTTCCATGGGCTTCCCTGATCCATTGATTTTGGTAGTAATCAGACAACATTTTCCCTAGTCTTATGTCCCTCACAATATTTCCTTTGCTTACAGGAAATTCCTGGCCCACAAGCTCATGAAAACAGGCTAAGAGGTTCAGATTTCCAACCCCTTTGGGCACAGACCCTGCTCCCATCTCCTCTCCCAGAAGCGTAACCTCCTCCTTCTACAGAGGCCACAAAATTCCCCTGAAACATCATCTGGCTTAAAAAACCCAGATCCAACTGTTACAGCTTCTTTTGGTACCTTGCTATCATGGGGCAGTGCTGTGTGTCCAGACAGAGCCTGACAACAGCTGCTGAAAACCTCAGGATTCAAGTTCGAGAAACTTTGGTCATGTGGGAAAGAGTTTGGAACATATTCCCCACATTTTTCCTGGTCCAAAGATGCTCCTGTACCGCAGCCAGAGGTGAGGCTGATCCCTGAATGAGGCAGATGCTTTCCCACACTTTGTGGGGTCTCTATGGGGCTCTCAGTGCTGGCACAGCCCAGGACAGGGATCCTGGGAATGATGACTGTCCCGTTGGCACGGAGAGGGCTGGGACAGGACTGATACTGCTCCTCCTGTCAATCTCCCAGAGGGATTTTATCCAGGGGCACCAGCAGAATTCTCTGCTGGACAGCCCAGGGAATGCCTCAGACCCAGTGGGATGGGTGTGAATTAAAGCTGCTTCCAAGGGCCCAGCCCTGGGGCAACCCCTTGGGCACTCCCAGTTTGGAGCCAGGGCTCACCTGGGGCTGCAATGCCAAGGGGAACACTGGGATTTATTGGTATTCCCACCATGGAGAAACCCCTTTGAGCAGGGATTCAATCCACTTTTGGATATTTTAACAAATGTAATTAAAAAGGGCTCTTGTAGCAGGAGACAATCGCAGCATGGCTTAATTAAAATATTGCTGGCCCTGCTTAACTTGCTCAGCTTCTCCTAAGAGCTAATGAAATGCAAAGCTTTGCCTCTGTTTTCATCTGGGGGAGAGTTCATTAATGGACCTTCCTGCACTGGATTAAGCCAAGTGTTCAGAAAGAGAATAAATTGATTTTCAGTAATTGAGGACCAATATTTTTTGGCTGAAATCCAATATTGGAAATAAAAGCCTTAAAAAAAAAAAAAAAAAAAAGAAAAAAGGAGAAATGGGAGGTTCATATGTAAAAGAAATGTTGTGGCTTTGCTTCCGTGAAGAAAATCAGCATTTTGGGAACAAGCAGCCACTTCCCTCCATTTTTACCTAAAAAATGAAGTACAAAATGTTTGGCCAGTCCTACCAGAGGAGTTTTGGGTGCAGAAATACCTCGAGCAAGGATTTTCTCTGGATTTTATTCTCCAGCTTTAGTGCTGAGGGTACAAACCCTCCTTCCCTGCAGGAGTGGTTGCTTCTGGAGCAGAACACTTCAAATCTCAAGCTAAAAATACAACTCTCAATATAAGCAGGTGATTTTTATTGCTGTGCCAATAATTTCTGCGAAGCTGCAAAACTCTCAGTCCTTGGGTGAGACACAGCTTTTAAAAGTGGATCTGGACTCAGATTAGAGAGCAAATCCTGCCTGGAATAGCAGGACACTGCCTGGATTCCAGAGCTGCTCCTGGGCTAGATTCTATGAGGATTTTATTCTTCCCCCACTGGATAAACCAAGCCATCTTCTTGAGTTTTTTTCCCCTAAACCATAACAGAATCATAAAAAAAGATCATTTGGATTGGATTTGCTGTTTCTGTTATTGCCCAGTTACTGCAATCCCAGCTCCGCTCGGAAAGGTCATCTCTGTCCTTTATTTCAGCTCCAGGAGGGCCTGGNCCAAGTGGCAGCCAGGGCAAGTCAGCAGAGTTCTGGGAGCTCATGGAGTGGTTTGAGTTGGAAAAGACCTTTGGGACCACTGAGTCCAGGTGTTGAATTGGGTTTCAGTGCTCTGTTAAGCTCAGCACAGGCAGGAGCTGTCCCAGCACAGCCCACAGTGGGTGATGCTCCCGGGACCTGCTGGGATTTGCCAACCCTGGAATATCCTGGGTTGGAAGGGACCCCCAGGATTATTCCAACTCTTGGCCCTGCCCAGACCCCCCAGCAATCCCACCCTGGGCATCCCTGGCAGCACTGTCCAAATGTTCCTGGAGCTCTGGCAGCCTTGGGGCTGAGACCATTCCCTGGAGAGCCTGTGCAGTGCCAGCACCCTCAGGGAGAAGAACCTTTCCCAAAATCCAACCTGATCCTCCCTGGCACAGCTCCAGGTGTTCCCTGGGTCCCGTCCCTGGTCAAGCTTTGAATTTTTAACCACTGGGCCAAATTTCCCAAAATTGGGCAGCACATCCAGAGGGGAGTGAGGAGAACACACAGCCCCTCCCCAATGTGTTCAGCACCATCCCACACCCACATTCCCCAAACCCCACACTCGGCACCGCCCCTGCCCCAAATCCAGCCCCATCTGCAGCATGGGAACCTTCCCGCTGGGGGTGAGGGATGCGGGGCCGCTGGGGCCGCTGTTCCAGCCGCCCTCTGCACCAGTCTGGGGCTCTCTTAGGTGGAATTTGAAGGTGCTAAACCTGCCCCGGGGCCAGGCACGGCCCTGCCTCTGCTGTGTCAGTCCTGGCACCAGCACCAAGATTTACTCTTGCAGCAGCATCTATCTCCCAGCACATTCCCAGCTCATTCCCAACACATTCCCAGCTCCCAGAGCAGCTCCAGCTGGGAGTTTGCTCCTCATTATTCTCTCTAGAAGGACCCGATCTGTAACTGATAGCGCAGATTTTTGCACTGGTTCCAACTTATGACAAATAAACCCAGCAAAGCAGATTCCGACCAACTCTGCATATTAAACTTCTTGCCTCGGAAAGAAGTGTTCGTAGGGAAAAAAAAAAACCATAATAAAACTCACTTAATTTGTTGCTCCAAAGCAGAGTTGCTGAACAAATATTTCCATTGAAGTGGAACTCTTGACCTGGGCACTGAGTGCTCCCTGTGTTCGTGGCTCTGTGCTCATCTGCTATTATTTTCCTCTCTCATTGTGTGGGCTCACCAGATTCCCAAATCCATGGAAATATGGATGTGACTGCATTGAAGGGACAACTGGAAACTGCTACGTTTGCAAAGGCAGAAATGAGGCCAGGGGAGATGTGAAATTTTATTTTCATCCCCTCATGTTGGAGCTTTCCTGTAAAGCCAACCAAACTCAAGACTTGCCTGGGGGATTTTGTGGCAGCTCAAACCATTCCTGAGCATCCCCCAAAACGTTTTTTTGAGTTTCTCATTGCATTTTGCATCTAGCCTTCCCTGCACTAAAAGAATTTCAGTGTTATTTTAGAGGAAATTGGAAAAAGTTGTCAACTTGGTTTTCTTTCCACCTCCAATAAATTTCATCCTGGAATTCAATCGTGGGACTCTCCCAGGTCACATCCGGCAAAATCCCCCAGTCAGCCAAAACATCCACTGCTCCAGGGCTCTTTCGGGAGGGAATGACAGATCCTGTGAGGTGCTGGGCAGAGTCCAGGAGTCACCGAGGTATTTCCAGCTCATTTTCCTCATTGTGCTGGAAATGTTAACGTGGATAAATAATTCATGTCCTGGGCCTGATGTTCAAATCACTCCTGGATGAGCTTTACTAACGACCCCCCTGGCTCCCGCCTGCATCAGCTTCCCTTTCCTGCTTCATTAACCGGGAAACTGAGGCAGGGCTGGCAGCAAGCGCTGCAGGGGGGGGCTGACGAGCTCTCGGACTCTTAGAGAGGCTTTTAGCAAATAATTCCTCGTTAATGGTGCTTATTTGTTTCTTGGAATCATGGAATTCTGGAATATCCTGAGCTGGAAGGGCCCCACAGAATTATCCAGTCCCACCCCAGCCCTGCCCAGACACCCCAACAATCCCACCCTGGGCATCCCTGGCAGCGCTGTCCAAACACCCCTGGAGCTCTGGCAGCCTCGGGGCTGGGACCATTCCCTGGGAGCTTGGGCAGTGCCAGCACCCTCTGGGATGCTCCCTGATCTCCATCCCAAATCCCCCTGGCACAGCTCCAGCCATTCCCTGAGTCCTGTCCCTGGCCCAGGGAGCAGAGATCAGAGCTGCCCGGGGGAGGAGCTGCAGCCCCGGTGAGCTCTGCCCTCCTCTCTGCTCCCGCTGAACAAATGACCTCAGCTACTCCTCCAGTGGCCCCTCCAGACCCTTCCCCCTCCTCGAGTCCCTCCTTTGGACACTTCCAACACCTTTGGATCTTTGGCACAGAGAGATCGCCCCTGGGGACTCCCAAGGACCATCGGTCCCATATCACTTCTCAGCTCTGCTCCTTTGGCACCAGGATTGCAATTGGCTCTAGGATTGTTTTCTTCTTGTTTTACCGGTTCAGCCACTTGAGGAAGGACGATCAGGGTTGCCATGGCAATGGAAGGATGACTTCTTAATTTGTGGGATTCTTTCTCTAATTGTTCTGAGAATTGTAATCCCATGAAAACTGCCTCCTTTGGAGAAATTCAGTTAAGAGCTGCACAGGCACTGAAGGGGAAGTTAAAAAGAAAGGAAAGCTAATAAAGATGTTTTTTGGGTAAAAGAATAAAAAAAAATTTTGGTGGATTTTCCTTGCTTGTTTCATGTGCTGACAAGAACAAATGTCTGGTGTTATCCAGAAACAAGGGCCTGGAATGGGTCCTAAACTTGAATTATTCATGAGTAATTCAAGGTGTTTTTACAGACTTTCAGAGGAACAAGAGTATTAGGCAGAACTAACACATATAACTGAAAATAAAACCACATAAAACTTAATGGAGAACAAGTAGGATTTCAAGGGCTATTTAAATGGAGGGGCACTAAAGAAAATAGAATTTTTTACTACATTTTTCATCCCCAGATCTTAAAATTCAAGACACAGGACAGAACAGTACTGCTTTCATTTTGTATAGGATGAAGAGACACCGTGGCTTGCTCAGAGTGGGCAGTGAAGGACAGGCACAGGAGGAGGATGGAGCCAAAGTCCCTGGGATGTCCCAGTTGGCTTTGGAGCTGAGCAGGTGCCACACAAATCACCTCTGACAGGAGCACCTTGGAACCCCGATGAACACAGCCCCAGAGAGAGGGCTGGAAAATCTGTTATTGCAGAGAAGCTGGGAATGTCATGGGGAGCAGCACAGCCTCTGAGTCCTGAGAAACACTTCTGAAAATCCAATATTCCCTTTGCTGGGGCCCAGAGCCTCCAGGGGACTATTATTGTGCATTAATATTTCTGCAGAAGACAGAGGAGGAGAAGGATGATGAGGAGGAAGGAAGGCACCTGGAGCATCCTCTCTGCTGCTGGGGGAGAAATCTTTCCCCAAAATCATTCTTCCACTGGAAAATGCTGATTCATCTGTCTGCCAATATGATGTTTTCATAATCAACTTTCTTTGGAGAAAATGGGCATGGAAATGGAGCATTTAATTGTCTTACTTTCTAACAGCTTTGTTGCCCAGAGAAGCTGTGGCTGCCCCTGGATCCCTGGCAGTGCCCAAGGCCAGGTTGGACGGGGCTTGGAGCACCCTGGGATAGTGGAAGTTGTCCTTGCCCATGGTAGGGGTGGCACTGGGTGATTTTAAGGTCTCTTCCATCCCAAACCACTCTGGGATTCTATGATTTTCCTTTAGAAGGCATTTCCCAAAATGCAGCCATTTGAATATTTTTGGTTTTCTTTCA
The DNA here is from genome assembly GCA_013398075.1 of Notiomystis cincta. Lineage (NCBI taxonomy): Eukaryota > Metazoa > Chordata > Aves > Passeriformes > Notiomystidae > Notiomystis > Notiomystis cincta. Next base: position 83,561 of record VZRX01020975.1, on the reverse strand, counting down.
GGGAGACTTCTTTTTCTTTTCATTTGCTTTCATTGCTTTCATTACTTTCATTTTATACCTCATTATAAATCCAAGGACAATATTAAATGCTCTGAAATCTAATAAAAATTTCAATTTTCTCTATATATTAAAAAGCTGTTTAACTGAGCCTGAAAGGAATGAGGGACTTTACAAACCAGCTGTGGGCCTGCTGGTAGATAAAACTAGCACTGAGAGATAAAAAGAACAATGGTAAGGATTCCACTGACTGATGAATGGAAAGAGAGAGATTTGTCTTTACAAACAAACTGTGGGTCTGCTGATAAATGAAATTGGATATTGAGAGATGAAAGAAACAATGGGAAGAACCATAAATTCCATAGGAATTACAAAAAGGGGGGAGTATACATTAGAAGGGAATCTTGGGCGTTCCAGGAAGTATGTACCTCTCAAGTACCTCAGCAAATGGGGAAAGAGAGAGGGAAATACGTCGGGAAATTGGGATAAAAAAGAGGCTGCATCCTCCAAAAATTTGAGAGACCCCAGGGGAAATGCCCCATGGCCTCTCCCTTTATTCGAATAAAGAAAAAGGGACTCCTCTGTCTCCTTTTTGGACATAAACCTCTGGCGTTCGTGGATAAATTTTCCTGACAAGACAAAGCTACTTTGGAAGTCATCAGATTTCATTTCAGAGGAAACATAAACATTCAGCATTATATTCTTGTTTAGAAAGGTGGAATCCTTTAAGTAGCTGAGCCCTCTCTGCTCAGGGAAGATCTTTGTCCCCGCTTTGAAGGCACTGGTAGTAAAAATTCAAGTGACAAGAGAGTCCAAAAAGATTGGGGAAAGCCTGAGAAATGGAGGGAGAGTTAACTTAACCAAAGTCCTTCTTCCAGGAGTCATTGTTGTTGGCCCAATGCTCCCAGACTTCCTTTCCAGAAGCCTGTTGTCCTTTTTTCCTTCAAAGCCCAGGGCAAAAGCAGCATCCTGTGAAACAGAAATCCCAGTGGGCCCTTGATGAGACATTTCTCTGGTGCTCAATGCAAGCACAGAACGATCTGCAGCTGGGCCAGGGAAGGATCTGGAGCAGCTGAGGGAGCTGGAAAGGGGCTCAGCCTGGAGAAAAGGAGGCTTGGGGGGACCTTGTGGCTCTGCACAACTCCCTGACAGGAGGGGGCAGCTGGGGGGGGAAATCGGGCTCTGCTCCCAGAGAACAGGGACAGGAGGAGAGGGAATGGCCTCAGGCTGGGCCAGGGGGAGTTTGGACTGGATAACAGGGAAATTTTCTCCATGGAAAGGGTTGTTCAGCCCTGTCACAGCTGCCCAGGGCAGTGGTGGAGTACTCATCCCTGGAGGGGTTTAAAAGCTGTGTGGATGTGGCACTTGGGGACATGGTCAGGGGTGGCCTTGGCAGTGCTGGGTTAACTCAGTTGGAATCAATGGGCTCAGAGGACTTTTCCAATCTAAATGATTCTGTCATTTTCAGACAAACATCTTCCCTGGACTGCAGCCATCATTGTTTGGTGGTTTGTTTGGGTTTTGTTTTGTTTTTTTTTTTAATCGTTTTATTCTTCAAGCCCAAAGGGAAACATCAAAACAAAAAACTGCCAGAAAATACAGCAATTTCCAGAGCTAAGGAGAGGGCTCTGGCCCAGGGCAGTGGGGCCATGTGCTGAGGCACATGGAGGACCAAAGCACCTCCTTTTCTCTGTAAAACATCCCACTGCTGTGTCTGTGAAGTCAGTCTGGCCTTTCTCATTGCAAACCCTTTACCTGGGTTGTGCCACCTGGAGGGTTCAGGTGGAGCTGTGGAAGCAGAGGAGCTTGCACCGGTCGAGACCCTTCTTCATCCCTTTTTCTCCCTCGGACAGAGCCCTTTCCCGGTGTTTCGGGGTGAAATCCCTAACACTGCAGCAAGTGCTGGAGACACAAGAGGGCAGGCACAGGCTGTGCAAAAGAGAGAGGGCTCTGCTTCCCTGTGCCTCAGCCAGCCTGGCCCACTCCACTTCTCTCCATCTCTGCAAAGGAGCAAAAAAGGGGATTTTCCTCAGGGATTTATCTTCTGGCCCTGCCTGGCTCATCTGCTGAAGCAGATTTGAAGCAGCACGTTCTGCGAGGGACATCCAGGGGCTGAGACTGGGCTATGAGCTCCCATAGCAGCTCCTCCACCTGCCAGGGATGCTCCACATTCCCTGGGCATTCCCTAGTGCAGGTGTCCTTAGCTGGACTCTGCCACCTCAGGGGGTTCATGGGACAAGCCAGGCTGCCTTGTCTTCCCCCTGCATGTCCTCTTAGAGGGGTTCTTCACAGAGGTGGCCAGAAGGGCCCTACTCACCTTTGCACTCCATGTCCCCCTTGCTGGTGTCACCCCACAGCCCATTCCCAGGCACTGCTTTCCCTGGCTCCTTGGACATCGTGGCTGATGGCAGCTCTTGGGCACAGCCTGAGCCACCAGCCCTTACCCAAGCGTGACAGTGCCCAGAGAAGCTGTGGATGCTCCATCCCTGGAAGTGCCCAAGGCCAGGTTGGCCAGGGCTTGGAGCACCCTGGGATAGTGAAGATGTCCCTGCCATGGCAGAGGGTGGGCTGGGATGACCCTTCCAACCCAAGTGATTCCATGTTTCCGTGGTTCGCTCCCTGGTTCTTGCCCGTCCCCAGGAGCAGCGGAGCAGAGCCAGAGCCAGAGCCGGTGGCATGGGTGGAGCTCTGCTGGGCATGGGACTGTTCCCTCCAGGCTGCAGTGAAAGCTCCCTGCACAGTTCAACAAAAAAAGGTAGCAGAGGGTTTATGGTGTGAGTTACAGCAAAGGGAATTGCAAAGGCAGCATGCACGGGGAACAAATGAAAGCATTAACGGAGAACAAATGAAGGCATTAACGGAGAACAAATGAAAGCATTAACGCACCGGGCTGGCCAGCGCAGGCGTGGGGAAGGGAGGAGGGTTTGCAGATGGGCTGGGAATGGGTAGGAAAGGGAGCTCATTCGGGCCAGGACTTTTTTATAGGGGAAGGGTCTTGTCCCTGACTATGCAAGGGTGGTGAGCACAAGGGGAGACAGGCAGTGAGGTCTGGAGCCAGGAGCAAGGGTGCTGCGGCCACTCTGTCCTCAGCTGCTTTAATTCTGGGCCACAGCTTTTTGGGTGTGTCCAACTCTGCCTTTTCCATTCTCCTGGAAAGGGCACCACAAGGTGCAGGAGGTTTGTGCATATCTCCTTGGTCGAATTTCTGTGTAATGCAGAAGGAACACAGCTCTGTTTAGCCATCAGTGGACTGCACTGAGAGCCTGGCTTCACACACAAGCACAGATGCAGGAGGAGAGACCATATTTTGCATTTCAGGGCTGATGTGGATTTGTACAAGAGGAAACCAGACTCTGGAGGCAGCTCCTGCTCCCTCTGCACCCCAGCCTTCCATGAGAATACAGTGCTGGAGCCTTCTGGCTATGGAAGGAGGGTTCAGCTTCAGGGCAGCAAGCTGGTCCTCCTGGGAAATTCAGCTCAGGGCTCACAAGTCCTTTGTCCTCCATTTGCCTCAGATTCCCTGGTGTAAAATGGAGAAAGTAGTGTTGTAACAGGGCTGGGAGGAGTAGCTCAGACTGAGAGAGATTCCTATAGGAACATCCATGCTGAGGGATGCCACAGCTGGGCTTGCCTTTGGCTGCCAAGGCCAAGTATGGAGACAGCAAAGACAAAATTATCTTATCTCTGGGTGAAAATCGTCAGAGGGAGGACAGGATGGCTCATGGCCTGGGGACAAGAGTCTTAGGGGTCCATCAGTGAAGTCAAGCACCTGAAAGGTGAAGGGGCCAAATGGTGCAAAGGGTCTGGTGTCACGGTAACAGCACTCGGGTTATAAATCCAGAAATTTGGCACATTTTATCCCATAATAATAGTTTAAGGTGGCTGAGAGTCATGAGGCATTGCCCTGCAGACCATGACAGGCACTGCTTGTGCTTTGACCCTCTGGTCCCACCTCATGCCAGCTGGGAAAGTCACGTTCTGGGTGCTACCATGCTCTGGGACCCTCACCTGCTGTAGGGCTGGGTGCTGCACAGAGACAGAAATCCTGGGGTTTAATTCTGGGTCTGAAAAAAAAGCAAGAAAACCTCCTGCTGCTCATGGAGCCAATACGGAAGGGAGTTACTCCGACTCTGCTCAGACCCAGCATGTCACACCTCCGGTATGGATCTCCTTATTCCCACTCCTGCAGTGGCACCACGGATGCACTCCTGTACCGAGGCATCATCCCAGTATCTGCAGCATCTCTTGGGTAGGAAACACTGCCCAGTTTTCCTCCCCTCCAGCCCCTCCTCCTTCCCATCCTCACGGCTGAACGCGCATCTGGGAGCGCCTTCCCCAACGCAGCCGTCACAGCTGCCTTGCAGCGGCGAACAGAAGATCTGGAGATCCTGCTGGTTCGGAGCCTGCCGAGCCTCGGGGGGCTGAGCCCGGAGGCTCAGGGGCTGCCGGGCACAGCCCTCCCCAGGCCCTGCCGGGCACAGCCACGTCCAGACTCAGCCCAGACTGGAGCTGGGGGGGGGCTCGGTTCGCAGCCCCCTCTCCCTGCCCTGTCCTGCCGCGGGGCTCCGGATCCATGTGTGACTGACGGCTCCCAGCGCTTCTCCTTGAAAGTCCTGCAGGGAAGGGAAGATCTGAGACAGACAGAGGAGAGATGAGAGATGCTACAGCCCCTCCGCTGCCGTTCTCCGGGTCTTGTCCTGACTGGGATTTGCTCGGAGCTGCCATGTGAAGGAGAAGCGGGTTCATACCATTGCTTTCTAATCTGCGTGTGTGCATGCACGGAGCTGAGCAGCAACCCCCCTCTTTTCTCTTATTTTTCAGCCTTCCCTCTTATTTTTTAGCCTTTCCTTTTCCCTCTTCTATTTCTCCCGCTGAATTAGCTGCCCACCTTTCCCTTGCAAATCACACCGGCAGCACAGGCTGGGTTTTCGGGGTGGTGTTTTCTGCCCAAAATGGAAAGGTGGGGAGGAGGAGAGATGCCTAAATCCTGCAGTCGCATCACTGGAGCTCGGGGACCATCTCCCGGTCGGGTTGAAGACATCCGGGAAGCAGCATCCTCGGCTTTCCGCATTAGTTAACAGCCTGCGAGCTGCCTCCACTTGTTTTAGGTTCGCTCGCTTAATCTCAGCTCCCCTCGGCGCGTGTGTGCCTGTGTGTGTGTGCAGGGGGAGGACTTTACTGCCATTGGCTCAGCTTTCGCTGCCCACCCACATCTCTTCCACATCACCTTGGTGTCTCCCTAAATAAAACCAGCCCTCCTTATCGCACCGAGGAAATCAAGAGCAAGAGTTTGAATGGATTTTGTATAAATATTTACCCTGACGAAGCTACTGTTGAGCTCGTGGGATAAACTCGCAGCAGCTGGTCTCACTTTGCTTCCCTTGCCCACTCCTAAAAGGGTTTAATTACTTTGGAGAGGAGAGGGGAGAGATCTAGATCCCAGTTCTGGCTCCAGACTGACCCAAAAAGCAGGACCAGGATTTAAATGAACCATGGATCTGAAGGACAGCACCAGCGAGGGCAGCATGGGCAGCCTGCAGCCTTCCAGCATTCAGATTTTTGCCAATACCACGACACTGCACGGGATCCGTCATGTCTTCGTCTACGGGCCCGTGACCGTCCGGCGCCTGCTCTGGACCTTGGCCTTTGTGGGCTCACTGGGTCTCCTCCTGGTAGAGAGCTCGGACAGGGTGGCTTTTTATTTCTCCTACCAGCACGTGACCAAAGTGGACGAGGTGGTGGCGAACAGCCTGGTGTTTCCTGCTGTCACCATCTGTAACCTCAACGAGTTCCGCTTCTCCCGACTCACCACCAACGACCTGTACCATGCTGGGGAGCTCCTGGCTCTGCTGGATGTCAATCTGCAGATCCCCAACCCTCACTTGGCTGACCCCACTGTCTTAGCCATCCTCCAAGAAAAGGCCAACTTTAAGCAGTATAAACCCAAAGTTTTCAGCATGCAGGAGTTCCTGGCACGTGTTGGCCATGACCTGAAGGATATGATGCTGTACTGCAAGTTCAGAGGCCAGGAGTGCAACCACAAGGACTTCAAAACTGTGAGTATGAGCAGACACTCTACTTTTCTCTTCTCTGGGCATGTGGACTGTGATGTTGCAGGACCAGGACAGTCCTGGAGGTCACTGGCCAAGCTGTGTGGGTCCGGTGTGATGAGGCAGTGCCTGCCAGGGTCTGGTGTGGCAGAGGAGGAGCAGGAGGAAGCCTGTTGAGCTGAAGTTTGTCTGTTGGAGTCATAATAGGAGTTTTGTGGGGCCAGACCTGTAAAGGGCTTGTAGAAGGTCCAGCCTCCATCCTGCATAAGGCCCACAGCTCCTGGGTGTCTGCTTGGGGTCAGATGGGTCCTGCTTAGCATCGCAGGGGGCCTGGGGTTCTCTTGCCATGGTCAGTGGATGTCAGCCAGGAAGGAAGCCAAGAGGGCTGGACAGAGACAGCAAGAAGGGCAGGTGCTCAGGGCTGATCTGAGCAGTGTTCAGCTGTATTTCTCCAGGTGTTTGCAGCTTTGCTGGAATTGTGGAAGAGGAAATTTTTCTTCTTGTTCCTGGTGTTTGTGGCTCATAAATCCTGGGTTGCTCTGGAATGTGGGCAGCAGCTGGGTACCTGCCTGGTGCTGTGTCCTTCCTGTGCTGTGTTAGAGGAAAGGAGGGGAAAGAAGAGGAGAGGAAAAGCAACTGAGAGGCTGAGCTCTGATCCCTGTCTGCTCTGAGATGGGGGGAGGTGGAGTGAGCCGGGTACTTGAGCATCCTGAGGGAAGCAGCTGCTGCTGGATTTCCAGCTTCTGGCTGGCACCCTGATGGCAGTGCTGGTTGGCCTGGGTGCAGTGGTGGTAAACATGTCAGTGCAAAATAAAAATTACAAGGAGGTTGTCTGGATGAAGGGATGCCCCTGTATGCTGCTGGGGCAGGTGAGAGGGCTGGGCAAGGGGCTGTGGAGGGGGCTGAGCCCCATCCTGGCCGAGCAGGGGGGTGCTGGGGTCTGGCCATGCTCTCAGGCCGTGCTGGGCAGTGCCTTGGCTCTATGATCCTGGAGTCAGGAATGTTACGGGATTCAGGTGGTTGTTTCTTGGGAGGGCTGATGCTTGTTCTGCTCATTGTGGTGTGTCCTACGGAGAGCAGGTCCTGGGCAGGGCTTGTGATCTCCTGATTCATGAGCAGCATCTTTTTATGGTTTTGGGAGAAGGAAATATTTTTTGTTTGTGCTGTTTTCATCTCCCGGCAAAATCATTGCTATCCCCTGGACTGTGCTCTCTTTAAACCTCTGAGCAGGAACATAGAATTTTATGCCTCAGTTGTTGCCTGTGCATAACTCTGATGCTGTGCCTATTTCAAGCTGGATATCCAGGCAAACCATTCCCCTGTTTCTGCTCTCTGGGCAGGTCTGATCAGGGGTTGGGTAGGAATTGTAGGAAGGCATCAACCAAGCCCCAGGGAGAAGAGCTTGCTAAAGAATAGCCATATGTGAGTAAGTCTGGGGAATGGGATAAAAAAGGAGAAACAAATGAAAAACTCCAGGGGACAGAAGAGCTGGGGAGTGAGGTCAGATCCCAGGAGGATGGACAGACCTTCCTTGAGTGTAGCAAAGCATGGGGAGTGGGAGGTATTCTGCCTGTGGACTTGCCAAGAATTAAATAAGAACCAGCCAAAAGCAAAAACCTCAAAGCCAGGGACCAACCAACACTTTCAAAGCACCTGCAGGGCTTAAAAACGGACTTTAAAAAGCAAGTTCTGTTCTCAGGAAAGACAGGAGCTCTTGGCAGCCCCCCTGGGACCCAAGAGGGTATCACCCTTGGCTACTGAGTTTTTAAGATAATTGCTTCTGAAACAATGATTATTTTTTTTTTCCATGGGGGATATTGTAGTTTCCAGAAAAACAAACATTCCATATCTTCCAAATAAATGCTTTGCTAAAACAAATCAGGGGCAGCTAGAAAGAGACAAGATATTATGGACTGATAGCACTTGCCCTTGTCAAAGTGAGAGATTGAGTGCAATACTTCAGCCCATTCTTCAAAATAGCTCCTATCTGAGCCAGAAGACAACATTGTCTCTCACAGAGGCAGGGCTTCAGTCTCACTGACTCCAGGTAATCCCCCAAGTTATGGAAATCCAGGAAGCAGCACTCAACAGGGACACAACAAACCTGTTTTCCTTCCAGATTTTACCTCTTGGAGATAAAAGGCGGGGAAATGTGTCTGTTTGAAGGATGAGTAGGTGTTTCCACAGGAGAATACTGTAAAGGTCTGTGAGCTGTCTCCAGGCTGAATCAGAACCTCATGTCCCAGATGAATTTTGCATTTAATCACCACCAACCTGTTGCAGCTGCACACGGGCTCAGTGACAGCACATTCGTTCTGCTGCAGCACCTGCTGGAGAAGAGTCATCACTGAAGCCTGATTTGTTTCCTGAAGGGTGTAAATCCCAGGGCAGTTCTGCAATACATCAGCAGGGTGAAGAACTATGAGGTTTTTATATACACTCCTCAAATTCAGGTGGCTGGGAGCAGAGGAGGCAGGAGCTTTGCAGCAGGGGACTGCACCAAACAGGAACTCTGCAATAAGATGCTGCTGGAGGAGTCAGTGCTGTGCTTCCTCTGGTCAGCTCTGTCTTCTGGTGCACGGGTAGTGCTGCGTGCAGGGTGTCCCTGAATAAAGCCCACAGTGCTGCTGCATGGAGAGCAGAAGCTGGAATGGCAGCATCTTGGCACTTTGAAAACATGTTACCCTCCTTCCTCCTCCACTGCCCTGTTTAAATCCTCTGTCACTACTTTATTAACAGGATCTGAGCTGTGTTTTCCCTACATTTCCTGTTCCTTCTCCTCCTAATGCCTCTCAGATAACATTTCCCATATTAAGCTCTGCTCACTGGAGTAAGTCCCCACAGATTTTCTGCAGAAATACCTCAAAGTGAACAGCCAAGCCTTAGCAGGATGTGCTGATCCTGTGCTGGCATTGCCATGCACAGAACAGCAGAGAAGATAATGCAGAGCTCTGCTGTAGGAAAAGCAGTGAAGAAGAGAAAATTGGCAGAACATGCTTTAGCAAAGCCATTCCCTTGGAGCATTTGGAGAAGTAAAGCCTGATAGCAGCAGCCAAGGAAATCCCCAGCTTGTTTTCTGTATTGCTCCCCCCAGGAGGTCCTGGTTGGAAATGACCTTGCAGATGGCATTTTCCTGGAGGAGCTGTGCTCCTGCTGCTCAACGTGGCATCGAGGTCTCCCCATCCCACTGCTGCTGAGCCCTGCAAATCTTGGGCTCATCAGCCCTCGCCACAGTACTGTTTTCTGTGTTCTGGGAGTCCCAGTGGGTGTCTGAAGCAAAGCCTCCCTCCTGGGGCTGCTGGTGTGGCTCGTGGTCCTTCACTGTTCCAGTCTGGGATGAGCTGGGCAGTGGCAGGGGACCCTTGCAGGAGGATTTTGTGTGTGGCCCAGCAAATGTGAGGCACAACGGGGAGAAAACCTCTGAAAACCCTTTCAGCCCATGGGGCAAACATGGAGTGAGAGGTGGGATGGCCTGGGAGTGGATACTGGGAATGTGAGCAGCAGTGGTCCCTCAGTCCCCCTTGCTGAGAAATGCTCCCCAGCAGCACAGCCCTGCCCAGCACAGCCTGGCCTGGCTCCAGGGACATTCTGGGTGTCTGTTCTGGGTGTCTGGGGCAGCAACACGTTCCTCAGTTGGGTTTTTCACTAAATGCAATGTTGGGCTCTGCTTCGTCACACATTCGGGCATTCCAGCTAACTCAAACTTTTCTCTTGTGCCTGCTCTGCATCATCAGGTGTCTATTTATTGCCAGTGGCCATGACAGTTGAAGGATAGAGCTCATTTATTTTCAATACACATTCATCTGACAGACAGGTCCACATAATGGAGCATATCTCATGTGAATATTGCTATTTTAAGAGACGAGTTTCTGTCAATCTATCTGACTTTCTCTATATATATTTTTTCTGCCATTCTTTCTAGTGTATCTATCAGGCCAATGTTTAGTGAATAGCTTTGGCTTTTTAGTCCATTCTTATACAACTGTTATACATCTTCCTCTTTCTTCAAGAAAGAAAAGTCAGGATAGTGCATACTAGATTCAGAAAAACATTACTTCTCTATTTAACAATTTTTCTGGAGAGTCAAGACTCTTTCTAAAGTTTGCTCCAGAATCTGAGATGCCATAATGAGATCTGCCATAATGAGAGGTGCAATAATGAGATGTGCAATTCAGTGATAACTTTTACACAAACAAGCAACTCTTCCAGTAGGAAAACAGGTCTTTGTGCAACCTTCCCAGTCTGTGTTGGAATATCTCAATTTTGCAGGTGCTGTTGAGGGTCTGGGTGTGGGCACAGGAACAGAGGGAGTGCAGAGTTATCATTTTGCTGCTGGTGGTATCTTGTTGGGTGTCCAAAAGGAGGTGGATTGCTCCTGGCTCAGGTATCTGGCAAACCCTGCCCTTGGGAAATGCAGACCCTCATTCCACCCAGTGCTTTTCTGGATTAAATTTCTCTGTCCCATAAGGATTTATGGGTATGGTAGTTCCCTGTTACACTGATGGGGTTTATTTCCTTTATTTATTAAAAAATGGTAGGATAATGCTTTAAATTTCACAGGAAGTTTCATGGGTGGATGCTAGTTGGGATCAATGCTCATGAAAAACCATTCCTTGGTTGGAATGGTTAAGAGAGTTAAAATCTGATGAAGGCTGAAGAACTTCAGTGGGGCCTTTTCATGGCAAACCCAGTTTTAAATCCTTTATTACTGTGTGTTGGTTCGGCACAGCCTGGTTTTTGGTAGCGGGGGGGTCACAGGAGTAACTTCTGTGACAAGATGCTAGAAGCTTCCACCATGCCTGAGAGAGCCAATCTCTGATGGCTGTGAAGAGGGACATGCTGCTGGCCCGATTAGAGGGGTTGGTAAAGCCCCTTAAATAAGGGTCACTTACTTAAGAAGAAAATCAGAACAGCGCACACGCAGTTTTTTCCAGGGTGGGGCACGGTGCCGCCGGGGCCATATCGGCACAGCCCTTGGCCAGCCTTGCCTTCCTGGCCACCCCTGCCCAGCTGTGCTGCGGGGTGTAAGGGCAAGGACAGCGGTGGTGGCTTCCCCTTCCCGATGCCCCGCGTGGGGAGAGGCGTTCAATAGCACCGGCGGCAGCACCGCCCGCGGGATGGCAGCGGGGCCGCCCGGCCGGCACCGAAAGTGTGGCGAGCAGCTGCCCAGCGTGGAACCTGGACAAGATCGACCTCTCTTTCTCTTGAAAGAACCTTTGACATTAGTGGAAGTTGTTGGCAATGGTACCTATGAACAGCGGTTTTCCTTCTACATAGAGAAGAGGAAGAAGTGAGGGCATGAGAGGGAAAACATGGTGACACTAAGGTGACTGGAAAAAAAGGAGGGAGGGAAGGGGCTCCAAGCGTTGGAGCCGAGATTCCTCTGGAAGCCATGGTGAGGACTATGGTAAAACAAACTGTCCCCTTGTAATGCATGAAGTCCACAAGGGATGCAGAGATTCACTTGCAGCCTGTGGGGGAAGTGCTCATGCTGGAGTGGGTGGGCATTGGAGAAAACTGTGATCCAGTGGGAGACCTGAATAGAGAGAGGGCCCTTGCTTCCAAACTAGAGCAGCCTATCCTTAAAAGACTGCATCCTCTGGATGAGTTACACACATCACAGCATTTTTGGGAAGACTGTTTGCCCATGGGAGGGACCCCACAGGAAAGTAGAGAAAAGACTCCTCTCCCTGAGAGAACAGAAAAAGATCTTGAGTGATGAACTGACCAAACCCCGCCATGCCCTGTCTTCCTGCTCTGTCAGTGGGAAGGAGAGAGGGGCTGGGGGAAAGAAGGTGTTTTAAGGGCTTATTTTACTTCTCATTATCCTCCTCTGACTCTGTTAATAATATATTTACTTTATACCTTTAAATTTAAACCAGTTTTGCCCTTAGAGTGTTTTTCTCCCAGTCCTTATCTCAACTCATGAACTCTTAATCAATTCTTAATTTTTTTTTCTCCCTCTCCTCTGCTCAACTGTAGCAGAAGAGGGTAAGAAAATGACTCTCGTGGATACCTGGCATTTGGCCAATATCAAACCATGACGTACTGGATACATAAACACTGGTTGAAACTACTCCAAAGGGGAGAAACTGCAGAAATGAGCTGTAGGTTGTTATCTTCGGACATTGGTGCTCCACATTTGTGACGCTGATCTGACTGCAGACCTGACCAGAACAGTGACAAAGCCCTCCTTAATGATCTTTGAAAAGGGCTGTGTTTAGATGTGGTTTGAGCTGTTTCTTAGCCAGGCATGCTGCTCTCTCTCACTCGGGCTTTGAGATGGGGAATAATTTGAACAAGTGGGAAATGTCAGGAACAGGCACAGCCAAAGTGTCAGAGCCAGCTGGACAGCAGAGGGCGATGAGTGACGAGGGACATGAGGCACAGGGAGCCCCCTGGGAGAGGAAGGACAAAGAATTTGTGTCTGTAAGACTCAGATGTGGGCTCAGCTTTCCCTCATTGGAGCAGCTGGCACTTGGTTTGGAGGAGAGCAAGAACCACTCCTCACTTCTGAATGATTCCCATTTGTCAGAGTTATTCATCAGGAGGCCAAGTGACAACTCTGTCCTCTACACCCCACCTGTAAGAACTGCTGAGCATGGGGGATGTCATTTGAGTTCCAAGGATAGAAGAGATGTTTGAGGGCTGCCAGGATTTATCAGAATTGTCCTGGGAATTGCGTGAGGTTTTTCTTAGCTTGGAAATGCCTCTGAGTGTGGCTTCTTGGGCCTCAGTTCATTTCTCCCAGACAGACACTGAGAACTGAGGTGTCCAAAGCTGTGGAGAGCCAAGGTTGTCAACAACAGAGAACAAATGTGATAAATGTCTCCCAGCCACCATGTCCTGGTGACTCCTTCACCCGTGGCTCTCTGTGTCTAACACAGTTCGTGTCATAGGATCTTCCTGACAACTGGCCTTGCATGAGTTCTCCTGGGTACAGTTTTCTGTCTGCAGTGGGTGGAGGGTGAAACCACAGGAAACTTTCACATGTATTGTGCTCTCTCTACAGGAACCAGACTTAATCTAGTCATGTCCAAAGATAGAAGTAAAGGCCAGGAAAAACAAGGAATATATAAAAAACCCAGCCTGGTTTCCAGCTGGAGAGGAAAAGTGGAACAACATAGCTTGTCCTGACCTTCTTCCATATCCCCCATGCAAGTGTCCCTTGGAGTCTTCTTGGCAGATAATAAACAACCTCCCAGGTGTCCCCTCTTGAGGAATCATTGGGCTTATCTGATCAAGTGCAGTGATGCCCTGTGAAAAATCATGGTGTGACTGCTGTCTAAACCCTATCTAAACCCTCCCTGAGAGATTCTGACTACCATGTCCATGATCCCCAGGGACAGAAATGGGTAAAAATCGAAACCAGTTGTCATGAAGTGAAACGGGAGAAATTCCCACTTGATTAAAGAAGAAAACAGGTCTGACTTCAGTGAGGATCTCTGCCCTCTTGAGGTCCCTTCCAAACTGAATTATGATTCTATAACAAAAAGCAGGTGCAGAACTGTGGGGTCTTAAATTCTTTTGCTATTTTTGAAGCATCTAATTTTTTTCATAGAAACATAGAACCCTGGAATGGTTTGGGTTGGAAGGGACCTTAAAATCACCAGTGCCACTCCCTGCCATGGGCAGGGACACCTCCCACTGTCCCGGGGTGCTCTGAGCTCCATCCAGCCTGGCCTTGGACACTGCCAGGGATCCAGGGGCAGCCACAGCTTCTCTGGGCACCCTGTGCCAGGACCTGCCCACCCTCCCAGGGAAGCATGTTTTTCTAATATCTATCCAAACCTACTCTCTCTCCATTTAAAGCCATTCCCCCTTGTCCTCTCCCTACACACCTTTGTCCAAAGTCTCTCTCATCTCTCTTGGAGCCCTTTTGGCACTGGAAGGGGCTCTAAAGGAGATAAGTCTCCCTGGAGCTTCTCTTCTCCAGGCTGAACAGCCTTACAGGACTTTGCACTTGGCCTTGATGGACATTGTGAGGATCACACATTCTCATCTCTCCAGCCTGTCCAGGTCCCTCTGAATCCCATCCCTTCCCTCCAGCGTCACACAGCTTGGTGTCATCAAGCTTGCTGAGGGTGCCTTGATCCCACTGTTTGTGTCACCAACAGAGATGGAAACCATAGCTCTAACCCTGAGGAGCACTGCCTATCTCTGACCTGCCCTCAGTTCACCCTCAGCCTTCCTGAGAAATGAAAGCCATTTTGGGAAGATGATCACCTTCTCTTCTGTGAACTCTGTGCACAAGTTCAAGTTTGCATTATTGACCTAAGAACAAAAACTGCCCTAAAATGCAGAGTTGCTTACAGCTCCATCTGCACTGAGCATTGAGGCATTCACAGATCTGATTCCATAATGAGTCTACCACAGTTTCTCTGAGTGAACTCCTGTCTTTTCCCATTTCCTGAAACTATCCCTATTTGCCTTAGAAGCAGATAGTGGAGATTCCCTGGGAAAAAATCCTCAAATCCGTCACTCAGCTCTTGCTGACAAAAAATGTGCCTGGCAGCTCCTGAGGAGTGGCAGAACAGGGAGGTCATGCAGGGCAGGGTCTGGAGTCCCTCCTATGCCTTCCCAAAGGCATTTGTCACAGGGATTTATGCCTGGAGTGCCAGCCAGGCTCAGATCAGCCACGAAGCAGAGTTCTGCGTCCATTGGCATGGTCAGGGTGAGGGCAATAAGGTGATAAGGTAGGTGTGAACAGGGTGTCAGGTGATTGTGCTGCTGCCACAGCTACACCAGCTCTATATGGGAGTCAAAAATACGAGAAGCATTCTGCCTGCTGGGCTGATGAGACCCTGCAGAATTCTGTAGGAAGAGCTCTTTGGGAAAACAGACCCACGGAAAACTTTCTTGCTTACAAAGTGATGGCAGCTATGAGACAACTGGGAATGGGGAGCACTCAGATCTTCCTGAAGGAGGAAATCATGATCTGTGGCTAAATGCGAAGGTTGTGAAAGTCAGTGTCTATTTTGCCAGCTGCATCTGCTGAGAGGTCATGATGGAAAGCCTTAGATTGACTTCATTTGAAGGATTAGTGCAACTGAATGATCCTCTAGAAGCTTGTTGGGACTTCCCAGCCTTGGGAAATCCATGAGGAAACCTCTCAGGCACCAGAAGGTCAACAAGCTAAGAGAGAAAATGAGGTAGATGAGATGGTCATGTCTGACTCCATCTGCCATGGGTTAATGTATGAGACCTGCACCAGGAAAACATAATTGCTCCTTGGAAGTAAAAGAGACTGAGAGTTGTTTCAGCATTAGTGTGCTCAGGGCCATCAAGAACTAATTTCCACCCAGCCATGAATATTTACAGCCAAGCACGTGCTATTACTTGAAGAAAAGCTGAATTGTTTTGATCATTTGTTGCTGTTGTGCCCTGGAAGGAAAGATTTAGCCTGTGTGTTAAGGCAAGGAGCGTGAAGTGAAGGAGTGAAGGGTAATGGAAAATGCACATATATTTGCTCAGGGAGAGATGGATGAAAGGAGGTTTAATCTGCATTTGGATTTCCCAGAGGAGTCCATCCAAGGGAACAGGGCCATCAGGGATTTTCATGTGCAGGAGGAGCTGCTTAGTTGTCTGCTCCTGCTAGAGGAGCCAGTTCTGCTTTGTGGTTTCCTCAGAGACTGAAATTTGAAAAGAAAATCAGAAGTGAAAATGACTGAGTCAAATTTCATCTCCTTCTCAAGTACTCCGTCATATTGGTCTGACCCTGCATGAGAAGGGGATTCCAGGCTCTTATCTCCTGTCAGGTCTGTAAAGCTTCCCTTTCAGTCAGTCCAAAGGTTGTCCAGATCTCACTTCCAGTGTGAGTTTCTTGGGAATTGGAGTTTATCCTAAGGGAAACCAATAGTTCTTAGTCTGTTCTCCTTGCCTATATAAAAAGAAATCCCAAACCAAAACCCAAAATGCTCAAGCCAAACCACTGGAAGTCCAAAAATTTTAGAAATTTTTGTGGGACCATGTTTTAGCTGCTCTATAATACTGAGTTTTCATGATGCTGCTGTTTCAGTGCTGATGAAGACTGATATATAAATGTAATATGAACATGGTCATTGTCTTGGGGTGATTGTTTAGTTTCTCATTCCATCTATGTTTTCCAGGCTCTCTGAAATCCCATGCTCGTGCAGTGGAGGAGTCATGGAAGGATTTCACTTTTTGAAAAGGGCTGAATCCCCAGTGATAACAGTGATTCAAACTTTTGGTTCATCTGAAGGTTTGGGGGACATTAATCTTAGGCCAGGAGAAGAGAATAAATAAACCCCAGCAAATGCTCTCTGGTGATTCAGCTGTGTTACTGTAAGAGGGGTAATTTAAGGGCTCTGTGACAGGAGATTTCTCCCATCTCAGTAAAAAATGATGAGCTGGAGCTCTGGAACAGCAGGAGGATAGGATGGGACAGGACAGAATTCACGTGGAGTTGCTCAATGACAGCCCAGAAAACATCGCTGCAGTTGCCATAGGCAGGACTAAATTAATTGCAGAGGAGAGTTAATGAGCAGTGGGAGGAATTAATAGACGCTTAACCCTTGATTATCTAAACTTCCAACACAACATTCCATTGCTCCCTGGCACTGAAATGGATGGTGAATCCTGAGACATCCTGAGGAAAGTCTCTCTATCCCTTCCAGCGCCTCCTGGAAGGCTTTGGAAGAGAAGCTCATGGCTCTGTCACGTGTGAAGTGGTGTCAGCAGAGCTGTGAACTCCTCAGCAGTTCTCTAGTGATGGAGGAACCTGTGAAAGCTGAACCAGGATGTTAGAAAGGCGTCAATTTGATCTTGGATGGGGGATGGGATTATATTTTGGGAGATGGAAATGACTCTCAGCCATCTGGAATGGGATTGTTTAGCTGAAGGGGACCTTGGATGGGAGCTAACATTCACTGCCAGATTTCTTGGTGTTTCTGTGAACATGTGAACCAGAATTCTTCTCAGAACTGCAGTTTCTGTTCATCACACTGGTATTTTTCTCTGGATGTACTGGTGGGATTAGGGTTAGTGTTGGAGATCAGGATCTCACAGAACATAACATGTTGAGATGTCTTCCACTCAGGAGCTGCTGGCAGGGTACAGCAGTCACACAACACTGTTATATTTCTTTGAAGATTCTGTCTGGAGATTCTTTCTTCTTCTTCTTTTTAATTAAAAGAGGCAAGTTTTCCCATAAGGCTTTGGGAAAACTGCTGCTGTGGTCACTTCTCAAACTACGTTCCCCTCCAAACCAATCTTTATATAAAAGATGGGAACAGTTTCTGTGGATAGCATGATGAGGGTGTGGAGATCATGCTGGGGAGAAGGAGCTGCTGTGTTGGATGTTAAAACTGATCCTTGTTGATTGAGCTGCATTTTTCATCCTCCACCCCAGCCTCAGATCCTACAATCACCACTCCTGCAGATGCTGCAGGATCACTCTAAATGGCCCTTAACTAATGCTAAATTATGATGGAGCATCTCCTGAAACATATGTGACATCCACATGAATAAGGAATGGATTTGTTTCTGTCAGGGATGACAAGGATTTGCAGCTGATCCATACCAATCCCAATGAGTCCCTCATAGGGCCCTGTAATTCCAGGGACAGGCATGGAGAGAGAAGGTGCTGGGGTGTACATGGCAGCTCAGGACGAGCTGTGGGAGGAGATGAGTTCCAGGCTGACAAAGCAGTCCCACTTCTAAGCAACCCAGTGGAGAGATTGCCTCCTAAAGACGTTAATGAGGATGAGATTCCTCTGTTAGCCCCCACAACTGCAAAAATCATTCTCTCCTCATTATCTCTTGGTAGAACAAAAAGACCCTCAGAGGTCAGTCTTGTGATGCCTCTGTACATCTGCATCTCTCCAGGGAAAAATAGATGAAGAGGGAAAGGATTTTTCTGTGGTGTTTGTGCATGATACGAGAAAAATGTGCAAGGATCTCCCGGGATGAGATTTCCCATGCAAAAAATGAAAGCTTTTTGTCTTAAAGCATTTCTGTTTTCCATGAAATTAATTAAAATTAAAATCTCAGTGCAAAATAAAACATTGAAACCCTGGGATGCCTCATTAAATGAACGATCTGGTTCAGAATTAAGTATTGGAAAAAGTGATGCAGAACTGGGGAGCTTTCCACAGTGTTCAGCATGCTGCACTTGTAGGTCAGGTGCATCCAGGTTCTATTTTATAGGAGTTTTGAGGCAAACCCTAGTGTCATCTGAGGTTAGTGGGGGGAAGCCCTGAGTTATATATTCATGTCTGGCTTTCCCTGAATCGGAGGATTCAATTTACTGCTTTCAAACAAGTCCCCTCTTTCCAAAGGCAGACAGAGCAAGATGCTTCTGACAGCCCAACCCCTGAGCTTTCTGGAAATGGTTGTAGGCTTACTTCCTGATAAGACAAGGTTTCAGCAGTTTTCCTCCATTTGAAAGAACAGAAGAAGTCTCAAAACCATTGTGATTTCCACAAGTTTCACAAAAACTAGCAGCTGGGAGAGACCCAGACTGGAGCCCAGGGAGGAAAAGCAGGGTCAGTGCTTGTGTTTTACATTGTGTCTGACAGAGACCATCTGGCCAACAAACACATGTGCCCCACTTTCTCCAGGAGCCACCTGGCAGTAATGAGACAGCTCACACTTCTCTGGCAGCACAGACAGCACAAACAAGACCAAACCAGGATGCAGGGAGCTATTGCTCCCCGTGGAACACGGGGAACCATCCCAGGGCAGGGGGGTGTGTGAAGGCAGGTCCTGGGTGTCATGTCAGCTCCTCCTGGTTTGTTCTTGTCAGGAAATTCAATCCACGAATGCCAGAGGTTTATGTCCAAAAAGGAGACAGAGGAGTCCTGTAACTTTATTCAAATAAAGGGAGAGGCCATGGGGCATTTCCCCTGGGGTCTCTCAAATTTTTGGAGGATGCAGCCTCTTTTTTATCCCAATTTCCCGACGTATTTCCCTCTCTCTTTCCCCATTTGCTGAGGTGCTTGAGAGGTACAGACTTCCCGAAATGCCTGATACCTAAAACCCCTTTCTACTGTATATTCCAAATACACACACATCTTCCTGTCTGTTCCTGGTGTTAATCAGGGGAATTCCTATGGAATCTCTTCCCATTGTTTCTCTTATCTCTCAATGCTAATTTCATCAACCAGCAGACCCACAGCTGGTTTGTAAAGACAAGTTTCACATTCCTTTCATTCTGATTGTGCTGTGGGGGGTCCTAAAGAACCTGGGATAGAGCAGGGTGAGGGTTAGAAGACAAAATCCTCAGGAACACGAGCTTCATTCATTCTTCTGTTTCAAATTCTGAGTAATTCCAGCACTGGGAGCAGGCCCACAGTGCTGCAGGTGCACTGCAGGACTCAGAATCATGGAGTGATCTCAACTTTGCATCCTACTCCTCAGGTCCCAGGTGGGAAATCCTGCCCAGCTCGGAGCCTCCACAACCCCCTGCTAATCCAAGGCTCTCACTTCACTCTTTGGATTGGCAATAAAACTGTCATCTCCTTGGGGCAAGGACTGTTTTCCTGGTATATGTTTGCTATTAAACAGTTATTATTAAAATTGATTAAACTTTAACTAAGGGAGGGAATTACTTTGACCTGCTGCAGAGAATGACAAGGGCTGTGACTTTGTGCAGACACAAGAAAATCCATCATTCCTGTTCGGAAGGAGTTGAAACCAAACAGAGTCTTCTACAAATGTCTTCACTGTAAAAGCATTTTGAAAGCCTTTCTTTCTGCATTTGCAAATCAGAGTACCTGAGCATCCCCAGCTACTCTCAGCCCTGCAAACCCCAGACAGCTTCTGCAAGTGCCTGCAGGCTGAACAGCATCCTGAGGTAAAGCATCCACCTCCCTCCCACTTTGCACAGCTGTTACATGTTGATGGGTATTTCTGAGCCTAAATCACTCCCTCGTTGGGGGTGCCTGTGGCTGTTTGTTGCAACAATTAACTGCAGCACATTTTCCTCCCATCTTTCAAACCCGGCTAACACGGGGCATTAAGGCACAGCTACCAGAGGTAAATTCATGTGGCAAACTATTTCTGGAGATCAAGCAAGGACAGTTCAGTCACCAAGGGCAGGGAAATGTGGTGTGCATTTATTTCAGGCAGGTTAGTACAGTCCCCATTTGCAAGGTAATATTGAAACCTGGGGAAGAGTTGTTAACACACTTATTGTGAGCCCTTGGTGTATTCTGGCCTTTCCAGGCATTTTTTTTTCTGTTAGGAGAAGAAGTAAGTGTCTGAGTCAAGCATGTTCTGGTAATCCCACTTGTCTTTCAAAAAAGACACATTTTCATTAAACTCAACAAAACCAGAAACCACCACTATGGCTTTAGAGCTGAGAAACTCTTTGATTAACCCCTCCTCAGAACTGTGCCCGAGCAGCTCCATCTCCCTGCAGTGCTTCTCACTTCTCCTCTTTCAGTCCAGGTACATCCAGGTGTGTGATATTCCAGCTTTTTGGTGTGCACCAGGGTTCTCCTGGAGGTTTAGATGTAATATTAGGGAAAACCAGGGAAAAATTCTTCACAGAAAAGGTTATCAAGCATTGGATCTGAGGCAAGGTAGGGCAGGGCACTCACTGCCCCTGGAAGTGTCCAAAAAATTATGGATATGGCACTTGAGGACAGGGTTAACAGTGAACCTGAGGTGCTGGTGCAGTGGGTTGGACTTGATGATCTCAGGTTTTCTAACCTTAATTCCCTGGTTCTGAGATTCAGTGGCTCATCCCCACGGCAGAGGTTTGGTGTCCAGCTCCTGAGCTGAGTGCCCAGGAAATGAGCTTTCTGCCCTACCAGTGTGCACCTGGAGAGGGAGGAAGGGCTGGGGGAAGGTGAATGGCTGGGAGCAGTGCCTGGGCTGGTGGAGACTGGGGACGAGAGGCAGGGAGGCAAAGGGGAGCAGTAGAGGGTATTCCCAAGGGGTCACACTGGCATGTCCAGCCCATTCCTTGCAGGCACCAGGAATGGCTGAGGGAGCTGGGAAGAGGAGGCTCAGGAGAGACCTTGTGGCTCTGCACAACTCCCTGACAGGAGGGGGCAGCTGGGGGGGAAATCGGGCTCTGCTCCCAGGGAACAGGGACAGGAGGAGAGGGAACGGCCTCAGGCTGGGCCAGGGGAGGCTCAGGGTGGGGACATGAGGAGGAATTTCCCCATGGAAAGGGTGGTCAGGCCTTGGCAGGGGCTGCCCAGGGAGGTTTGGAGTGCCCATCCCTGGAGGTGTCCAAGGAATTCCTGGAGGTGCCACTCAGGGCTCTGGGCTGGGGACAGGGTGGGGACCAGGCACAGGGTGGACTTGATGATCCTGAAAGTCTTTTCCAACCTCAGTGATTCTGAGATTCTATGATTGCTGGAAATAATGCTTATCTCTATTCTTTCTCTACATTTTTCATGCCAAGCTGACATGAAAAAATACTTTCATGCTGAATTTCATACTTTTCCTCCCTCCCTTACTAGTAACATGGAATTATATCCTCATTCCTTTAAAATTCTGAGGTTTAGCAAACACATAAACTACACTTAAACCCCAGCCCCAACTGTAAAGCAAATATTCCTTTTCCTCTCGGGGAACCATTCCTTTGCCTTGTTATTTTGAGCTCCATCATGTTTGTTGCCATGCAAAGGCAACTTTGTGGAAAAGAAGGTTAAGTGCTAAGGTTAAAGCAGGTTCAAGTATAATCCAGAGTGCCCTTGGCAAAGACAGAAGGGTTTTAGTGGGTCTCATTTATCATTGCCTGACTGCTTAAAGTGCTTGACTGACTTATTATTGGTTTTATATGCCTTTAGAACAGCTGCAAAAGAGCTAGTGAGAAAAGTATCACTGTTTTCCTCTTTTAATCCACACTCAACAGGGAACAATAATATTTAAGACTTCAGAGTGTAAAGGGTTTCCTCTTCAGAAGCCAAATTCGCCGGCATGAACCACGTGGAGCAGCTTGGGCTCAGCTCCAGGGGGAGGTTCTGTTGGTGTGGAGTTATGTCCATGGCAGGATTTTAGAACTGAGAGCTGCTCCTGCTAGCTGGGGTTCCCAGGCCTTCATGAAACCCCTGCCTGACCTTCAACCTTTTCTCCTCATCAATTCTGCCAAAGCTTTGTCCTCCTCCTGCAGGGGCCATGGGCTCTGCAGTGGAGGGAATGGTTGGACCATCCCTGGAAGACAGGGAGCTGGAACAGTTTTCCTAGAGAGGTTGTGGACTCCCCATCCCTGGCAGTGTCCAAGGCCAGGTTGGATGGGGCTTGGAGCAGCCTGGGACGGTGGGAGGTGTCCCTGCCCATGGCAGGGGGTGGGAATGAGAAGAGCTTTAAAGTCCCTTCCAGCTCAAACCATGCCATGATTCTGTGATCATGGAACATTAAAAAGAGTATTTTGGAGCACAGATCTCAAACATCAGTGAGCAAAGACCTGCTCTGTGCTCCATCCTCACCTGTTTGTTTTGCACATGGATCCCAGGGGATACAGGCAGTGCTCCCAGTGCTCCGCACCTGGAGATTTTGTGCAGCTTTGTAAATCACCAGGATGATATGGCAGAGGTCCTGACTAGGGGGGTGGGTTAGTTTAATGGCTACTTTAACTCGTGGTACCTTGCCAAGGCTCTTTACAAAGCTCTTCCAGAGCTCAAGAGATGTTAATGCCACTGGAAAAGGCAGTGATTTCATCCCAAAGCAGCTGAATCCAACCTGGAACAGCTACAGAGCAAGACTGGGAGGAGGATTAAGGAAAAGAGGCACCTGTTCTAGGAGGGGAGATTATGAGAATTGAGCTTGTTTAAATGAGCCTGGCAAAGGCTATGTGAAGGACTGGGATAACTCCAGAGAAATCCATTGAGGGGATGAGGACTGAGGGGGAAATGGAGCTATTTTGGCCAAGCCATGGTGCTGGCTTTGGAGGAAATGGTGCAAATTGGTCTTGGATAACTTGATGCTGGAAATTAGAAAGGTTTTTTTATTGTTATTATTTCTTGGAGGGATAAAATGCTGAAATAATGGGGATAAAGGACCCAGCAGGGTTTTAACTGGAATCATCCCTTGGTGGTGGGATTGTGTGAGGTGGCTGCCAGGAACAGGAGGCTGAGTTCAAGGATCTCTGCAAGTCCACAGACAACAACCTTTTCCTGGACTGAAGGAGTGGGTTGGGTGTACACACAGATCACGGGAGTCAGGCACCTCTCACCCAGGTTCAGCAGTGTGCTGGGGTACCTGGGAAACCTGGAAAAATACAGCCATATCCTGGAAAGCTCTTTCCCCTCAGTTCCTGGAGTCATACAGTATCAATTCTGTGTTTCCTGATCCTGAGAAGACTTTAATACCCAGCTTGTCAGTTCTGGGAATTCAGTTAACTCAGCCCCTGTCTATGTCTGCATGGAGACATGAATATTGAGTGCACTGGGGTGTAAATCCTGTGGGTGCTTAACCCTGTCCACAGCTGGGTGAAGATCCCACGTGGAGGCTGCAGCAGCTTCCCTTAAGGGTGTTCATGTTGCCTGCAGTGAGAATCTGCCCGAAACATGAGTGCAAGGTGTCCCAACTGCAGACACTCCCTAGCCTGAACTCCCCAAAATTACAGGTTAATGTTAATGTTGAGAACACCCATGAGTGTTATTCAATTTCTCCCCTGAAAGGGAGGGTGAGAAGACCCTGAGATCCTGTTAATGGTCAATCTAACTGAAGTCAAGGCATTAGATGTGGCTGGATTTTTGTTTATCTATATTCATATCCCATCTGGGAATCCCTGGGATGCTGTTGTATTAGACATCACACAAAAATGGAGCAGAAACGTGATCTCTCCTCTCTGCTGCTTAAAAATAATATAATTTTCTCTCTGATTTACGGGGTCTCTGAGCAACAAGGGAGAAAAAGGAGGGAGAGCATCAGCTCGATTTATTCTGACCAGTACTCACAATACAGAGAGAAATAGGAACCTTTTTTTAAAATGTATTAATAAATTCCCTCTGAAGAAATGAGTTACTTGGGCTCAATTTTACCCACCTGGGAACTCTCATGAAACAGAGCACCTGCTCTGTTATCCCATAAATAAGGGAGAGCAAAGGCATTGTGTGTTCATTCCAAAACCTGGCTCCCCCGGAGGGCTGGAATGTGCTGCAGCGGAGGGAAGAGATTTGGAAGTTTGCCCTCTGGTTTCCTGGAGAGACAAGGCTGTGGGAACAGTTAGAGAAATATTCACTCTGCCTGCCGGGGTTCCCCTCCCTGGCTCAAAGGTGCTTTTTGCTGCTGTCAATTAGAGCTGTGTGGAAGCATCCCCGGCAAAGCTGGAGCCTCAGCAAAACCGCCTGTGGTCCAGGCTTCAAGCTGCAAATCAGCTGCCCTGGAAGGTCTGGGATCCCTGAAAGGATGGAGTGGGAGAGCTGGAGCTCTGGCATAAGGGACGGGGGAATGCTCTTAGGACAAACCAAGGTCCAGATGGGGACTAATTAAGACCCATTTTGTGTTGACTTAGGGGGTATTTAGCTAATGAAGATGGGACTGGCAGACCAACTTTTTGCTGAACGTGCAATTCTCCTTTCTCTTGGTTTTAGTGGTAGCACTGGGAGTTTGCTCTGAGTCCATCCTGTTCCTTTTGAATTCTAAATTGGGACCTCAAAATCTCCCCTGCAAGCAGGGTGATGATGACCCTGCTAAGACTTGTTTGTGCTGCAGGCAGAACTGGTACTGCTGGCACCCTTGGGTGCTTTGCAAGGTTCACCTGTGACCCATCTCCAGAGGGATTATCCTGAGGTAAAGGAGAGATCAGGCTGCTAGAGCTGGCCTGCTCCTGCTGCAGAAGGAAGGATGCTCTGCTTAGCCAATGCAGAGAGCCTAAGGAGCAAATCCACGCTTGCTGTTTGAGATGAGGGGCAATAAAGCTGTTGGAGAGGGTGGGGGTGGCTTTGTTGGAGCTGCCTCAGACACTGAAATGCCCTCTGATCAACAGTACCAGGTTCATGCTGTGAACACAGCCATGAGTGTGCAGGATGTGTCCCAACCCAGAGCTCAGCACCACCCTGAGATCTGTCTCAGACTGGGAAGTGAGAGCTTTCCATCTCCTGCTGCTGCGTTCCAGATCATTTGCTGTGACTCTGGGCATATGTTGTCAATTCACCAGCACCTTTATGCAGTCAGTTATAATTCACATTTGCTGGTTTTTAATGAATGTTTGTTCACTGGAGCATTTGCCAGGGAGTGTGCATGGTGTGCAGAGCCAGCCCACATCCCAGCAGCCTCCAACATGAGCTGAGGCGAGGAATCAAGCTCAGGAACAAATCAGGAATATATTTTGTGACACGCGCTGCCTGCGGTAGGAGACGGAGGGGACTCTGTGAATGGGAGTCCTGTGAGAGTCCCAGCAGCCACAGGGATGGAATATTTCCTGCCAGTTCAGTGGGAAATCCCAGAGATAATCAGGGCCCTGCCGAAATTACCTTGAAATCCAAATATAGGCTCAGTCACTACCACTGTGGAGCACCTCAGTCTCTGCTGCTCCCACTGCAAGGTTTGTTGTCCCAGTTGGAATTCCCATCATCTGGATGGGGAATGGAAGCAAATCAGGACATATGGAATGCATGGTAATGAGGGGCCTTTGAGAAACATCCCAGGAGCCCCAGATCCTCAGGAAGGCATTGAGAGACAGAAGGAATACAGACAGAGCTAAGGCTGAATGTGATTGTTCTAAAGATGCAGGACTCACCCAAAAAGGGCATGTGTAGACTTTGGAAACACTTGAGAAGGTGTTGGGAGCTCAGTCTACTTTGTTGCTAGAGAGAGCAATGCAAATTCATAATTGCTGTAGCTAAACATGGGAGACAATTTCTTCTCCCATTTGCTGGCTGTGTAAAAGATGCAGTGACGAACAGGGAGTGCTTCCCTGTTCTTTGCTGAGACAGCCAAGGCTGCAGACTGTGCCAGGGAAAGATGTGTCAGGAAAACCAAGGAGCTGACAAAAGAGTAGACTACAAAGTTGAGCAGCTCTGCTGGGCAAAAAGTTCTGACCAGGAAACTGGATTTCAGCAGCTTTTCCTTCCATCTCTTTGCCTTCAAATGCAGCTTCTGCCTGGACAAAATCAGCCTGGCTTTAAAGTAGGTCAAAACTGAAGTCATCTCAGAATGCTCTTAGAAGAAGAAATACATGTCAGTGTGACACCACTGTGGCTTTTAATAGAGTTGTTCTCCACTGGTTGCTCTGTGGGACTCAGACCCAGAAGAAGAGCTGCAGCCAGGTGGGACAAGCCATGGATCACAAATCCTACCTGAAGGGATGCACTCCAGCAGAGATGAGGACAGAGCAAGGAGAACGTGGGAGTGGAGGTCCAAATTGTCAAGCTACTTCCAAAAAAATGGACTTGGGAAATCATCAGAGTTATGAACACCTTCTTAGCAGCTTTGGGGTCCCAAAAACCTAACTGTCCTCTCAGACTCTGGTGTCTTATTGAGTAATACCAGGGTTTTTTTGGACAGTCAGCAATTCAGTCTGGGCTGTTTTAATAGCATGAAGACATCCTGGGTACTCCTTTTAGGTCTCAGACATGTAATTAGAAGTTCCAGGTTCTGAGCAGCTCATTAGCGTTTGGGCAATCGAGAAGGGGACACCACTGAATTATGATTTTGAGCACCTGCTCAGCAGCTGTGAATTTTTGATCCCTCCTCTTAGCAATGCCAGTAAGTTCCAAGCTTTCTTTCAGGGAAGCATTTTCATCAGGATGGAGTGAAATTCATGGTTTTTTCCCTGCCACTGTCCAGCAGCCAAATTTTTTTGCCTCATTTTCCAGGGAGGAGTTGGTCCCAGGCTGAGCTGCAGTTTGCCCTGTTTGCCTGGGCTCTAAAACCTACATTTAGCTGAACACATTAAACCCATCTGCTTCCCAAATCCAGCTGCAACTCCAGCCCTCCAGGGCAGCTTGGCAGTGCTGCTGGTCTGACAGCTTGGGCAGGAGGCTTTTTGGGAAGGCAGAGAAGGGGATGAGAAGAAGGAAGATGTAAAAGCAGACAGCACAGTGCCTCAGAGCAGCCTTCCCTTCTTCCTGAGCCGCCCACCACTCCACATACAAAAGCAAAGAGAAAAATAATATTTGCTGACTCTCTGAGGAATGCGAGCCTGTAGCGAGCTCCATGTGAGGGATCCATGCATTATTTATAGCTCTGGGCTGTGTTATCCCCTGCTGGATGAGCCGAGTGTTCTCATTCAGAGAACGGCTCTTACCAGGCAGTTTAACCCCCATCCCTCTTGTCTCCACTGAGCTGAGACTGCAGGACACAAAGGGAAAGCTCAGCTCCTTGGTGTGCCCAGGTGAGTGCAGCCAGGAGGGTCTGAGCCATGCCTGGGATGGGATCCCTGGCCCTGGAGAATGGGAATGAGCAGCAATCAGCCCCTGCTTTCCCTGGCCAGACAGGCCTGGAATGGTTGGAGCTCCTGAGCTGGCATCTTCCAGCTGAATGAGTTGCTGCTCCCTGGGAAATGCTGCTGCTCTGGGGTGCATTCCTGTCCTGCTGGAGCAGCGCCCAGGCAAAGCAGCTTTTTGGGATCAATTCATGTTTTCTTGCTCTGTGGTGCATGTAAAATTCCATCAGAACAAAAATCAGAGCAACACGAAGGTAACACCGGCGTGGGTTTGTTTGCATTTTACTCCTTTATTGCCACAAAATATGGAACAGTGTTATAACATGATTAGGTTTTATACTGTGTTACACTGGGCTTCATAGATTATAAAGAATTTGTATTAAATATGATGTTAAGTAGGTTTCCAAGCACATATATTGAGGGGATATTTAGTATGTAATAGGTGGTTTTATTATTATAAAATGCCATCAATATTTCAGTACAGCAACCTGTTAAAGATAAAATGGATTAAAGAGAAAAGTTGGAACTGTCTGTTTTACCAGCCTCGAGTAAAATACTTTGGCATTTTTGAAACCAAACAAGAAAACTCATGTGATTTATTTGGACTTTTGATCTGAAGTGGATTTCACTAAATCAAATTGACATTTTGCCGTGAAATGTTAGAAACAAGATGAGATCACGTTTTCCTCTCAAGGGTTTTCTGATCTTCATGAAAAGGGTGGTCAGAGATCAGAAAGGGCTGCCCGGGGCAGTGGTGGAGTCCACATCCCTGGAGGGGTTTAAAAGCCCTGTGGATGTGGCATTTGATGACATGTCAGTGGTGACCTTGGCAGTGCTGGGAGATGGTTGGACTCAGTGATCTCAGAGGGCTTTTCCAACCTGAACAAAGCTGTGATTCCGTGATCATTTCCCCACACAACCCTGCCCATCCCAGCCTCGGGAATGAGCAGCCTCCAAGCCAGGGCTGATGGGCTTTGCCAGGCTGGTGGCACAGCGAGAGCCACCAGAGCAAAGGGTCTGAATGTTCACAGGGGGAAATATTCAGTACCTTGAGAAAAACGGCCATGTGTGGGCTCATTCCTCTGTATCCTCTGCATCCTTGTCTCCTGGGCTTTCCATACTATTGGCATTCCCCAGGCAGCAGTGGAAGAGCAGCAGGGCTGTGGGAGCTGCCCGTGTTGCATTGTGCATCCACAGGGAGTAGGGGAGGGCTCTCCAGGAAAACAGGAATCCTAAAGAACCCTCCATGAGCTGGGAGTCACCTGAGCCCCCTGATACACAACATTCCATGGATACACAAAGGGAAAACATGCCAGAAATACACAAACATTGATCCAAGCTCTGGAGTTTTGGTGACTGCTCTGGGGTATTAGTGATACTCTGGGGTACCCATGACTGCTCTGGGGTATTAATGACTAATGCCTTCCTCATTGGTGTAAACCCATCTGAGTGATAGCCTCAGATTTGTTTTGCTTTATTTTGTCTCTGGATGTTGGATTTCAGAAGAGCCTCAGGAAGTGGAGCAGAGAGAAACTCAGTGAGTCAAGAACCTGTTTTACCTCCCTGGAAAAGTCTCCAGAAGGGTTATCCAGCCCCATTCAGCCATAGGAAAACCTTCTAAGGGAGCTTTGGGCTGAGTTGGAGCTGCAGACACTGCAGTGGTGAGAGACATCTGTGCCATATATCCCAGATATCTGGGAAGGCTGGAGCTGTAAGGAGAGCTCTGGCTCTGGGATCTGCAGGGATCTGCTGATGTCTCTGTTTACTGGGCAAGACATGGCCCAGGGGAAGCCTAAGGAAAAGTTAGCAACAACCAAGGAACGTGAGTGTTGGGAGGCAGCAGTGCCACAGCATCTTCCAGCAGAAGGAAGAGAAGGGAAGTTTGACGAGCCATGAGGAATTTCCGAGGCAGATCCTGACAGATTTGGGCTCAGACAGCTGAGCACATCTTCTAAATACATCCTTCAAGGGAGGCAATGAAAAGGCCCTACAATTTGGGCCAGCAAGTCTGAGAGTGCTTCAAGGAAATGCTCGATTTTGGAGCTCCTCACACTAAACTGGACCTTCCCCAAACAGAAGAGGAAGCTCTGAATCTTTATTGTCATTACTGAAACAGGAATAATACGAATGTGATTTCTTAATCAGTGGACCATAAACAGCCGTTCTTCCTAAGGGATGGTTTCTCTTTCTTTTTTATCCAGGGGGGAAGTAGGAAAGAGAGAAGATATTTCTTTTGGCTCTGTAACCCATCTGTGATAGAGAAAACTGTCCCTTGAATCCCACCCTGGTGGTTCAACCCCTGCAAAAGCCCTTGGTTATGGGCTGCCCAGGGGGTGTGCAAGCAAGAGACCACTTTAGCTTCCAGCCTGGGACAAACTCCTGGCAGAAGAGGAAATACAGGAGATGAGGGGGTAGAGAGGTGTCAGAGCTTGGCCCAAGCCAAGCCAAGGTTTCTCTCCTGAATGCCAGAGGATTTTCCCACCAGCCCTGTGGCTTTGGAGTCAGAGGAAGTGATTTTCCCAGATACGTTTGTCAAGGGCTCCATAGCAGCGTAATGAGAAGCACAGCAGATCTGTCAGCATGGCCCTGGGCAGATATCTCTGAGGGAAGCACTGCTTTTCCTCTCTCTTCAAGGGTCTTTCACTTTTATTCCTCCCATACCCACACAAGGCAAAGGTCAGTCCTTTACTGAAGAATAAACACCTCATCCTTTAAAGGAGGCTTTCAGCCAAAGGGATGGGCTGTAAATCACCTTTGTTTCCACGTGCAGCTGTGGGTTTTATGTTCTGGGCTGAGGAGATAAACTCACTCCCTACTCACAACAGAGATTGTTTGTAGCATTTATTTCCAATCCTGTCCCCCCACACACCCACCCTGGCATGAAAAATAAGAGGCTGTAATTCTCTGGGAGGCAAGTTTTATGGGAAGCAATGCATTTTTCTGTCCCAGCTGCTAAACAGTCTGTGACTCTGCAGCTGATACCAGGTTTGGGCAGTTTATTCTCTGGCAGACTTGCCATGATTTTCCAATTCACTGATCTAACACGGGATGATTAAGAGAATTCTTCCCTCCTTGCTACTGTAATTCTTCCCCTTCACCATGTAATTTTTTCCCAATTTAGTTTTGAACAAAGAGGGCTCTTCTGTATCCATACAGGTCTTAGTTTTATGTTTTCTTTCTGGCTTATGTGACCATGTCCCTCAGAGAAAGTTCATGGAGCAGCTTTGTGGGGGTGTCTCAGTCCTGTCGAAGTTCAGTGTTCTCAAAGCTGGGAATTGGGTGGTATTTAAGGTCCCTTCTAATGCTGGCCATTTTAGGATTTTATGAAACCCGGAGAATTTCTGCTGTGACTTTTAACTCTTTAAATCCATTTAAAAGCACAGTCTCTTCAGGAGAGGGGGATATGCAGCAGATGACCCCCAGTCTGAGGTACAACTCTTAGCTGTGTTGAAGATCTTTAGCCTTGAATTGAGGTAAATCAGCCCCTGAGTGATCTGTGCTGCCAAAAAACACTGTTTTATTTAAAACAGCCCCAGGTCCCACCAGCCCCAGGGCTCTGTCATTGTCAGCACTGTTTCAGTGGAATTTATTGGCATGTTTGGTTCTTTCTGGATCCTCATGCAATCTCTGCTGCTGATCCTGACATTTAACTGGCCATCATCATTGTCTTGACACAATTTGAATGCAATTCTGTGGTTAACTGTGTAGCTCTTTGCAGTGCAAAAACAGCCCCATCCTTCCCCCTGGGAAATTACAAAGAATCTATTAACAAGCATCTGTTGTAGTGAGGTGGGGCCAGGCTCTTCTCCCAGGTAACAAGTGCAAGTTGAGAGGAAATGGTTTCACCAGGGTAAGTTTAGGCTGGATATTAGGAAAAATTTCATCATGGAAAGAGTTATCAAGGACTGGTACAGGTTGTCCAGGGCAGTGGTGGAGTCACCATCCCTGGAGGCGTTCAGAAAACGTGTGGATGTGGCAGCTGGGGACACAGTCAGTGGTGAATGTGGTGCTAGTGGTTGCACTTGATGTTGTCCAACCTCAACAATTCTGTGATTCTATGAAAATGGTTTGGCTTTTTCCTGAGGGTAGAGAAAGAATTACTGATAAAGACATTGCAGTGGGTTCCAGTGAAGCTGATACTTACAAGACAACATTCTGCTTTTGTTTTGGAGAACAGCATAGATGCAGCATTTAGGGGAATGTGGTACCTTGACTCTCCTATGCTTTTTATTCACTCTCTGCATTGACTGGAGGATTCAAAGTGCAAGGATCTGAAGGGCAGGCTGTGTACACACTGTGAACTGATGTGGTAGCACAGAGCCAGGGAAAAACTCCCTCCTGTACTTAATCTTCAACACCAGAGGTAACAGCAGCTACACAAGTGAGAGACACGAGCACATTCCTAGCCCAGCCTTGGTGGTTCCTGCTGCATTCAGAAATTGCATCATCCTCTTCTGTATTGGCTGCCTGGGTTTGTGTTCGTGTTGTTTCTGCCATGTGATGAGACCACAGCAGGCAAAGGGAGCAGGGAAGGGCAGAGGTTATCACTGGCCTGAGGACAAGTGGAGGACACCACTTGGGACTGAGAAGGAACAGGCAGAATCAGATCAAGGCAAAGCATCTCAAATAGGGACATAAGAATATTAATGCACTTGTACATGGAGAAATTCCTGTCACACGGACAAGGAAGGGATTTCCCTCAGTGTTTCTCAGACTGCCTGTCCCTCTGGCAACACCCAGGCCTGGCAGCAGCCATAAAGCTTCCACAATGACAACTCCAGAGCAGGGACCACAATGACCATTCCCTGGCAGGGGCTGTTTGTCCATGAATGGATCGTTACTGACCCAGCACCTCCTTCACACCCAGCTGAGGGCTGTTGGGACAAACTGGCCAAAGCCAAAGGTTGTGAGAGGGAAATATTGTCTTAGATAAGGAAGTGAGGAGAGTCCTTCAGCCTGTGAACCACCTGCCACCAGGTAGCTGTGTTCCTACAAAGTTAGAGGGATGAAAAATGGACCTTGAGCAGGGCCTGGCAGTTGTCCATGCAGTGAATATCCATGACACCCATTATCCAGTGATTTCTCTTCAAGGCTTAGCTAATACCAGAACAATTTATCTGTGCTACATTCTGTCCTTGCAAATGTAGGGTCATCTGCCCTGTTAAATGCATGAAAATGAAGACAAAGTCTCTAAGTCAAGGCCTTAAATCTAGAGAGAAGCCAAAGTGTACCCCAGGCTCTCCCTCAAGAGCCCAGCCTTCCAGCAGTCATTAATTCAGTTTTAGGCTCTTCCATGTGTTTGGCTTCAGGGATGCCAGTTGTACCTGTTCATTGGATTTGTAGCTCTCTCTTCCTGCTGGACCAGGCAAGATAATGAGTTCCCACTATTTATTAGTGCACAGCATCCTTCTCCTCTCCAAAGACATTTCCCCAGACTGTGGCTCCCTAATCAAAGTGGTTTGTGATGGGAGATGATGGTTGGGCTGGGGCTGCAGCACCATGGAGAAAACCTCAATGTGTTTGTGCCACATTTACAGGCAGTTTTCCTACAGTTCAACCCCATGGGTCTTTGATTCCCAAATACAATAAAGTGTTTGAGTTTGCACCCCCAAAAGGGGTGGGGAGGTGCTTTTGCCCCATTTTGGGGTCATAACTTGAAAGACATCACAGATGGCACAAAGTGAGCCAGTTTAGGGGAATCCATTAGACTGGAAAAGGGGGATGGGTGTTTCTAATACTCAGAGAATGTCCCAGCTTCCTCTGGAATAGAAACTGCTGCATTTCCTCCAATATCCTGACTGCAGAGTTGAGCAGCTCATTTCTGTCAATCAGATGTCATGAGAAAACAGAGCAAGGAAGGCAAAAAGAGACAACAAACCGCTAGCGTAGGTTAAGGGAAAAAAAAGACAGGGAAAAGAGTTTTCTGCTCTTGGTGTGCCAAGATGGCTGCACCATCCAGCAGGATTCAGGAAGGGATGAGATAAAGACAGCACAAGAACTGAATCCCAGGCAAGACAGGCTCTGATTGTTATGGGAATTTTAACCCAGCCTGAAGCTATGCACTTTTTTGCTCTGCAAAAATCTGAAAGCATAACCTCTCCCTGACCTTGAAAAAGATTTCCCCCTCTTTGAAAATATAATTCAGAAGGGAAGAAAGGA
Organism: Notiomystis cincta; assembly: GCA_013398075.1. NCBI lineage: Eukaryota > Metazoa > Chordata > Aves > Passeriformes > Notiomystidae > Notiomystis > Notiomystis cincta. The sequence goes on along the minus strand of VZRX01020975.1, from coordinate 50,045 downwards.
GGAAATTGGCAGAATAAGCACTGCAGCCTTTAAACACAGACATTATTGAATACAGCCCATGTAAAGCTTTCTCAATCCCTCAAGCACTTTGTTATGAAAACCCTTCACTGTTCCTGCATCTCACCTGTATTTGGGAGTGGCTGACAGGGGAGCGGGCACAAGACTGAGCACCAAGGTCTGCAGTCCTTGGAACAGGCAGAATGGAATGGGATGAGGGGCTGTGCTGTTACCTGCCTGCTTGTAATGCAGATCCATCCTCTGCATTTCTTGCCAACACCTCTGAGCTAAAAATAGAAACATTTCCTTCACAGTTGGCACGCAGAAAGAATCTGAGTCGGGGGAGTGGGGCAATTACAATGTTTTATGGGAACATCTCTCCTTTGCTGTGTTGGAGCAGCAATGGCAGAGCAGCAGCAGCGACATCAGAGCATCACCAAGAAGAGTTGGCCTGGAGCCTACAGATCCTGCAAGGTCTGAGAGCACAAATTGAACATCAGAGATGGTCCTATGGGAGTGGAATGTCAGCCAGGAAGCACTTGGCCTCTGTATCCCATGGGAATGAAGCAGTTTAGCTCCCACCTCCATCCCTCCCTGAGTGACACAAGGTGCCCAGAGGAGCTGTGTTCCCAGGGTTTCTTTGCAGTTAAAACCTGGGGTGGGTCCCTGCAAATGTCCCAGCCTGGGGAGCTTCATGGTGGCTGTGGATGGTGCAGCTGGAGTGGCCAGAGCCCTCCTCTGTCAGTTCTGGGGACCAACCTCAGAGACTGCTGAGTGCAGAATGAGCTTAAGAAAGTGTAAAAATCCCACTCCTAGCACTGGTCATAACCAGATTTTGGGTCAGGGTGAGTTCCTGACAGGCCTGTCCAAAGAAAGCTTGGCTGGGGAGGGAAAAGGTTACTAAAGGGAAGGGAAGGTGCAAACACACCAGACTTCTGTACTTTATTCCATGACAAATCCACTCTATGGGATCAGTTCGTGCCCACACCCATCTCATTAGCCCAGGATCTATCTGGCTTGCTACCAGTGCCATCCTTCCAGGTGAGCTGATGGATGGGCCATGATGTTCTTGAGACCATGCTCAACAATGACATCTCCTGATATTCTGACAGCATTACCTCCTCCTCCAGACCACTGTCCACAGATTATCAACACCTGGATTGCCAATCCCCAGCAGAGAAGGATGCCTGGGGGCTCTGGACCTTTTTGGGAATCTTTCACCCTCCTTGGGACCTCTGCCACAGAAGGACCAGCTGGATGATGTCAGCAGCCTGTCAGCAAGAACAGGAAGGCAGTTTCCATCCTCTGGAACTGATGAGCTGTAGGAAAACCTCAACACCTTTTCAGCCCTGTTCCAACTGCCCTCAAACCCTGATAATCTGAGAGAGTTCTCCCCGCTCTCCCGCTCCCTGACACTTCAGTGACCACAGTGCAGGCCCTGGGAACCCTGCAAGGGCTGTCACACTTGGGCTTTCCCAGCCTTTTGAAAGGAACTGCACCCATTGTGATTGTTCAGAGGGGATGGAGGGACGCTGAGCTGGCAGGACCTGCTCATTGAAGGAACCTATTTTGGACTGTCCTTGCTGTAGTACACACTGTTAGAGTGTTGCTACCTTGTTGTGTTTGTTTGAGGCAAAGAATTGATGGGGAATAAGTTTTATCCCTTTGGGGATTACAGTAGGAGAATCCCCTTCTTTCTGCACATGTTGGTGAGGAGTCCCCTCTCCTCAGTTCCGGTCATGAGCAGGGTGACCATGCTGTGAAATGCCTATTTGACTTGCTCTTTCTTAATGGATCATTTTGCTCCTGGCTGGAACACCCAAACATCCCCTCAGCAAATGTTGCCTTGGCAGGAGGCAGCCAAGCTCTGCTTTTCCTTCAGGAGGCTCAGCCCTCCCATCGGTGTGGTCCTGCCACCCACTGAGGAGCTGAGGGATGTGTGTGGTAATGTGTGTCCCAGGAGGAGTCAGGTCCTGCTGTGTTCGCCACTCTCCCAGTGACGTCTCAGGGATGTGGCACAGTCTGTCCCCCATTTGTTAGACCAGAACCCTGGGATGGTGTCAAAGCACAAACAGGGTCAACCTGAACCTTTTGAGTGTGGTTTGCTGCGGAGGGAAAGGGGGAGGTGAGGTAGAAGAGATGGAAGGGAAGAGTGCAAAGCTCTTTATACCAAAGGCAGAGGAGATCATGACTCTTTAACTTGGATACTCCCCCCGCCCCTGCCCCCAAACCAGGCAGATCGGGATGTTGGCGTGGGAGGAGCAAGGATTCTGTCAGTGTCATGTGTTTCCTTTCTCCACAGCTGCCACTGGATGGGAGTAACATGAAGCCCCAAACACCACAGGTGTGTGATGTGGCCATGCAGGGAGGAGGAGAAGCCTTGAACCCGATACTTGGCACCACCCCAAGCTCGGACCAGCCATCCCAGGGAGGGATGTCACTGTGGGTGTCTCCACCATAGGCATTGCTCAGGAGGTGTCAGCTGCTCAGGCACTGCTGTGAGAAGAGGACAGTGGTTCAGGAGTGACTGCAGGAGGAGCAGAGCACCCACTGCACTGAATCCCTCAGCCTCTTGTGAAGAACCAGTTCACTTCACAGTCTGTGCTTTCAGGAGAGGTCATTAGACCCAAGTTTGGATTTCAGACAACCTTTGGATGTCATCTTTCCCTGTTTCCTGAAAGAGCTGACATCTCCAAGTTAAGAAATAACTAAAAAATGCAGTGTTGAGAGCAGGGCCTCCTCCACCAGCTCCCAGAAGATCCAACTGCTGGATGACAGACTCACATCATCACTTGAAAACTTTGCCCAAACACGGCTCCTCTGCATCATTTGTTTCTGGCCCAGGTGGGCACCAAAGTGCAGACACTGAAATGCTCCTGAATGCATCCCTTGCTTCCTTATTCTTGTGGTTGTGGTGAGATCTCTTGTTACTACATGTCAGGTTGATGTGAAGGTGCAGTGTGAGGTGCACTCAGGTGGAGTCTGAGGAGGAGAAACTGCTCTCCCATGAGACATCTCCTTTGTGGCTCTGGGAGGGGATGTCTGGCTGATGGCTACAAGATTTGGGTTCAGGACAGCTCAGGCTGTCTGCTCCTTCTGTAGTGCCACATTCCTGTCTGGGCTGAGCTGAATTAGGAAACTGATGGACAGGTGGAGGTGGCTGAGCCTTCTCTGGAGAGGGGTCAGGGTGGCATCTGCTCCCAGTCCTGCTCTGACACCGGTGGAATGTGCTGAAAGGGAAAGATTTAGGTTCCCCTGCTTCGATACAGAATGGGCTGGAAACACAGAATATTTGTCCAGGTGTTTCACAAATTATGCTGGCAGTGAATGAATACTGATGACAACTGCAAGGACTTCATTAAAAACTCTCCTGTGAGCATGGTGCCTCTTCAGGTCCAGGAGTCTGCCCTTCCTGGGTCTTTGGGAATATCCCTCCAACTGCCAGATGCAGAACCTGAGGAGGACAGGCACCAGAATGGGGGTAGGAAATGAGGATATTTGCTATTATCCTGTAATATTTCAGGAAGCTGTGGAAATCAGGAATATGGTTCAGTTGCCCCATGATCATGGAATCATGGGATGGCCTGGGTTGGAAGGGATGTTAAATCCCACCCAGTGCCACCTCTACATGGGCAGAGGCACCTTTCACTTTCTCAGGCTGCTCCGCCTTGAACAATTCCAGGGATCCAGGGGCAGCCACAGCTTCTCTGGGCACCCTGTGCCAGGGCCTCCCCACTCTCACAGGGAAGGATTCCTTCCCAACATTCAATGATTCTGCTGCAGAGAACAGACATTTCTCAGCCCATGTCAGTGCATGATTGGAGGAGCTCATCACAACCACCCCAGAAGGTGGAGACTTCTGTTTTCCTTCTGGAATTACTTCTTATGGATCCAACCAGCCAGGCCAACGTTCCCATGGATCCAGGCCAAGGACTACACTTGCTAGAAGGTGCTGCAGACATTTCACATTCCCAGAGAAAGGGAGGCATCATCCTAGTGTGCTGTGCCTGGATTTAGAAGAGAAAGACTGAAATGAATCTGCACAGAAAATTAATCTGCTTTACATCCTGATTATTTTAGAACTACATCAAGCTCATGACAGAAAATATGCCCTGCCATGGCTAATCCTATCTCTGGATTAGCTGGACCAGAGCTGGGAACTGAGCCAAAAAAAGCCAGAACCTTCTGCTACCAAGTGCTGGCTCACAGTTTGGGAACACCACACACAGCTGTGCTTGATGAGGTGCTGGGCTGTCACTCAGCCTTTGGAATGCACTGCCCCATCCTGGTTCCTTGGCATACTTCCCAGGGAAGGAGGTCAGCAGGAAAACAGGGCCCATGAAGTGGGTTTGGAGGCTGCCCTGCCCAACTGCGTTCGGCTGGGGCTTGAGGCAGCGAAGGTCCCAAGAGGGAGAAGATGGAGTGGGAACATCCCACAGCACCACCAAACCCTGCTCACTGCCTGGGCCCGGGGCAAAGCTCAGGAATTAACATTCCACAGGGAAAGCCAGCGGGCCTGGGGCTCGGAGCTTGTCCTGTGCCAGCAGAGAAATGCGCGAGCTGGGTGGGAGCGGTCTGGGCTCGGGGGCTGCCGTCCTGCACAGCGCTCCGGGCAAACACCCCCAGCTCCACCAGCACAGCTGGCTTAGGCTTTTCCAGATCAACCAGCTCTTGCCTATTTTTGGGGATTTGGAGCTAAAGTGCAGAATGTTTTTACTTTAGAAAGGAAGTTTAGGAGGAAGAATGTTCTGTTTGCCATTGGTACAGTTAAAGCTGGATGGGTTTAGTTTACCCTGAAGTCAAATTAGCTTTCCCCTCCTTTTTAAAATAACCTCCTTTTTTATTTTATGCAATCCCCTACTCAGAATAAATAATCTCAAACTAAGATATTCCATCTTAGAGAATTCCCTCTCCACATCCCTTGTTTTGTCCCTCTCCACATCCCCATTTTTTTTCTGTTTAATTTCTGTTTGGTTTTACTTTGTTCTACAAAGAACAACTGAGAAAAATCTGGGGTTTTCAGAGAGGGTTGTAAGGATTTTTTAAAGCCCATTCCTAGCAGTTCTCTTCAGGCTCAGGGAACAAAACCTCAGTTCATCTATTCCTCCTTAACCAGGGGCTGAAATTCCCTTTCACCCCACACCTGCACTGAGCTGAGCAAAGGAGCAATTGGATGGTTGGCTGGTGACTAAAGGAAATGAGGAAAAACCATGATCCTTATATCATTAAGGAATTGAAAAAATAATTTAAAAGCCCCTTAAAGATGAACTGGATAAATCTCTTACAATTCTGGCATTTCTTGAGCAATTTTCAGCTAATAAGTCCAATTGAAGGAGGTTTTGAAATGAAACATCACTTCAAATGAAAAATAATCAGAGCTTGTTTGTTCTCAAAATGCCAGATTGACTCAAACACTAAAAATCCCTGAAATGTTTATGTTCTTATTTTTTCAAATTAACAGCTTGAATTTACAGCATGTATTAGTAACAAATTAATTTAGTTTTTTTACACTGAAAAAATTGATTCCATCTCCCTTTCTCCAGACTGACAGAGCTTTACCTTCTCTCTTATTCTGCTGCAAGATTTCAAACAAATCACAAACTTAGTGTTAAAAAGTAATCAAAAGGAAGGAGCACTCAATAAAGCTGTTTGCTCTGAAGAAGTGAGGCAGTTTCTTTGCACATGAAAGTCAGCACTATTAGTAAACTTGAAAATAGCCTTTTTTCCTGAGTCTTGCCTCTAAATCAATATTTCATCCGAGAATGTGTCTCAGATGCTGAGCAGCACACGTGGCATTGGCTGCCACAACCTCTCAAATGGCCCCTTCTCTACCCTCCTTGGGTGCATGGGGGCTACAGAAATTCAAAGGGTGTTTGGAAAGCAGCACCCTGCATTCTTCTAGTCCTGTCCTTCATTAAAAACTTCTGTGGTGGAGAAGTTCAAGATGACAGCACGGGAAGGATGGGACTGAGGGCTAGCACAGGGATGCCCTTTCAAGACATTCCCAGCTGTGCCAGATACCACAGAGAGCATCACAGGACCAGTTTAGACTCTGAACTTCTGGATATCTAAAACTAAGCAAGGAACCCCATCCTCAACTCCTCTGCTCCCATCCATTTTTTTGGAGATAATGGCAATGCTCTATTTTCCAGAGAGGTTGTAAAGATTAATGCAGCTTTCGAGGGCAGGAGGAAGAACAGAGAAAGGCAGGATGAGTTCTCCTGGTGCATGGGGGACAAGAGGAGGAATAACAGATTGAAGTTCTAGGAAGAAAGATTTAGATTCGATGTGGAAAACTGCCTAGCACAGTTTGACAGACAATTTGAGCCTGAGGAAGCAACACACAGACCATGGGATCCTCTTCCCATGGAGGGACAGGCCCCCGCTCACTCCACACACATTACACAGGGCACGTCTGTAGGATAACATACCTCCCTGGGAGAAGGAAAACACAGCTTCCCAGGAGCAGGAGAACTCACAGTTCCCTGGAAGCAGGATGGAACACCTTCCCAGGAGCAGCATACCTCAAACCTCCCTGGGAACAACAATTTCTGGAGCACTCGGAGCTGTGCCCGACTCCAGCATCTGGCTGAATGTTCTCATTTGGCAAATGACAGAGCTGTTTCCACGTCTGGAGGTGAACAGGAGCTGCTGTGCCTGAAAGGGACCTGTGTTGTCACCCAGGTGACATTTGTGACCAGGAGGTGCTGAGTGTAAGCAAGTGATGGCTCTGAGAGGTGTGGAGCAGTCCAGCTCTGAATGAGTTAAATGTTTCCTGCTGAAATCCTGGGCTGCTGTATTTTATTTCTGTTTCCCTCCAGTGGAAAACCTGTTTCTGAAATCATTTATTGGACACTGAGAGAACATTTCTTTTCCTCCTTAACATGAAGAAATCTGGGAGTAAGAATTAATCTTGCATATAAGTCACAAGTTTGGCACAGAAGTTGTTCAGCTAAGTTTGGGCTCAAAGTGCCTTTCTCAGCTTTACTGCTTGAGCTGGAAAGGAGAGTGCAGGCAGCAGTGCCAGTCTGGAGCACACACAGAGGAAATCTCTCCAGTTCTGATCCCTCTTCCTCATTGCAGCAGGAACAGGCAGAGACAGCACTGAACTCCCTGGGTTGGTGCCTTTGGAAAGCTTGAAAGACGAAGGACTGTTCAAAGAACTGACAAACCTGGTACCTCAGAGCTCTGGGCTTGTGGCTTTTGATAAATTTGCTTAGTCATCTTGGTGTGAAGCCTCTGCCAGGTACTGCTCAGAGAAGGTAGACTTCGAAAATCCACCAAGCCCCAGCACACTCTCCAGGGCTGCAGAGAAGCTGCCTCTGCCCCATGCCCAGAGTCACCTCCTCAGCCATAGGAGTCCCAGCCCACAGCAGGGCTGGAGCCTTTTGCAGCCTTTAGTGGATTGAATCCCATTAAAACACCAACTCCCTATGGCAGCAGAGCACGGACACCCCCCTACAGGGCTGGGGTCACCAGACCCAGGAGAATCTGTTCCTGAACCAGGCTGGCTCTCCTCAATCAATTATCCCACCAGGAACTAGCCCTCCTCAGCTGGCAGAAAGGTGCTGCAGCCATCAGTGCTGAGCTACAGGCAGAACATCTCTCTCATCCACAGGGAATTGTGTCTCAGTGGGGTCGAAGGGCAGCAGGGGAATTTGTAATCCAGGGGGGTTTGAGCTGGTAGATGTACCCTGAGGACTCAGGGGTTTCTGGGGCTGTTCATCAGCCATCCCAGATGGGTGCAGTACAAGCATGGATGCAGGTGGAGGTGTTTGGCTCTGCAAGGAAGGAGGGCCCTCCCTCTCTGTGTTCAGTCAGCCCTCCCTGCATATCTGGGGTTCAGAGGGCACAGGGAATACTCCCACACCCTGCTCCAGGCCGGCCCTATGGGCTGGAGGCCCACTTACACTCCCAGGGTGTCCAACCCCAGCTTGGTTTTTGGCAGCTCTGTGCTGGGAGGGAAGCTTACACAGGAGATTTAGCCTAAAATACCCATTGGGCCTGCCTGAGGCAGGGAGGAGGCAGAAAGAGAGAGTTCCATTTCTTTTGAGAGAGGAAAGGAAGAATAGGGGGTGTTTTCCCCTTCCTGAGGAGCAGTTTCCTCAGCAGGACTCTGACAGCAGCCCCTTGCTGCTGGAAGGAAGGGGGTGCCTGGTTTGTCTGGGAGGGACCTTGACCCTGTCCTTTCCCAGTGTCCTTGAGCCACAGGATGTCACCACGGAGGCAGGACAGAGACCCCAAAGCCCCTGAAGACACAAGTTGGGAAAGATTCTGCTCCCAAACCCTCCACTCTGATCCACGCTCAGATTCCAGGAGCATTGCCCAGAGCAGGTGTCAGCTTCGGCTCCTCCACAGGGAAACAATTTGCTCCTCACAGATACATCCTGCCAGCCAAGCCTGTTGCCTCAAGGATTATCCATGGCAGAGACAGAAAGACCTTCTCATTCTCAAGGGAAACAAAAGGAAATACTTTCATTATCAGCCAAGTCCAACAAAGCAGATGCATCCAGGTTAATGAGGATCCCAGTGGCGCACACCTTATCTAAGCGGGTAGATATTTCCTCCCTAATTGAAAAGAAAAGCTGTTCACTTGTCAAAAGTTCTTTTAGGGACCTTCTTTATACAATTACCCTGCTAAGGAGGCTGCTTATCTTCCCTACTTTTCCTGCAGTCTTCCTACTTTCTTGCAGTGAGGTACCCCCATGTTCCCAGGGACCAGTAGACAAACAGGGACAAATTTCATTCCTTGGAGGCAGCTGATGGAATTTGGGAGGCCCAAGGCTGGCAGGGAGGGGGTGGCAGGACCTTTTGCCTCTGGGGATAAGGGCTCCAGCTGCAGGCTCTGATTTCTTTGCTCTGTCTTATATCCATGAATCCAGATAGAGCTGCCTGTGTCTAAACTCTTCCTTGGGGTGAAGGTGAAGGTCGTTTTTCCCAGTGCCAGCCATGTCTATTTAACACACACATTGTAGGCACCTGTAACCATTCCTTGGGAGCCTCCCTCCCACCTGAACTGCTGGGCAGTGCCTGCTTCTCTTTAATGCAGGGCTAAAATGATGGCTACTGTGGCAGGGACTTCTGCTCTCTAATCCCTTAAATGCTGTGAGCCAGGGAGTATTCCTGCCTTTCCAAAGTGAAAACAAACCAAAAAATAATTTCCTTTAGCCTAAAACTCAGAACCAGGATTTCTAGCCTAGTTGAAACCGAGAATTTTCTACCCCCCTGCAATGAGGGTCCTGCCTTGTCCAGAGGAGGGTCCTGGTTGGGTTTGGGGTTCAGCAGGAACCTTGCAGTGTCATTTTCTTATTCTACCAAGCGCTGAAGTTCCTGTGGATGTGAGTGGGCTTGCAAGTGCTCAAACTCTTCAGGGGAATTGCTTGTCATCCTTGGCTGCCTTACAGCTGTAAACATCACGGAGACAAAGGCTTTGGAGTGCTGTACTCAGATTGTACCTGCTCGTGCTTACAGTTAACAGGAGATGGACTGCAGAAAAAAATAACAGCAGAATTCACTGTTTTCCTTTTTTTTCTCCCCCTGCCTGGCAGTGAAATCTTTGCTATCTCCCACATCCACTACTTTTATTATTTTATCAATGCTCAGCACTGCCACAAAAGTGATGGAAACACAGGATGGGCTTTATGAGCCACCACCAGGCATGGCTACAGATCTAATTATAGATTCCTGAAATTTGCATTAAAGTGTTTGGAAGCCCTGTGGAAGGGCAGAACACGGCTGTACTAAGTAGGAACCACATCAGTCTCTTGCCCAACATTTTTCAGCTTAAGTAGAGAAGGCAAGAAAAAGATGGGGATTAATTAACTGGTACCAATTATGTGGTGCAGGAGGAGAATGGGGACAAGGGGAGTTCAGGCTGAGTCTGTCCCATGGATCTGTGGTGCAAGACAAGAGGAGAGCCTGGCTGGAAGGCAAATGGGTTCATCTGTCTGATCACTTGATGCCATGTTCTTCCCACTGTCCCAGAATGCCAAGGGAAGGAATTAATGAAATATGGAATCTCAGAATGGTTTGGGTTGGAAGGGACCTTAAAGCACATCCACTGCCACTCCTACATGGGCAGGGACACCTTCCACTGTCCCAGGGTGCTCCAAGCCCTGTCCAGCCTGGCCTTGGACACTGCCAGGGATCCAGGGGCAGCCACAGCTGCTCTGGGCACCCTGTGCCAGGGCCTGCCCACCCTCACCACATTTGCAACATCCCATCTAAGTCTGCCCCCCCGACACTCTGAAGCCACCACTCCCTCTGTGCTTCCTGGCTCTCCCCAAAATCCGAAGAAAACCTGTGCACAGGTTCCAGAGCTCAGAGATACGTGGAAACAGGAAAACACACCTGAGAAAAGTGACAGCAGAGGCAGAGAAGGACAGAGAAGAGACAGAGGAGCCAGAGGCAGCTGCTGAGGGAGTCCCTCTGCTGAAAATCAGCAGATTATCAGCACATCTAATCATGTGTGATGGGCTCCACCTCCCTGGCTCTTCAGAGCCAGCAAATCTCTGCACTGCTATTGATTTTCTGTCTGGCCCCTCGGGGATGGTGCTCACTGAAGATAAGGGCTTCCCCTTCGGGCTGCAGCTGAAGGAGGCAGGGAAGACTGTCAAAGGCAGCAGGAAAGATTGATCCTGCCCTGAGCATCTTGTCAGGGGACTGATGGCCCGGGGACTTGGGAGTCAGCTGACTTGGGGTTGCAGGTGCCATCACTACATGCTGGATGTCACAGTTCACTGGGGCTAATAAAAAGTTACTCTGATTCAAAAGAAAGAAAGGGTCTGTTTCTTATTTATAGGGAAAAAATTTGTTTGTTTCAATATAAGGGAAATCCTCCACATCCTTATAATGTGAAAAAACCTTGGATGAGTTGACATTTTTCTAATGGGAAAAAACTTGTCATAAGAATTGCACTTATTTTACTACACTTCAACAAGCCTTTGTCCCTCCTTGTGAGTTTGTTTGCAGTTGACAGGAGCAGGAGACTGAGGCACCAGCAGTGCTGGACCACTGCCCTTCCCTGTCCCCTTCCCTATCTCGTCTCTGCCTTGCTGGGGCAGGGGTCCAGCTGTGTGGAGTCAGGAGACAAATCCCTGTCAGACTCCCAGGTTCATCCCCAGACCTGCTCACACCACAGGTTTTGGGGTTCCTCTCCTCAGGTATCCCTTCATGTAGTCCATGAACCAGCTTTTAACAGGTTAATAGCCCAAATTGGATTTGCTGCCTTTATTCCTGCCAAGAGGCCTGGAGTCACCTTACCAAAGCTGGGAACTGGGAGAGAAGGCTCAGTGGATGTTGACAGCTGCAGGGGGATTTTCCACCCCAAATGCTGCCTGGGGAGCTCTGAAGTGGGAAGATTTAGGAAGGGTGGCAGAAGAAGCACATGCCTTCCATCCCAGAGGTGTGGGGTGGAGAGAGTCAATACCATGAGGAGTAGCTGAGGGAGCTGGAAAGGGGCTCAGCCTGGAGCAAAGGAGGCTCAGGGGGGACCTTGTGGCTCTACGCAACTCCCTGACAGGAGGGGGCAGCTGGGGGGTAAATTAGGCTCTGCTCCCAGGGAACAGGGACAGGAGGAGAGGGAATGGCCTCAGGCTGGGCCAGGGGAGGGCCACGTTGGACACCAGCAGGAATTTCCCCATAGAAAGGGTGGTCAGGCCTTGGAAGGGGCTGCCCAGGGAGATTTGGAGTCCCCATCTCTGGAGGTGTCCAAGGAAGGACTGGAGGTGCCACTCAGTGCTCTGGGCTGGGGACAAGGTGGGGATCAGACACAGCTTGGATTCGATGGTCTTGGAGATCTTTTCCAACTTAATGATCTGAGGATTCTGGGATTCCCTGATCCAAATCACTCCCTTGTGCACCACAGGAATTTCCTGCTGTGGGATGTAAAACACATCCCTGGGATGTTTGGAGAGGTACGAGGCAGTGCCCTCTTTCTTCTCCAGCAAAATGTGAGAGAGCATCTGGAAAAAGTGTGAGATTGGTAGAAATCACATTCTCTTTAATCTTTCATGGGCAAACACAGGGATGCCTCAGGGAGGGGCATATTAACGACAGAGTAAAGCACTACAAAAGAGGCAGTGCAACAGGTACTGCACTCCAGCTCCATTCTCTGGGATTCACTTTACCAGAAGTTATTTACAGCAGTGTCTTGTTCTATTATGCAAACAGCCTTTTTGTCCCCATTTTGGAATGTGCAACTTTCCCATGGTTGGCAGGAAGGCTGCCCTGTGCTGAAAGAGTCAGATAAAACATTGGGTGATATTCCTGGGCTATTTAAGTGGAAAAACTCCTCAGTGCTTTTCTCACAGCCCAAATGCATTTTCTCTTGCATGGCTGAAAGCACAAATTGTGTTTAATCCTACTCCCACAATTCCTCATATCTCTATGCCCTGAGCATGCCACGAATAGCAAACTTGCACTCATCCTTTTGAATTCAACTCCTTTTGGATTAGTGACATGTTTGAGGATTCTCTCCTGAAGTACTTAGGTGTATTTGCTAAATAATCTGGACAAACCTCGGCTCTGGCAAGGAGTTATTGGCTCCCCAGCTGCCTTTGCCAGGAAAGGGGCTGGGAATGTACACTCTGGATTACACGGCTGCAAGCCCTGCTGATTTCATTATGAATCTTGCAAAACTTCATGTTTTCCTGAAAGCCTCAGCTCCTCAGCTGAAATGTGAACCTGCCCACTGATGTCACTACAAAGCTCTGTGCTCTGAGCTGCAGAAGAGAGGCTGCAAGGGGGATGGAAAAGGCTGAAAATCCAGCCAGAAAATGAAAGGGTCTCGAGGTCATTGAAATCTCCTTGCTTTAAAGGCAAATCTCATTTTGTGGCTTAGTTGGACTTGTGGAGGGTCAAAGAGCTGAGCCCCTCCCCAGGCAGGCACAGACACAGACACAAGTATGGACCAGCAAAGCCTGAGTGTGTAGAGCTGTCACCAGGAGAGAGGGGTAGGGCTCATGTGCTGCTTTTCCACAAATCCCTTGGAACTGCCAAATCCTCTGCTGCTCCTCCAGCCCTTGTTTGGGCTCTGCCAACCCTCTGCTCCCTCCCTGAGCTCTGCAGTGCTCAGATCCATTCTCTGAGCAAGATCTTCCTTGCAGTATCTGGTTCCAGGTGTCTGAACCTTTAAATGAGACAAAACTCCATGTTCATCCCTGGAGATCTTGGTGTCTTGAGGTTCTCTTTCCCTCTGTCCCCAACATGTGGAGAGCCAGACAGAACAAGTATTTGACAATATACAATGTGAATACCTGCAAAGCCCGTGCTCAGCCTGTGCCAGGTGCTGCAGCCCTGGCTAAACCCACTTGGTGTATTTAGAGAAAGTCTGAGGGTTTATAAGAAGATGGGTGGAGAAATAACAACTGCTACTTTAATGCCAGCTGGTAATCACAAGATGTCTTCTGGATGTGCCTTGGATGGCAGCAAAGAATCCCTGCCCTGCCCTTCCCAACGCCACTTCCTGGCCCCTCGGCGGGAGCTCAGCAAGAGGGAAAATGTCCAAGCAGGGAATTGTGATGTGTCACATCCATCACTGCTCAGTCAGGAGGGATTGTGGAGATGCCAACAAGAGGTTTTGCCTGTAGAACTGTGTCGTGGGGTGATCTTGTATTCCCCATCACCTGCTGGCAGTTTTTTTGTGCCTTTGGACTGCCGGGACCTGCTTGCTTGGCTGGCAGGGGAGAGAGGAGAGAGACTTCCTTCTGGGTTGTTTCCTCCTGGATTTGTGTCCAAACAGGCACAAACTGTTTGGATTGATATAAAGCTCCAGGATGCAGGAGTGCCTAGAAATGGTTGTTATGGCAAATAGGGCAGGCAGCGCTGCCTGGCAGAGGGAGGGAGTGAGTGTTGGGAAGAAAGTGGTTCCCTTCCTGATGCTGAATTCAGCTGGGTCAAGGGCTGGAAGAGGCAGGAGTGTTGCCTGTCCAGACTGCATCCCAAACTGGATACAGGTATTTTCTGGCAGGTTTTCACCCCAAAGAGGTGCAAAGATGCACCTGGGCCAGACCCCAAAGTCTTTCAGGCTTTGCCCAGTGACTCTGTGGTGAAGGAACCTGAACTGCCCCATGGATACAGGACTGGCCAGGATAAAGTATCTCCAGGCTGTGGCCTCAATGAGCACTGAAGGACTCTGGAAATAGCTCCTAATTTTTGGCTCCTGAGAACTGGGGCCTTTTCATGATCTGGGTTGCATCCCAGCTTTTTCACTTGAGCTGCTGCTTTAACCTGTACAAAACCTCTGCCAAGCCAGAGCGAGGGAGAGCCTGGATGTGGTGGGACAATGAGCAAACAGCCCACTCAAAGGGAGAACTGGTCAGGAGGAGATCACTGAGTCTCTTCCACTGGAGGAAGGAGCAGATATTTTTAAAAGCAGCTGTGTTTCCATAGAAACGCCAGGAAAGGGTCCTGCAATCCTATGGGGGAAGGGTGTTTTTCATCCAGTCCAAACAGCTGCCAAGAAGTTCAGTGCTGAAGGAGATAAAAACCCTTGCCCCACAGCTGAGCTGGAAGGGGAAGTTACTTTTCTTTCCTTTTATCAAAACTTTTCCAGCTGCATTCCAGTAGCTGCCTTTTTCCTCCATGTTTCAGGTGATTGCTGTGCCTTGCATGGTGTCCATGGCCTGGTTTTTGGACAGAAATGAGCTTGCTGTCCATGGAGAACCAGTTCCAACCTTCCCTGCTCATCCTCTGACCTGAGTGTGGAGTAGGACTGGGATATATCCTACAGCTGCTGGGTTTATTGTTATGGGTCTGCAAACATGTACAACAGCCTGGGGAAACTTTTGCTCTGCCTTGGTCTGGCCATTAACATGGGGACTTCCTGAAAACTAGGAAGACACAATTTAACACCCACCCCCTCCCCAAGATGTGCTTCCTACTGTGTGTTCAGTGCTCTGAAGAACAGCTTTGTGCCAGGATCAGGGATGAGGGATTGCAGCATTCATCAGGGTGAGATAATTCCCAGCTTCCTAGAAAGGCTTCAGCTGAAGAGCAAAGACAGTGAGTGACTTGCCTGTACACAAACAGTAGGGGACTGGGGACAGTGGGCAAAAATCTTATTTCTTCTCAAATCAGATGATGTTAGGGCTCTGCTCTTTGTGGACCACAGCAAACAGTGCTGCTCTCCAGTCAGGCTGGATAATCCTTCCAGTCTTAAGTGGAAAATGTCAGCTCATCAAATCAGCAGCACCATCATCGCTTGAAATTGGTCATGAGGCCAATCCAGTTTTGCTGTCACTCTTTAGCACCCCATAGTAGGGCAGGGATGATAATGTTCAACTGCACTTGACCATAATTATTCAATTTTCTGCCTTAGTGAAGCATAAGAGCCATATTTTGAAAAACTCATTTCTGTCAGGGTACCTTTGGCCTAGGAGTCCAGGATTAGAGACATAAAGTGAAACCACCCAAAAGTGGTAAAACCATTGGCTCTCCATGACTGATTATAGGACAGGAATGTTTTGCACACAAGGTCCTTGCTGGATGTAAAAGCAGTTTTTGCTGGAGAGATAAAATTTTTTCCTGCTCAGGGCAGACAAGAACACATGAAAATTGACATTCTTGACAAAATTAAATTTCTCTTCATCCACAATGAGACTTTCTGCTTAAATCCCTGTGAAGCTTTCACTTCCAACTTGAAATGAAAAGAGAGACTGGAGGATTTGATTCACACACCTTGACACCAAGAGCACCTTGATCTGGGTCTGAAATTATGTTTCATTTTCCAAATGCTTCACAGAAAAGTCCTTTCAAGTCTGAAATTAAACATTTTTACTTAAAAGGAGAGTTGCAAATATTCCATCTTGGTGGTTTCCACTTCCCCTCTCTGTTTTCCACATAAATTCACATATGAAAGGGATTTGGAGTTCTGCACTGGACACTTTTTGACCAAGTGTTTCCCTGAACTCCCAGCTAGGCCCAGGACTGTAAAGGGCTTTCCAAGGCAGGTGCATTTGCAGTACAGCAAATTGCACAGATTTGACACTGGCAGTGGTGAATAAAATCCTTTATATACTTGTTAACTCTGGGAGAATAAATGAGTTAAGGTCATTTGTCTCCTTCTTGAGATGAATTTTTCATTTTCTCTTCCAAGCCCATTGACTTTTGTGAAATGATTTTCTGGTGTTTGTTCAGTCAATAAAAACTGCAGCTGGATTTGGAGTCAGCACAAAGACCTGCCTGGCACCAGCGCTGCACAGGGGGTGTGCAATGGGTTATGACAAAATCTCTGATTCTTATCTCATTTGGATACACTTCAGGTATTGGCTTTTTTGTGTCTGGGTCAGAGCTGTCAGCGAGGCTGGGAATGGTGGCCTGGCAGATGAATTCTGCCTGTCTCCACCTCTGGAAAACACAATAGAGAGCAACTTTGGACCTGTAAGGGAATCAGCAGCAGCCTGATAAAAACCCTCAAACTCCTCAGTTTAAACTCATAGCCACTAATTCACACCAAACTTACATTTCACAGTCTGACACCCCAGCCTGAGGCTCCACGGCCCGGGAAGCTTTTGGGCTGAGTAAATTATGGAATTACAGAATATCCTGAGCTGGAAGGGTTCCCCAAGGATGATCCAGTCCCACCCCAGCCCTGCCCAGACCCCCCAGCAATCCCACCCTGGGCATCTCTGGCGGCGCTGTCCAAACCCTCCTGGGGCTCTGGCCGCCTCGGGGCTGGGACCATTCCCTGGGGAGCCTGGGCAGTGCCAGCACCCTCTGGGGGGAGAACCTTTCCCTGAGATCCATCCCAAATTCCCCTGGCACAGCTCCAGCCATTCCCTGAGTCCTGTCCCTCCTCACAGGAAGCAGACAGGTGGATCCAGAGAAGTGGAAACAAAGCAATTTTTCAAATTTCAAGGTTTAGTTGCCAATTTGTAAAAAAAGGGGGGAAAAAGTCTCCTATGACACCTCAAGCATCCTGTGGAACAGAGAAGTAATTTCCTTCTTCCCTGGGCATCTCTCTGAACCCGAGATGATAACTCTCTTTTCCAGCAAACCTTGGACAGGACAACCTGGTCTCATGGAAGGTGTCCCTGCCCTTGGCAGGGGATTGGAATGAGAGGATCTCTAAGGTCCTTTACAACCCAAACCATCCCATGAGTATGCAATTCTACAACTTTTCCTGCAAATTGAGAAAAGCAGTGATTTAACAAATGAATAAAGCTTTCTATTGGCTCACTCTGTCAAACCAGGGGATGAATTAAAAGGAAAACTGTTCCTTTAAACATCTCAGTGCTTAGAAATTGTGGGATCTGCCTCTGTGCCCTTTAAATGGGAAAGTGGGGGAGGCAAGGGGGGAAATCTCCTAATGAGCTGCCAAACACTGAAAGAATTAATAAGTATAGATCATTCCTATTGGTCTGAGCTGGGGTGCCACAGACTTCATTAGGAGTCTCAGCACTGATTTCTGAGGATGCCAGGTTGAGGAGAAAAGGAATAGAAGAGGAATAGATTGGCTTTGGGAAGTCAACGGGGATCTATCGACTTGTGCTGCTAAAACCCTGCCCGTCCTCACTGCATCTGAGCACGGGGCTAGAAAGGGAGCAGTCTTTAATTAGGAGTGAGGCAGGTTCAAACTCCACACTCCTATTTCCCCCTAATTAATCCCAGGGTTAATTTTAAAGCTTATTTTGTTCTTTTTGAACATTTTTATTCTAGAGATGCCCTTCACTGCAGCCAAGGAGAGCTGTACAACACTGCCTGCAAAGGGCTGCTTGGAGAAGGGGAGCAGGGAGCAAAGATGGTTGAAATGTTCATTTTTTAAACTGCTAAATAGCTAAATAAACTTTACTGTCACTTGCCAGCCTGTCATGTGGTGTTTCAGTGTGTTTGTGAGGGTGTTCAGGTGTTTGGGGACAGAGCTATAATTAGAAGAAGTAAAACTTGCCATCTGGAGAGAAAATCTGCTTCCTTTTTGCCATGGCTGAGGTCGCAAGAGCTCCACAAGTGCTGCCAGCAGAGTTTGTTTCCTCAGACACCACCTGCTTGGTGATCTGTGTTTATCAGTGAGGGAGGGCTTCTTTTGATCAATCTGATCTGGTTTGGGTGAGGGGTTTGCTTTTCCTGCAGGGAAAGTCAGGCTGATTAAAAATAGTCCAAATTATGAGTTCCAGGAGATACTCCAGAACAATCCTTCCCTTGCTGGGTCTCCTGGTGTCACTGCCCTGAGACAATTCGTGGCTCTCTGTGCTCTTCTGTGAATTGCTGGGAAATGAAGCTTTTTGCTCCAGCAGTTTTTCCACTGATTTGATTGCCAGGGGAAGCTCAACACTGAGACCCAGGAACAATGGGAAAGTTGAAGTACCAGAAAGCCAGTAAGAGAAGCCAAGATTTATTCACCAGTCTGGTGCCCTGGGAACACTCCTGTTGCTTGTTCCATTCCTGGACCATCTCTTTGCCCCATGGCCCTGAGTGTTAGGAAGGAGCAGGAGCTCTGCTGATCCCTCTTGGAGCACAGGGCAGGGGAGATCATGTTTGCTGTGACTTGCAGCAGGAGATTGCACATATGGAGCTCATCCCTCACTAAAAAACAAGGAATACAGGTGATGANTTAATGCTGTAGTAAGGAGGTTTCACACTCTGGTCTTGCAAGTGTAACAGAAGCTCTAATGGGATCTCCATCTTCCTGCCAAACCTCGGGATTTGGCATCACCCCCTGTCATCAATATGCAACTAATGACTCAAGCCATTAAATCATCCCGGGTGCCTTTTCCTGCTGAGTATGAGGAAAAGATCTGTAATGGCTATTTTGGGGGTGTCTGTTTGTCTGGAAGGACTTGGAGCTCAGAGACATTAATGTTCCCAAATAAATTACACTGGAAATATTTTAGGTGAGTGGTTTTGTTGTGTCCTTGTGGCATCACTGAGGTGGCTCTCTGGTTGTCCTTCCCTGTCCTGCCCTGCCCTTGTTGTCCTGCCCTGCCCTGCTGGAGCACAGCAGAACTTTGGTCTTGGTGTCTTCAGGAAGTATTGAAGATGTGAGAGATCCCCTGTATCTGCAATATGAGTGAGGGCAGCACTGCTGATGTCCCAGGATTTCTTGACCAAGACCCAAATGCACCCAGGAATTGTCAAAGGCTCTCAGTTACCATATAACAAAACAATGTGTTGACAGTGCAATGAAAATTCCCATATTTTTTTGAGCTGAGTATTCCAAGTGCTTGCCTTGACTCAGGCTGGAATTCTTCTTTCCACCCTTGGAAAGTAGATGACACTCAGCATCTTTTCTTTCCCTGTTTTGATTCCAATGAATCACCTTTCAAATGAGAAGATTCATCCTGGAGAGGTCCTGGCTTCGCTGAAGATCTGATTTAAGGAGGATACCTGAGCATGAGGCTCCATGTCTGTGCTGCTTGTTGCTTCCAGCTCTGGTCTCTGCCTTGAGGGGTTTATTCCTACAGTTTTGCCAGGGCTCTGGCCTTGGGAACACTTTGGGATATGTTTTATCTCCTCAGGAACACAGAACTGGAATCAAGCATCATTCAGGCTCTGCATGGGTTTAAAACTGTTCTTTCACTCAGTGCAAGAAGCCAGAATTCAGAACCAATCCATGCATTTCCCAATTCATAACCTGAATTCACTCTTTTAGATGCTGCTGTTGCTGCAGCTGGGAAAAAATAACTTGTCCCATCTGCTTAAGGGATTATTTTTGGTACAGAATTATACAAAAGATAAAGGAATGCTGTTTTAAAGGGGTTTTCCACACACAACTTTAGGGTTTCAAAATCACATAGGGAGTACCTACCCTGATTTGAAGGTAATCTCATCTTTTCTCTCTACACATGGTCAAAAATGTTTGTTCATTTGTTATTTCTGTGTTTTCATTTGAAATGAAATGAGGTTCACTGAAGTCTGCAATGAACCTCAAAGTGTGTGGTCTCCAATCCTGATGTTCAGAGAACAAGGAAAATATTATAAAGAATAATATTCTTCAACTGCTTCCTTGTGTTTCCAGCAATGGGGTTTGTGTTAATGCAGGGATTCTTGTCAAAGCCTCACCAGGAGACTCATTTCCTCCCTGAGGATGGCTCTAATGGCTTTTTTAAGAAGCACCCAAAGAGCTAAAGAATCATCCAGATCCTGCTGAAGCATTCCAAATGGGCTCTTTGGGAAAAGGAGACAAGGATTTATGGCTGGGAAGTACTTGTTGCACTGAGTGTGGAGAACTGTGGCTCAATAACAATGAGATTTATGGCTTCCAATCCATCAGAGCCCGAGCTGCACGAGAGCTTTTTATGAGTGGAACTCTGTCAAGACAATGCAGGCACCTGAAGGTGAAGGCTCTATTTTCATGAGTAAAAGTTACAATTGAACAGTTTTCATTGTCAGAAAAGATTCCTCAATCAGCAGTAGATTAAAGGGAAAACCAGCTCTCCCAGAGAGTTTATTGGGAAGGAAGTACAGCGAGGGCAGTAAGGCTGGGGGATATAATGGAATCAAAGGATGGTCTCAATTTGTGTTTACAAAAGGTTCCCCTTTGGGTTTGACACCTCTTTTGGTGGCTGCTAAGAAAGTGCTGTGCTGGGTCAACAAATCATGGAATATCCTGAGCTGGAGAGGACCTTCAGAATCATCCAGTCCCACCCCAGCCCTGCCCCAGCAATCCCACCCTGGGCATCCCTGGCAGCGCTGTCCAAACACCCCTGGAGCTCTGGCAGCCTCGGGGCTGGGACCATTCCCTGGGGAGCCTGGGCAGTGCCCAGTACCCTCTGAGGGAAGAACCTTTCCCTGAGGGCAAACCAAACCCTCCCTGGCACAGTTCCAGGTCATGCTCATTGGGGCCCAAGGCTCACTATGAGCACAGGAAAGCATCAAGATGAGCCCATGTCAGGGAGAGCATCACCTTCATCCCAACCCAAAATCACTTCCAAGAAGTGAGGTCAGCCAGCACTGCCTCAAATGCCACAGCACCCCCTTTCACAGAGTTTCTCAAGCCCCAGTCAGTGTCATTGGAAGCAGACTATGCCCTGAGCTGCTGCATTCCTGCCAGGATCCTGCCTTGCCGTGACTCCCATGACTTTCTTTACCTGACTCCAGGGTTCCTCTCCTCTTGATGTAGGTCTGAAGGAGTCATTCTGGGCTTGATTTGTAGTTCTTGAGGAGTGAGATGTCCTAGAGGGAAATTCATCTTTCCTACCCTCCATCCACTTCCAAAGAGAGGCATCTCTTGTCCTTCAGGGCTGCTCCTTCTTTCTGATAACTACAAAGGTGCCCACTCAGACCTGGACGGATTTTGTTTGGCTCAGCCAGAGCAGTTAAATGTCCCTAACCTGTACAATTAACAAAAAAAACCCCACCCCAGTTCTACACATGACATTGAGTAAAAGGACTGAAAATGTATAAATGAATTCCCAGAGGTGCAATTTAAAAGTACACTCCACTCCACTTAAGTCTAAAGTTATCCTAAATAATTCCTCCCGGCAGTTTAATGGTGGGGATTTTGCTGTAATGCTTCCTCCCTGACATTTGCAATGACCCAGTTTACTGTTTTTGCAAATAATAATTTGTCTTAATTTTCTCTTTGAAGTAGCAAGGAAAAGAACAAATGGGTGAAATCCAACCTGGTAACCTTGCTGGATACTGTAGGTCAATAAATTATCTTCATGCACAGTTTAGTGTTCCAGGTTTCCACTTGAGTGGATGAGGGCTTTTTTAATGCTTGTTAAAATAGCAGAGATAAGTGATTGCAGTCTGAGGATGGAAAACATTGAATAATGCAAAGATCTGTGAATTTTGTGATTTTACTTGGCTGGGGGAGAAAAATCCTTTGATTATTTCAGAGCTGGATAATAAAAGCTTTCTTTTCAGTTCACACTCTCCATGTTTTTGAGACAAACATGGCTCTGGAAAGTAATAATGCATTCCTGATGAACTGTTCCAGTTGGTCTATGCCAGAGCTGGGCATTTCTGACCTGGTTTTCAGTGTAAAAATCCAGCACAGGCTGAAGATTATTCCATTCTGAAGCCGGGAAACCTTGTCAGAAACATCATTTAGAGGTGCTAGTGCAGCTGAAGTTCTGGATGCAGGTTCTGGATGCTCTGGTGACCAAAGCTAGTGGCCAAAGGTGATTTACTTGATGGAGTCCTGATTCTAAGAAGTCCTTTTAATCAACACCACTCAAAGAAGAATGAGGCTTCTCAAGGGAAACCCAGGAGTTTTAATGAGGCAAAAATGTTCACGGAATGAGCCTGACTTACCTAATTGTATTATTTTACCCAGACAAATAAAAATCTTCAAGGCCACTGACAACTTTTTCAAGACATCAAAAAAATTTGTCAAGAAACTAAAAAATTGTAATGAGAACCAAGTTCGTCCCTTTTTAATTTTCTATTTTTCTCTGCAAACTTTCTGATGAACTGGAAATCAGGTTTTCCAGGGCCCATTTCAGCCTCTCTACACATCAGTTTCATTTCTCCTTTTGTACAGGAGAAACAAGACTCATTTACCCAATTTCAGGTCTCACCACAGATGGCCTTGCCTGCACTCATGCTGTCTTAGCTGACTCCAGGAAGCAATATCTGAAATGAGGTTCATCCTTTGGAATCGTAGTGCCCTCAGTCGTGGTCATGGACTCTCATTTTCAGCCCTGAAGACTTGCACAATTTTTTCCTTTCTGATAAGCAAGCATCATATTCAACTTTTCTAATATTCTATTGCCTTGCCAACACGTGAGAAAGTAATAATTACACCCTGCTCTGCAGGACTGGGAATTCTAATCAACACCAAAGTAGGATCTGTACATATCAGAAGTTTGTTTTAGCTGCTTTTTCAGAATTTATCTCTCAAGCAATTGTCAGTGTCAGCAACATGGTTTAAGCCAGCAAGTGTAAAAATGAGACTTCATTGTTAGAGCTGCTCTGTAGATAAAATCACCATTTGCTCCAAAACAATGAAGACCAAAAGCTGCGGAAAAAAAATTCCCCAGATCAGTCAGAGGCACTGTCAGGTTGTCTTAAATGTTTTGGGGTTTGAACCAAGAGGTAGGGTTTGTCTGTACCTTGTTGCTCTGAGATTTATGGCTCTTCCTGTCACCCCAGGTGTCAGGGAAAGGTCACTGACCCTGTTTGAGGTTTGGAGCACGAACAGACACTGAAATCACACCCTCAGCAGTTGATCCAGGAGCCTTGGTCACAAAAGGGACATTTAGAAATGGAGTTAAGAATCAAAGAACTTTCATTTCACTTGACCCAGTCCAGGGTTGGAACCCAAATTCATGAGACCTTTTCAGCAAGTACTTGATCCTGGTTGCCATTTGTTCTTTGAACTTGCCCATGGTTCAGGCAGTGATGGGACCCATCATCTCCCAAAGATCCACCTCGCTGCCTCAATTGCCCTCCAGCTTCCAACTGTGCTCTGCTCAGGTGTCCCTGTGGCATCAGGACACACAGGGACCTGTCAGAGCAGGTCCAGAGGAAGCCCTGGAGAGACTCCAAGGGCTGGAGCCCCTCTGCTCTGGAGCCAGGCTGGGAGAGCTGGGGGGGTTCACCTGGAGAGGAGAAGCTCCAAGGAGACCTCAGAGCCCCTTCCAGAGCTTAAAGGGGCTCCAGGAGAGCTGGGGGCAAATATTTTAGCAGGGCTTCTTGCAATAGGACAAAGTATGATGGTTTTCAACCAAAAGAGGGTTGATTTAGACCAGATATAAGAAAAAAAATTCAAATGAGGGTGGGGAGGCCCTGTCACAGGCTGCCCAGAGAAGCTCTGGCTGCCCCATCCCTGCCAGTATCCCAGGCCAGGCTGGATGGGGCTTGGAGCACCCTGGGACAGTGGAAGGTGTCCCTGCCCATGGCAGGTGGGCTTTGAGGTTTCTTTCCCACACAAACCAGTCTGGGATTCTCTGATCGGCAGCTGGTGAGCTGAAATATCATCAGAGAACAAATGTTTGGGACGTCACAGTGGGTGGAGGTGGAAAAGTGCCTGGGACAAACAATCCTGAGCAGTTTTATCCCCAGACTGCTCAGAGGGTGCTGCCTGCATTGTTCTGTCTGCTCTTTTCTGCCTGGGCATCTCATTTATTCCCTCATTGACTTTCAGTCTTTAAGCTGCTGTTAATTTAAGAAGCTCCCTTGTTCTTGTCCCTCTTATAGATTCAAGAGCTCTTCTGGCTAAAATAGATTGGGATTCCTGGAAGGGCATTAAAATGCTGTGTATGGCAATGTTTTGCTCAGCTCCTCCAATTCCTTTTTCCTGCGTCTTGCTCTGCAGTTGGATCCATGGATCCAGGCCCTGCAGTGCTGCTCCTGGGACTGCACTGCCTTCATTAAGTGCATACACGCACCAAATTCTCTTGATTTTTCCTTTTTTTTTTTTTTCCCAAGCACCTGAGAAGTCTGGGAAAATGTGGGAAGGCAGGAAAAGATCTTTTAAATGCATTATAAATCCTATTTTAACTCAACTAATTATAGCTACAGTGTAATTAAAATATTGTGAAGGAAAAGAAAATAATCCTGCTGAACTGACAGTGCATTAACACCTTGCATCTGCAGAGTTCTGAATCACTGCACCTTTGTACCTGACAGCAAAATGCTCAACAGCCCCTTCTGCCAGAAACCCCAAGTCTGCTGAGAATGGCCTTTCTTTCCTCCCCAGGGTAGCTCCAATCTTTGCCCAGAGGGTGCTGGCCCTGCCCAGGCTCCCCAGGGAATGGTCCCAGCCCCAAGGCTGCGAAAGCTCCAGGAGCATTTGGACAGTGCTGCCAGGGATGCCCAGGGTGGGATTGTTGGGGGGTCTGGGCAGGGCTGGGGTGGGACTGGATGATCCCTGTGGGTCCCTTCATACTCAGGATATTCCAGGATTCCATGATCTGTTGGCTCACTGGTCCTGGTCAGAGGGGGAAACATCTCTTGCTGCTCCTGTAAATTCCCCCCTATTCCCTTTCCTAAAGGTGAGAATAAACACATTGAAATGTTGGCAGCTACAAATCAAAATGTCACATCAGAAGAAAAATCCTTGTTATGTAAAATTTCCCCTTTTGTATTGATTGGAAAGTTGCAGCAGGAGAAATGAAAAATGTTCAACTTGATTTCATGAGCAGGGATTCTGGTTTTGGTTACAAGCAGCAGAACAAGCAGAACAAGCAGAACAAGCCTGCAAAACAAATGCAACTATTTCCTGACCAGCTCTACCTTAGTGATTTCAAGACTAATAAATTTGCTGGTAGAAAAATATTATTACACTGAATATTCATCAGTCACAGAAAAGCACCAGATATGTAAAAGACTGGGGATAATACACCTGTGATAACCTTATACAGGTCAATCAAATCCCTTCAATTCCAAAGTAGGTGAATTATTTTGTTCAGTGCTATGGTATATTCCTACTGCAAAAATGCAGGGAAGGATGGATGTTTCTCCATGGCTTTAAGTGAAGCAGGGATTACGAAGCGCAGCACAGAAATTACAGAGGGAATTTCCATGTCCCATGTCCCACTGGAGGTCAGGCAGGATGGGGATGACAATATTTCCTTCTGGCCTTAAAGAAATGCATCTGTGAAAATACAATCAGAGCTTATGGGCCACTGGATTCATGTGCTCTGAAATGACTTTTTTAGCACTAAAAATGACATTATCTGCAAGAACAAATAAGCTGTGTCTGCTGGAGTCAGCAGTCGAACTTGGAAATGGGAAAAGTATGAGGAGAAAATCCCAACCTGCTTAATTGCATCACAAATCAAAGCTACAGGCAATAACTCCTGTTTAGGGGAAATTCAGATGAGAAATATGATTACTGTTCTCTGCAGGGGAAAGGCAGAACTTGGACAAAATGAGGGCTGGTTTTTTCCAAGTGATCCCAGTGCCAGGGCCTGACTTGCCAGAGTTCCTTGGGAAGGTCAAAGCTTTCCCCTATTTCAGCAGTTTTGTGCAGGTCAGGGTGGACTCGAGCTGGCACAGCTTCTCCTGTGGGGTGGGTTGATGTCCTTCCATGTTCACCAGGAAAACTCAGGGCACTCTGAGGAAATTCAAATGTCTATGGGAAAAAGAAAGATATAAATCTTTGTTTTCTTTCCAGGAAAACAGCTTGAGATTTTACTAGTGGGGCAGCTGGTGAAGTGTTTATATATAAATAACACCTAAGTGAGCATAGTGTTGGTGTTCACATGCATTAAAATTCCAGAATGTCCTGTGCAGAGAAACAAATATCTTTTCAGTAGGAGAAAAAGTTTGTTTTATTTGATCTGAGTCATGCATAAATCCAGTGCCAAGTGGCTCTGGCAGGTTCAGCCTGTGCTGGGTTGACACAAGGGCCAAGCTGGTATCTGATGCTGGGGCTTTCTAGAGAGGATCTTGAAGGGATGGGAAGAATCCCATGTACCAAAGCCACTCAGCACAAATATAAACGTGAATGTCTGGGTGCAGGAGGGGTTGTGTGTCTTTGCACCATCTCTGGGGTTTGGGTTTGGCCATTCTCTGCCTGTTCCTGTGTCCATTTGCATCCTTGTCTGTCAGATCACTCCATGCTGGAATTCCCAACACTACAACCTTTCTGGTTGCTGTACAGTGCAGCCTCGGGGTAAGTGCCAGCCCTCAGCTCCCTCTGTTCCAACTCAGGTCTCCTTTTGCCTTCCCATTCTGAGCCCCAGAGTGACTTCCCTTTTTTCTGGAGTGGGAAAGCTGCTCCATGGGTGGCAGAAGGACTTGCCCAAGGGTGGGCTCATAGTGTGACTGGGCTCAGTCCGAGCCATGGACATGACAAGGGTTGCTCCAACACCTCCATTCCTTATCCAGGGGATCTGCTCCAGGCAGAGGAGGAGCTGGGTTGATGCCGCAGCTGGGAGGGGAGTGTGGGAGCTCAGGGAGAGGTTGGTATGAAGGACTGTGAGAAATCCCCTCAGCGTGGGGAGAGTTGCAAGGGTGAAGCCACTTTGCTTTTATTCTTGGCATTATTAGAAGGTTCAAGGGGAATTTAATTGGTGCTTTAGTCTTGAGCTGCCCTCAGCATGGGAGCTGCAGAGCAGCCACTGAGTGCAGAGCCAGGGAACTCCAGCTCTCACCTTCCCTGTCCTCCCCAAAGCAAACAAACAACCAAACACTCCAGTAATTAACTGCAAACCCAGACTGTGAGGAGCAGTGCTGGGAGACAGGAGAGGGCAGGAGGAAAACGATGAGCCTGAAAAAGCTGATCCAGGAAAATAATGAAGTCCTTCTGTGCAGGAGAATGCAAAAGTAATCTGGGCACTAAATTCCTCCATAGAACTGTAGAACCAGAGATTTTTATAGGCTGGAAAAACTCTCTGAGATCATCAAGTCCAATTGTTTACCCAGCACTGCCAAGGCCACAACTGACCATGTCCCCAAGTGCCACATCCTCATGGATTTTAAATCCCTCCACGACTGACTCAACCATCACTTTCCATCACCTTCCTGGAGCAGGTGGAAAGGTCAAGATGCAGGAGGGGATCTTGCTCTGATTATCCATGTGAGGACTTTCCTGCAGTGCTCTGGGCCCTCCCATCACCAGAACTGCTGAGTCACAACGTTAAGGAACAACTCTGGGCATAAGGACTCAAGGACGCCCTGTGGGAAATTTAGACCTGGTCTGAAAACCAGCTTGGGTTTGGACCAGTCCCAAAGGGTTTTTCTTACAGGAATTCCTACCACAGTTCAAGGAACAAATCCTATCCCACTGTAGAGAGAAAGAGTTAAATTAGAGTGACCTGAGCAGCTCCCTGTGACTGCCAGCAGTGCCCACGGAGAGTCTGGGACACAGCTTTGCTGATATCGGGCACAGGGCACTGCAGGGTGATGGAGGAACGGCATCGTGCTCCAGGCTGAGCCAAAGCAGGTCTAGGTCATGCTGCCAGACCTGCACAGAAAGTTCCTTTTCCCTATGCTTCCTTTCAGCTGAGTCATTATTTTATTTTGGGAGAGTTCAGCAGCAGCTGCTCTTGGGGAGACAAGAAGCAGGGACTGGGGCAGCCTCCACTCCCAAATGTGCCATGTGCTGGGTCTGGTGCCTTGTTTGCTCCATCTGCAGGAGATCAGTAGTCTATTCCTCTGTAACTTTCTGGGAGTTGTAGCCATGGGAGTGTTACGTGGGAACAGCTCTTTCAGGTCAGGCACAGATTTGGATGGGAATCTGTCCCAGCTCCCAGGATTCCAACCATCTGAGAGCACAACCAAAAGAGCCCTTCCAGCTGATGCCCACAAACTCCTTTTGTTTGCTGATCTGTGCTCTGCAGGGTTGGTCCTGGCAGAGCACCCCAGGTCTTCCCAGCACAGGTACCTTCCACTTTCCCAGGGCTCCAAGCCCTGTCCAACTTGGCCTTAGACACTTCCAGGGATCCAGGGACAGCCACAGCTGCTCTGGGCATCCTGTGCCAGCGCCTTCCCACCCTGGTAAAGAATTCTTGAGCTCATGGAGCATCTCCTGAGTAAAGTTCTGGGTGTGGATCCGTGTGTGATGGCTGCTGCAGTCAGAGAAATGAGAAGAACACCTTTTCCAAATGGATATTCCTTGCAGACAGTCTTCTTCAAGTATTCCCTGTAAAAATATGTCATGTACAAAACACTCTGAGTCCAGTCCAGATCCACTCTGTTGATATGCTGTTTATATGATTGCTGTTGATATGCCCCAACAGAAAATGTCAAAACAAGAACCATCACGACATGAGGTAAAACTGTCAAAACTGAAGACCAGGAGGTTTAGAAGGTTCTGTTTCATGACCCACTGAGTGATTCTGCAGAGGACTCATGCCCAAGGCAAACCTGGAAATCACTGATAGTTGCCCTGGGAGCAATGGAGAAATGGAATTCAGCTGGAAGCAGCCAGGGAAGTTTGGCATGGCTGAAACCTTGTCCTGGTCCTGAAGGGCAGGTCTGGGATCTACATGGGAAAACCCCAAAATTCCCTCTCCTCTGGCTGCATCTGTGCTGTATCCAGCAGTTCATCTTTAGGGGACAGAGAGAGGTGCCAAATTCATCTCCTTGTCCACCCCACAGTGTGGAAAAGCCTGAGGAGTTCCCAGGATGATGTTTAGATGTCCCACATGTGGGAGACGCCTCCAGCACAGAGAAACCTCATCTGGGGTTGATCAAGAGAAGTCCATTGTGTTGTGGAGTTCATAAAGAGCTCTGGATACAGTGCAATAGTCGTGCCAAGGCAGCAATAAACACCTACAAAATGCATTTTATTGGGCTCTTGTGAGTGCCTCAGGGGAATTGTGGTGCAGAAGCTTGGGGAGAATTGTTTCCATCCATCTCAAATGGACTCTGGGAGCTGCTGGTGCTTTGAGTGAGGAATTATCGTGGAGTTCATTCATTCCACCCCTGGCCAGGTGCCACTGCACAAACCTCCCTGACATTTCCATTTCCATTTCCATTTCCATTTCCATTTCCATTTCCATTTCCATTTCCATTTCCATTTCCATTTCCATTTCTGTCTTCAGCAGCCTGTGATGGAAGCAGCCCCTCTGATTTCCTCCCACTTCACTTTTAAGAACTTTGGCAGAAAACTTTATTCAAAAAAAAAAAAAAACCAACTGTGCAAAGTAATTTGATCTTTCACTGCCCAAGAAAACATAATCTGGCAGGAGCACAATGGATACAACCAAATCCCAAGGACTTTGGCTGTTCCAGCCATGGCAGGATCTGTAAATTCCCTTCCAGTTCAAACCATTCTAGGATTATGGGATTATTCGGTTTTCTCAGCTGGAACCTCCTGCAGAGGGAAAACAACCCAAGAAGGGATCGAAAGTGAGTTGGAAGAGGTCTTTACTATTTCTGTGTCTCTCCTTCAATGATTGGTCACCAGGGTTGTAGGAAGGGTCCTGGAACATCCGTGGAAGCTGCTGGAACAGCAGGAAATGTGTCTGTTGAGCAACAGCCTCCATACCTTGGTTTGTACCACTGCTAACTGGGATTTCTGGGAAATTCTGCCCTATTTCTCCAACCCTGCCTCCAATTTACTGAATTTCCCCTACACATGAAAGAAGAACACAAGGGCATTTGGATTTGTCTCCTGTCTGATCTCCTGTACAGCACAGGGCATTTCCTGCCTGCTTTGTCTGGCCCCATATTCCCCTTGCAGTGCAGGACACTGTGGCCTCTGGGGGCCTGTTTTTCTCTATTAACTGTAAAGAGAATCCAGATAACTCATTCAGATGGAGATGTCAACACTGAGGACGTTCACATTTGGACAAAGAGCATGAGCCCAGAGTGTCTGAGCACAGGGATGCATTTCATCACATTTTAGGTGTCCAGAGAGGAGATGTTAACAGCTGAGCCAAGACAGCCTTTTCCTTTCCCAGCACAGATAATTCAGTCTCAGATACTGGAAAGAAGGATGACAAACCTCCCCTTTGGTTAGGAAAACAGTCAGTGTGGCTAGCTGGATGTCAATACAGATTTTGTGGATGATTCCAGGTGGGATTGAGCCCAAGTGTCTCACATAGTCATGGAGCAAAGGCTGAGTCTGTGGTCACACATCATCATTTGTCAGAGCTCATCCAGATGGATTAAGGAAAAATATCCCTGAGCCCAGTCCTCCTGAATGTGCTGACTGAAATTCCCCAGACTCCAGCAATAGTAAAACCAACCCCTTGACTCTGCTGTCCTGTCACAACAGCTTAGGAGCAAACAGATCACTCTCAGTGGGCATCTGTAACTCTGAGCACACAGAGAGCTCACCCAGAGAGAAAGAACCTTGGCTGCTGCTGAGGGGGGCTGAGGATGCAGAGGTGAGGCTGGCTGTTACCATGGCAACCATCCCCATCTGGGAGGAATCTGAAGCAGGCGCTCTGACCTCTGGCAAAAAATGTTTGAACATTTAATGACTTAAATAAGGGAGTAATTCTCAGCTGTTGGGAAAGGGAGAAGTGTTGTAGCCCCAGCTGAACATCACATGAAACCATAATGGGGAAATTCAGCATGGGCTGGTTCCACAGGTTTGGACTTTGGCAAAGAAGGTGGCACTAAAACCCATTCAATAGACAGTTGGAAAGGAACAGGGCCTGATTTTCCACTTATTTCCATTCTGTTATTCCAAATTCATGGAGATAAGGTGGTTGAGGTTATTGGCAATACCCAGGACATGGGTCAGTGATGGCCTTGGCAGTACTGGGGAACAAGTGGAGTCCATAATCTCTGAGGGCTTTTCCAACTTTAATGAATTTCTGATTCTACAGTTCTAAGAAGGAGGAATTTAGTGCTCAGATTCCTTTTCCATCCTTCTCCACAGGACAAGTTAATTATTTTCCTGGATTGGTTTTTTCCAGCTCCTTGTTTTCCAGCCTGCCCTCTTCTGGGTGATGTCTCCCAGCACTGCTCCTCACAGTTACTGGGGTGTTTGTTTGTTTGCTTTGGAGAGGACAGGGAAGGTGAGAGCTGGAGTTCCCTGGCTCTGCACTCAGTGGCTGGGGAATTGCACCTGCACAGGTCCGGCCTTGTAGAATCTGAGAATGGAATCCTGGCATGATTCGGGCTGGAAGGACCTCAAAGCTCATCCAGTGCCACCCCTGCCACGGCAGGGACACCTTCCACTGTCCCAGGGTGCTCCAAGCCCCGTCCAACCTAGTCTTGGACACTGCCAGGGATCCAGGGGCAGCCACAGCTGCTCTGAGCAACCTGAACTGCTCAGTTCTGAATTACTCCTCTCATGTTATTCACAGAATTTTCGATTATTGACCCCAGAGCAGTAAAAAAATGCCCACACAAGTCTTATTCTCTCATGTCATTCAGATTTTGAGCTGCAGTTTAAGATTACCTCTGAATTGTCTGTTAGTATTTATATAACAGAGAACAATCAGATAAAAATTTAGTTACCTGGAAGATCCTGAGACATGAAAAACCTTTGTAAAAAATGTGGAGTTGCAGTTTTGTTTCTTCAAACTTGAACTCAGACCGCATTCAATACAGTCTTCATATTTATCCAAGGATGGTAAAATTGAGATTTCTGTGCAGCAAGCAAACAGAGGAGTGTGTAGGGATGGATACAAAGGCAAATGTGAGCCGAAGAGAGATAAATTAACTAAAAGCCTGGATCCTGTGTGTCTACAGAGAAAGCTCTGTTAATTGAAATGAAAACCTTCCCTGGATCATTTCTCTTCACTAAACCTCTTCTTGGAAACAGCTTTTGGTCAAATATTCCTGGGCCTGTATCATTAATGTTGCAGCACAGAATCATGGAATTGCTGAGGTAGGAAAAGACCTCTGAGATCATCAAGTCCAGCCTCCGACCAAACACCACATGGGGCTTGAGGCTGGAAAGGGACATCACCATGTTCAGAGAACACTCAGTATTCCAAGGATTGTGTTTTCTTTCTGCATCCAGAGAAGGGCTCAAAGCAGAGTCTCCCATATCCCACAGAGCACTCTGGAGCCCAGACTGTTCATCATTTCAGGATTGGATTGGTCTTTTCCTGTTCTTAATGAAACTTTTCAGAAGTTTCTGACTGTTCTGATGCAAAATGAAAACAAATGTGCAAACCTCAAAGAGTGTCACAATTCATTTTCTCCAGTCATGGAGAAATTCCTGGAGCATGCTATTAATCTTCCCAGTGGGATTGCTGGGTTTCTCACTAGTGATCTGCTCCTTGGACACTTTGGATCCGTGTGTGTCTTTCCCACACTATCCATGGATAAAGGACAGGGCAGAGCCTGTGCCTCTGATCCAGCCACTGCTTCTGCTGCTGCTGCTGTTCCAGTCCTGACCCATTCCTGGTGGATCAACCTTCATCCTGTGATATTTAAGGATGGCAGCTGTGACATCCCTCCACTCCACAATTTCACCATCATATTTTTGCAGCCATCAGGATATCTGGATGTGGCTTTCTAACTAAGGAAGGGTCTCCATTCTCTGTTGGACACTGTTCCTTGCTGGTCCATCCTGCCTTAGGAAAGGCTCACATGCTCCGGTGAGCAAAGTGGTCCAGGAGCAGATCCTTCCACATTTGCTGTTGCTACAAGAGCAGACAAAACCCCTGGTGGAAATGAAAAGCAGTGTGAGTTGGAGTTCCTGGCAGAGCTATCTGAAGGCAGTAGGAAGACGTGGCCAGAACAGAATTTCAATGCATCAGTCTGGCTCCATGGTTACTAAGAAACAGAGGCATGCTGCTACACTGGAGTTATTTCATTCCCAGATGAGACAGGGATGTTCAAGCTGAAATACAAATTTATTTCTTTGAAATGATTCTGTTTCTCTAAGACAGGAGCCAGCACCTCAATTTAATCTGCACTGCCAGTGGATGCTCCTGATTGCTCTGCTCTCTGTCCTTCAGCAGAAGAGGATGGGCACCTTTGTATGCTTAATTCATTTTTCTCTTTTTTTTGCATTAACCCACGTTGCCTTCAGCAGATCAGGTTTTACCCTCAGTAGGTAAAAATAATGAAAACTAATTGCTCCAGATGAAGGAAAAGTTCTCATCTGTTTTTCAACTGAACTTCAGGAAATTAGCAGGACAAGGCAGAGACAGCAACAAAGATGAGGGTCAGGTTTGGCAAAAACAGGTTTATGCTTAAAAAGTGTTGAGAATTTTTCCACAGATTCCCATAATCACTAAGGTTGGAAAAGAGCTATCAAACCATCGAGTCCAAGCTGTGCCCAATGCCCACCTTGTCCCCAGCCCAGAATTCTGAGTGGCACCTCCAGGAATTCCTTGGACACCTCCAGGAATGCGGACTCCAAACCTCCCTGAGCAGCCTTTGCCAAGGCCTGACCACNTCCTCCTCTTCCTTCTCCTTCTGTCCCTTGATTTCCCTCCCTGGCTCCTTGCAGAACATCCCCACTCCCTCAAAGCAGCCCAGGGAAGGATGGCACCAGCATAAGCAGCTAAAAGCTTCCCTGGGGAAAGGCTTTCCCACCACAAGCCCAATCTCATCCCTGCAGGCTCCTCCTGGCTCCGTGACTCATCCCTGCCCACCCTGGTTCTCATCCCATCCTTCCTCACAAAGCCACTGCTTCCCCTGAGCCCCAGCAGGGAATTTCATCCCACTCAGCTGATTTATTCTTCCTCTGGTGAAGTGAACACTGCTTAAGTTCATTCCAGCAACAACTGAAACACCAAAGGGCTGAATTAGTTCCAACAGCACGATGTGATGGGTGGCCATCAGAACTCATTCACTGATTTCTGGGGCTGCTGTTGAGGTCAGGGCATGGCTTTGGAGGGACTTTTAGGTGCCACATTTCAAACTTGGCTGAAAAATCTTAAATAATGAGTGCCCTGGAGGAGAGCAGAGGTTTGCAAGGCCTGGCAGGAGTGTGGGGGCTGACAGTCCTGAAATACATCAGCTCTGGAAAATCATGGATAGAGATGGAAGTTAAAATCTCATTGTGCTCCTTAAATCCCTTCAGAACACTGACAGCTCCCTGCTGCTTTGTGCTCTGCTTCAGACAGGCACCAGAAAGTTTGGGATAATTTCAGCTCACTGAGATTCTTGTATTTCTAATGAAAAACTGTGGTCTTTTACTTTGCTTTTCCCTTTTAACCCATCCAATTTATTTCCATTAAAATTATCAATAAGTTCACAGCTTGTGGGATATTCATATTTTTACTGCAATGTGAACTTTAATCTTTCATTCTTCTCTTGCTGCAGGTTCCCTATGACACTCTAAAATGTTTTAATTTTACCTTTTCTAAAGCTACTTCCATTCTGTTAAAACCTGGATGTTGCTCTTGGTGCAGGATGCTGCAAAACCACTGTCAGCATTTATGACATAAAGGAACTCCATGAGCTTTAAATGCAGCCATTAAACTTTCCCAATTTAAACAAAGTTTCAAGTGAAACAAAAATATTTACATAGTTCCCACCTGTTCCACAGAAAATGAGAAATACTGACTTCTTGGTGATTGCTTTCATCCGAAGTTGCAGCACATATCAATTACTCCTGAAATTGTAATTGTTTCTGGCCATCTTCCCTTAAATCAGGAAGCCTGGAGAAGAGAAGGCTCCAGAGGGACTCAATTGCAGCCTTTCAGTGCCTGAGGGAGGCCCACAGGAGAACTGGAGAGGGTCTTGGGCAAGGGATGGAGGGACAGGACACAGGGAATGGCTTCCCACTGCCAGAGGGCAGGGATGGATGGGATAATGGGAAAGAACTCCTGGGAGGGTGGGGAGGCCCTGGCACAAGGTGCCCAGAGCAGCTGTGGCTGCCCCTGGATCCCTGGCAGTGTCCAAGGCCAGGCTGGATGGGGCTTGGAGCATCCTTGGACAGTGGGAGGTGTCCCTGCCATGGCAGGGGTGACACTGGATGGGCTTTAAGGTCCCTTCCAACCCAAACGATTCTGTGACAATACTCTTCCATGTTTTCTCACTCTGCATTCCCCTGGTTTCCCATTTGTTCACTTTGTGGGATCACCTGGAACAACCCAAACAGGGGCATCTTGCAGGGCTCAGCTTTCCAGCAGCACCATTCCAACCTGCCCTGCACAGCGTGGGGCTGAGGGCTCTGCAGTGTCAGAACGGAGATCATTGGTTGCATCCTTTGCTCTTTTAACAGTAAAACAACTCCACAAGTCCCTGGTTCAGTAATGGATGAGGATTTGGAAGTGAGCAAAGGGCTTTGCTTGTGCTGGACATGACACAGAAATATTAAAACTGTTGTTTTTATTCCCTGTACGTTCAATTACCTGGTCAGGAGAGTGACTGTAGTGCTCACAGGAGTTGTCTTGGAATTAAAACCCTTGCAGGGCTCTGAACTACCTTACATGGTCTGGGAAATAAAATCCACTTGAAAATTGCATTGCGTTACAAAGTCAACAGCAAAAACAAGAGTCAGGGACANGTCCCTGGGAGCAGTGCCCCATTTCCCCCCCCGCCTCCCCCTCCTGTCAGGGAGTTGTGCAGAGCCACAAGGTCCCCCCTGAGCCTCCTTTGCTCCAGGCTGAAATTCCAGCTGCTCCGGGCTCAGTCGCCTCTCTCTGCAGGGAACTCCAGACTAACAAAGCAGCTGAGACAGAGGAGAAACACCAATGCCTCCTCCTCCTCCTTCTCCTCCTCCTCCTCCTCCTCCTCCTCCTCCTNCAACAACTGAAACACCAAAGGGCTGAATTAGTTCCAACAGCACGATGTGATGGGTGGCCATCAGAACTCATTCACTGATTTCTGGGGCTGCTGTTGAGGTCAGGGCATGGCTTTGGAGGGACTTTTAGGTGCCACATTTCAAACTTGGCTGAAAAATCTTAAATAATGAGTGCCCTGGAGGAGAGCAGAGGTTTGCAAGGCCTGGCAGGAGTGTGGGGGCTGACAGTCCTGAAATACATCAGCTCTGGAAAATCATGGATAGAGATGGAAGTTAAAATCTCATTGTGCTCCTTAAATCCCTTCAGAACACTGACAGCTCCCTGCTGCTTTGTGCTCTGCTTCAGACAGGCACCAGAAAGTTTGGGATAATTTCAGCTCACTGAGATTCTTGTATTTCTAATGAAAAACTGTGGTCTTTTACTTTGCTTTTCCCTTTTAACCCATCCAATTTATTTCCATTAAAATTATCAATAAGTTCACAGCTTGTGGGATATTCATATTTTTACTGCAATGTGAACTTTAATCTTTCATTCTTCTCTTGCTGCAGGTTCCCTATGACACTCTAAAATGTTTTAATTTTACCTTTTCTAAAGCTACTTCCATTCTGTTAAAACCTGGATGTTGCTCTTGGTGCAGGATGCTGCAAAACCACTGTCAGCATTTATGACATAAAGGAACTCCATGAGCTTTAAATGCAGCCATTAAACTTTCCCAATTTAAACAAAGTTTCAAGTGAAACAAAAATATTTACATAGTTCCCACCTGTTCCACAGAAAATGAGAAATACTGACTTCTTGGTGATTGCTTTCATCCGAAGTTGCAGCACATATCAATTACTCCTGAAATTGTAATTGTTTCTGGCCATCTTCCCTTAAATCAGGAAGCCTGGAGAAGAGAAGGCTCCAGAGGGACTCAATTGCAGCCTTTCAGTGCCTGAGGGAGGCCCACAGGAGAACTGGAGAGGGTCTTGGGCAAGGGATGGAGGGACAGGACACAGGGAATGGCTTCCCACTGCCAGAGGGCAGGGATGGATGGGATAATGGGAAAGAACTCCTGGGAGGGTGGGGAGGCCCTGGCACAAGGTGCCCAGAGCAGCTGTGGCTGCCCCTGGATCCCTGGCAGTGTCCAAGGCCAGGCTGGATGGGGCTTGGAGCAGCCTGGGACAGTGGGAGGTGTCCCTGCCATGGCAGGGGTGACACTGGATGGGCTTTAAGGTCCCTTCCAACCCAAACGATTCTGTGACAATACTCTTCCATGTTTTCTCACTCTGCATTCCCCTGGTTTCCCATTTGTTCACTTTGTGGGATCACCTGGAACAACCCAAACAGGGGCATCTTGCAGGGCTCAGCTTTCCAGCAGCACCATTCCAACCTGCCCTGCACAGCGTGGGGCTGAGGGCTCTGCAGTGTCAGAACGGAGATCATTGGTTGCATCCTTTGCTCTTTTAACAGTAAAACAACTCCACAAGTCCCTGGTTCAGTAATGGATGAGGATTTGGAAGTGAGCAAAGGGCTTTGCTTGTGCTGGACATGACACAGAAATATTAAAACTGTTGTTTTTATTCCCTGTACGTTCAATTACCTGGTCAGGAGAGTGACTGTAGTGCTCACAGGAGTTGTCTTGGAATTAAAACCCTTGCAGGGCTCTGAACTACCTTACATGGTCTGGGAAATAAAATCCACTTGAAAATTGCATTGCGTTACAAAGTCAACAGCAAAAACAAGAGTCAGGGACACCTATTCATGCAAGATTTTAGTGGAACTTGTCTTCTGATTGTTTCATGGGCTTGCTCTTTGCTATTCCTTCCCCTCTCAGGGTTCTGGGCCTTTCTTGCTCCCAAGTCAGCATCGCTTCATCCAAGACTGGGAGATGCATCACATGATGAAGGGAAGTGAGACCAACACTGACCCACCCACCACACAAACACCTCTGGATACCCAGAAAGGCAGCTCAGCACAACCTCCCAGTCAGAACCATGGAATCCTGGGATGGTTTGGGTGGAAAGGGACCTCAAACCCACCCAGTGCCACTCCTGCCATGGCAGGGACACCTTCCACTGTCCCAGGGTGCTCCAAGCCCCGTCCAACCTGGCCTTGGACACTGCCAGGGATCCAGGGGCAGCCACAGCTGCTCTGGGCACCCTGTTCCAGGGCCTCCCCATCCTCACAGCCAAGAATTCCTTCCCAGTATCCCACTTAACCCTGCCCTCTGACAGCTTAAGGCCATTGCCCCTTGTTCTGTCACTCCACATCCTTTTCCAAAGTCCTTCTCCTTCCTACAAACCCCCTTTACCTCCTGGAAGGCTGCAAGTCCTCTGTGCATTCCCACACTGCCTCTGCCCCAGTCCCAACCCCAGAGATGGAGTCATTCCTTGTACCCATCTCTGCCTTGGAGTTTTGCCCTGACCTAAACTCATTCCTCAAATCCAAAATTCACTGGAACAGAATGTTAGAGAGAAGAAAAGGAACTATTGAGTCCTTTTGTTCTTACAAAAGTCTTTTGACATTTTCCTTCTCCTTGAACACTTGGCAGAAATTCTTTTCAGATATTCTAAATGTTGCCAGCAGTTCCAGGAAGCAGGATAGGTATTATTGCCTCCCGAATGGATCTGCTCTCTCTCCTTCCCCTCCATGGGGAATCCAGGAGGAACTGACGAGTGCTGAGCTGGGAGGGACTCGGAAATGGCTCATTACCCTCTTGCAGGGCATGGTTGAACATTCCAATGGATGTTGTTAAAATGCTCCCTCCTTTGCTGCAGTCCTGTCTGCAGCCCCCAGGGCACAGAGCAGCTGCTCATCCTTTAAAGCTTTTATGTTAATTGGTGATGGCTGCTCTCGACACCTCAGAAATCCTCTAAGAATGCCCAGCTAGACAAGGAAACTCTCATGGAACAGCACAGCACTGGGAATCTCATTCCCTGGGTCCTGTGTTTCGCTTAATAATTTATATCCATTTCTTGGTGTCTCAGTTTACCCACATGAACATGGATGTGTTCCTGACAAGGCAAGGAGATACTTCAGTTATGGAGCCTTGCACAGCTGGAAATGTTGCTGATATTTTCCTTTGGGATTTCCTGGCTGGCTGAGATCCTGTAGAGCTGATGGGATCAATTCTATCAACATTTCTTCATTTTTATCTCATTGCAGGAGGTGCGGTGCTTTCAAATTGTGGGTTTGGGTTTTTTTTTCTCAGCACTGAACATCTGAGGGGCACTGAAATAACCAACCAAAACACAGAAAGCACAGCTACAACGTTACATCAACTCATCAACAGTTGTTAATTGAAGTCCAGCGACAGCGGACATTCTGCCAGCGCAATTATCATCCCCAGGCACTCCCAAATGTTTACTCTGCATTCCCTCTTCCTCCTTTCTCTTCCCATCCAGTGTTTGCCAGCACTCAGCAGGTACAAGGGAGCAGGCACCGCTCATCCCCGGTGTTCATCTCCAGTTCAATGAACAATCCCAGCGAGCAGAGGGGGCCTCTCCTTGTCCCCTGGATTCCTGTGGGGCTCCCAGTGCTGAGCAGGGCGAAGATCAGCCCTTGGTGGTCCATGGGAGCTGAGTCGGGGGAGTCTCAGCAGCCCTCCCAGGCTGCCAGCGATTCTGGCTGCCCAGGGAAAGCCGCGGTCGCCATGGACACCAAAGCGGGGAGGATCCATCAGGAAATATCGGCCGGGTAAAATGTCAGCGACTTAGGGGGAAACGGGATCTTTCGGCGGGAGGGAATCATCCCTTCGAGAGGAGATCTGGTCTCTGACTGAGGGGAAGCTTTGGCTCCGTGGAAACTCATTACAGTGAACAGCAGTGTCCCAGGGTGTTTGGATGCTGCGTAAAGGGGGAAGAATCGCGATGTCAGGTTCCAGGAGTTGGCTGTGTGTGTCTGCAGGCTGCTGCTGGCCAGAGCTGGGGCTCAGGAAAGGCCTCGTCCCCAGAGGTGTTTCTGGGGCCCTGCTGGGGCCTTCCTGGGGACCTGCAGTGACAGGGCAGGGGTGAAGTTATTGCTGCAGTGAAGAGTCCTGATGTACCCTGGAGAGTTGAAACACTGAATTGCAGAGCCACAGGAAGCTGGAAAAGCCCTCTAAGATGAAGTCCAACTATTAACCCAAGACTGGCAAGTCTATCACTGACCATGTTCCCAAATGCCCCAGCCACAGGTTTTTAAATCCCTCCTGGGATGGGGACTCCATCCGTACCCTGGAGAGAGTGACCTGCGGAAAAGCAGAACCCATCCTTTGTACATGGAGAAGAGACCTCATTGGGAATTAGGAAACAATGACTTCCCTAAAAATTAAACATCCTTCCCCCTGTTTTTTTTCCCTTTCCTTTTCTTTTATTTCTTCTGTCTTCAAGTCCAGGAAGTTCTATTCTCATCCTGAGACCTTCTGAAAAGGGACTTCCTGATTACCTCACAAGTGCTTGTTTGTTTTTCTCCTTGTCAAGAAATCCTGTCATTGTGGTGTTCTTAGGATTTTACATTTCCTGGAGTACCAATCTAAAAAGTCTACCTTAGGAAATAGTTTTTTTCCCTGTCTCTCACACCTGACATGTGGGGAGAGAGACAGGCTGTACCTGCAGCTTTAATCATCTTGATGAAGACACCTCTCAAAGTTTCCCCATCTTTCATGACAAGTTAAGCCCCTTTAATCTCTCAGATCCTGGCTCAGCTCAGTCAGGTCCCCTGGCACAGGAAAGCCCATTCTGGGATACTTTTCCTGAATATTAAAGAGACAGATCTCAGTGTGACACAGACCATGTAGGAGTTTTAAAAACTGAGACCATTAAATGTTCTGAAACAAAATAAAGTCTGTTTGCAAAGTGCCTGTTCAGATCTGGCATAAATACAACGAAGAATTGCATTAGTGTAAATTATTTGCATTCCTTTTCCCTACTCTGGTTCCTCCAAGCACTAAACTTGGCTCTATTGAAGTTGTCCTTTCCATTTGACTGTCCCTTCAATCCCCTGACTCTGTAATCAGATCCACTCAGAGAACTCCAGAACACAAACAAACTGCCATTCCAGCCCAGTCTCTGGATGCAGCCTTGGAAATTACAGAGCAAAACCCAGTGGTAAATCAGTGGCTGATTAGTTCTGGGATTTGAGGAGGTTCTTATTTGAAAACGGATGAGAAAATTCCCCTCTGGAATGATAAATGGGCTGACTTCTAAGGGCTTTTTGTTAGTTTTGGGGAGAACAGACTGTACTAAGCATCTTCTCAAATCCCAGCTATCCCACAGCAGGGGCTAAGGGCTGGAACACTTTGTCCAGGGAAGGGAATGGAGCTGGGAAG
This sequence comes from Notiomystis cincta, assembly GCA_013398075.1. Lineage (NCBI taxonomy): Eukaryota > Metazoa > Chordata > Aves > Passeriformes > Notiomystidae > Notiomystis > Notiomystis cincta. Next base: position 8,807 of record VZRX01020975.1, on the reverse strand, counting down.
GGGCTGGAGCCCCAGGAGGAGGGGTTGGAAAAGATCTCTGAGATCAGAGTCCAATTCTAGAATCCCTCCATGCCAGATAAACCCCATCATGAAGTATCACGTCTGCCCCAGGGGGACCCAGGGGATGCAGGCAGCCGGGCAGAACAACCCCAAATTGTGTTATTTTCCTCAGAACACTGCTTTAATAACCCACCAGTGCTCACTGTTGAGCAGTGTGGCAGCAGAAAGGCTGTTCCCAGCCAGCTCTGGGCTGGGATTTCCAGCCTATGTTAAAGCTGTTAATGCTCCAATACTGACATTTTGGTCATGTAATGTTATTGAAAATGGTTTTTCCCCCCTTCAATTTCATGGGATTTTCACATTGATGTTTCAGGTATTTAATGCTTGTATTAAACCAGTCCTGGTCATTCTGCCCCCAGGCAGACTCTGAGGGACTCTCAACCTCTGGATGGTTTTGTGCTGTTATTGCTGGGTGTTTAGGTGATTATTCTTTGAAAATGACCAAAGCAGGGAGTAGGAAGTTGGTTTGCACTGTGTTATAATTAAAATCTGAGTGTAATCAGGATGTTTTGATTGCAGTCTAGTGGGATTTCTGGGTGTCCTTTTCAGCCATGACATCACGCCAAATTCGGATTTTGGCACCATTAGAAGGGAGGAATTGAGGAGAAACTGAGGATGCTGGAAGTACTCAGGTACAACTTGACCTAGGGGAGACTAAATCCACTTGGTCCATTCCAGCTCACAGGCAGAGGAGAAAATTCAGAGGACAAATTTCCAGTCTCTAATCTCCACTTAAGGAATTTACATCCAGAGCTATGATGAATATTCCCTATCACCATTTCCAATGCAAAATTTTAGGAGGTTCAGTGTCAGAAAATTTGGAGGGTTGTGTAGAATGAGACAAACCATCCTTTGCAGCCTTAAAACCTCCTCTTGGAAACCTGGAGAGATTTCATTGGGATATTGCTCATAGTCCTCATTATCAGTTTTAAGTGTTGCAAAAGAATGAAAGGTCCAAATTGTCAACAAAACTGACTTGGAAGTGTCTCAGGTTTGACATTAAAAGGCAGGTTAATTAATCAGTGCAATGAAGAGAAATATATGGTTCAGTTTTCATAGAGAAATATAGCTGGGTATAAATCCAGACAGTTTCTTCAGGCCTTATCTTCAATAATCTCTCCTTTCTCATCCTAAAAATGTCCACGGCTTCTCCAAGTCTTTGTTGCCAGAGCCTCCCAAAGGACTTTTCCCCTGACAGCCATGAACAGCCCATGGAACACTGACTCCTGCTCCTTTAAGTGAGAACTCTTGGCAGCTTTAATGCACCAGTCCAGGTTTTCCCAATGCATCAAAAAGCAGGATGGGGATGGAGAAGAAATCTGTGGTGGAGGCACGGATTTGTTCCTGAGGGATGGAACACAACAGCATTGGAATAATTTTCAAAGCAAAAGATTTTCTAGCAGCCCAACACAATTGTTCCATTATTAGTGGTGGCAGCAGCCCAGCTCCTCAAACCCAGCCGAGTTTGGAGCAGCTGACCATTTTCCTTGTTTCTTATTCTATTTTTTGACTGAATTCTGGCTGGGGGCTGGATGGAAATGGAGCGGACAGAAGCTGAGCAGGCCTATCTGCTGAAGTGTTTGGAGACAAGGACACCACAGCTTGCCTTGGTGGTAAGAGGGAAATAATTACATCGTCCTTAGCAAATCCTGGAACGGATTGGCTTAGAAGGGACCATAAGGATCATCCAGTGCCAGCCTTGCCATGGTGTTTGGGAGGGAAATGGGGGAACAGCCCCTTCCTTCTGGGGTGGGGATTCCTTCTCAAAGTATTGCTGAACTCCCTTAGTCCCCACTTTCCCCTTGGTTCACAGATTTAATTTTCTGAGCTGGAAGTGGAGGTGCAGGAGTCTGTCCCTGTGTGTCACTGCTGCTCCAGCAATACCTGAGTGTGGGGCCTGGGTTCCCTGGGGAGGTGCCAACATATTGTGAGCCTCTTTTTGTTACTATTTTTTACTATTTTGTTACTATTGATGAGCCAGCACCTCCAACCTGCTCTCTGCAAGCAAAGTGGGAAGCTGGCAAATTCCCATGGCACTGGAGTCCCTAATATCTGCAGCAAAACCTACCGGCCTCTGTTAGTCCTTCTGTGCTGTCTGAATAAGACATTTTCCACAGGATATTTCACATCTCGCCTTCTTTATCAGTGCCTCTAATTCCTTGGTGATTTTCGCTTAGCCTTTGAAAGAGAAGGACTGCTGTGCTGACAGGGAAATCTTCCTTTTTCCTGTGGCATTGGAGCATAAATGAGATATGACAGAACATCTTCAGGTTGCCTTTGGCACAGTTGTGTGTTAAATGCTGCTTTAAATTGAAGTGTTTCTGCATGGTAGTGTCAGGACACACTAGGTTTAGTCTCCTTTTCTGTGTAGAGAATTTTCTCTTATTTCCAATTTGGGCTGGATTTGTTTCTAGGAGTCTCTTGTCCTATTTTCTGCTGAAGTACAAAGGTAAATAAATGGTATTTAGAATGCCTCAGTGCCCATTTCAGGTGTCTCACAAAGCCATTAAGGATGGAAAAGAGCTGATTTGGGTTCTGGGGAGCTCCTTGTGCTCCAGCCTCTTAGGCTTTAATGGCTTTGTTTGATGTCAGGGCTCAGATGAGTTTGCTCATGTTTCTTGCCCAAAGCCCATGGGATGGATCTACCTCCACTGTCCTGGGCCAAGTTTGCTTATTAGGGAAAATTCCTGGTGCTCTACAGCTCCAGGGAAACATGGAATTTGGCCTCCAGCCTCTCCCATCCTCCATCAGACCCAGCAGAGACAACTCTCAGTAACACCATTTTCTTTCATGCCCAAGAACTTTGACATCAGGAGTTTTTAGGGTGTAGTCACTGAGAGCACAAACCTCACATCATTTACAAAAGCTCTTGGAGTACAAAGCCTCTATTGCAAATCAAAGAAAATCATTGAGGCCAGAGCTAAGAGAGAGATCTGCAACTTTGTGGCAATTACCAAAGACAATTATATTCCTATAATGAAGAGATTAAAAACCTCACCAAAACTCTGTAATTCTAATTATAATCAGGCAGCCAGAGATATCCATCTCTTGCAGGACTCTGGAGTGAATTTAACACATGCAGTAACATTTCTTGAATGCTTATGAACAAAAATGTGTGAATTTTTGTCCCCAGATAATGACAAAATTAAATTTCTTTGTGTGATTCAGTGACTTTGTTGTGCAACAGACAGAGAAGTTCAGGTGGAAATCAGACCCTTTTAAGATTTAAAAAGAGTTTCTGATTCAGCCCAGTGCTGGAGAATCTGTTTGCATTTGGGAAGTAGGAGGTAGCTTTTGACGATATTTTAAACTCAGCTTGTAGCAAAGCTGATGGGTTTAACCCTGAGAGTGACATGAGTCTACCTGTGCCCAGCAACTGCTTTGCTCTTATGGTAGTTTTACATGGTTTGATTTTTGGTGAAGAGAGAAGAAATGAGGCACTGGAAATGCTCTTTCTACGGAGTAGGGCTGCAGCCTTCTTCTGTGCCTGGCAGAACCACTTGTTGGCTGGCTCTGAGAACAGACACGTTCTTAAGACAATTAGAAAAGCTAAAAACGCCTCTGTGATTACATATTTAAGGAAGGGAAAAAGCCTCACAAGCAACTCTTTCTCCCTCACCTCTGAAGGAAAGGAGAGGGGCCAGGGCCCTTCCTGGCACAGCCGCGGGGCCATCCCAGCGCCACGAGCGGCCTCACAGCCGAGCTCCTGCGGCTGGGGCCGAGCCCCTTCTGGGCACAGCGCTGGGGCCGAGCCCCTTCTGGGC
>VZRX01020971.1:0-105271 GCA_013398075.1 Notiomystis cincta | reverse complement strand
TTTGTTTTCAAACCAGCACAGCCTCTTGAGAGTCCAAAATAAAAAGTTCCTCTCCAGAGGGACAGTTTCACAAGGGCATGTATTGATAGGACAAGATAAATGGCTTTAAAGAGGGCAGGTTTAGATTAGATATTGGGAAGAAATTCTTTTGTGTGAAGGTGATGAAGCACCAAAATAGGTTGTCTAAAGAAGTTGTGGATGCCCCATCCCTGTACGTGCTAAATGCCAGATTGGACAAGAGTTTCAGTAACCTGCTCTAATGGAAGGGGTCACTACCTGTGGCAGAGGGGTTGGAACTTGATGGTCATTAAGGTCCTTTTCAACCCAAACCGTTTTATGACTCTCTTGGTGATTTCTAAAGGACACAGCAAAAGCTAAAAATAATAGGGAAAAATTAATATGTCCTAATTTTTTACATCAATATATATCTGATTCATAGATTCAGATCTTAGGCACTGTTTTCTATATATTCAATAAACTGATAATTTTAAACTGTACACTATTTTTTCTTTTAAATTATTTGTCCTGCGTTTTCCTAACTGCTGATATGTGCACTGCAAGACATAACACTATATTTTTCAAGGAAAGTAAGAACCTTCATACTTACAGAGCTGAAGTTTGCTTTTCACTTAGCTATATGTACCAATCCAGGTGAGCAACTACTACAGTGAATATGTGCTTTTCAGAGGAACTTCAAACAGTTGTGTCTTTGAACTACAAAGAGTGCAAACAAAATTTCAGATCAAATCTCCTGTTTGACCTCCAGACAAACCAGCCACCACATTTCATGCAAATGTTAGGTAAGAAATTCAGACAATCCATCATACAGGACAGTCCACAGATACATTGATCTGATTAGTCTGGATAAGTATCCTGAGAGGACTGTACTCAGAATTAGGTGGAGATACATCTCTGGTGTAAACAGATGCAGATTTTTATCTGCTCTCTTGCGTCCTTCTGTATCAAGCAGCTTCCACATCAAATGTCCACTTTGTGGTTAAGGAGTGGGTTACAAGCCTGTAGTTGTGACTGATATTTTAATGCTATTTATAATTGATGTTAACTTTTTTCCACTGTAGAAACACAGTGCAAAAAGAGGGAATTGGTTTTCCTTAGCTAAGACAGGACTTGCTTAAAGAGTTGTAAGGATGATTAAAAAGACAATGACTTTTAGCTTTTGGGTTTTTTTATTTCTACCCAATCAAATATAGTTTCCTTGCCATGCTGGTTCCAGAACCAAGTCTGTCTAATGTATCTGGTTTCTGGTTGAACTGCAGGTTGCAGTGCTTCTGGCTAAATTCCCTCAAAGACACTATGATGCTTTGACTTTCCTCCCGTCTCCTCTTCTTCCTAGCCTCTGCTGCCAGGCTTCCTTTCCAACTTTGAGGCCACCCTGATGAGGTGTCTCCTGGGATGTCTTTATCCTGATTGACCTGAATGCCTCTGCAGCATGACCCAGGGGGCTCCCAACCCTGAGAAGGATGCAAAGGTCTCTGGAACAATTCTACACAGAGCTGTCATGGAGGGATCAGTGCTTGTGCACTTGGGTTTCACTTGTCATATCTCATAAGTCATAGGCTTGGAATTATCAATAAAGGAAAACTCTTAACAGCTGCCTGAGAAATACACAGTGTTTAGAATTCAAAGTACTTCTAGAGCATTTCCATGCCCTTGACAATTGGTTGCTATATGTAATTATAGCATAATGTAATTATTCCAATAGTTGTCTTTATCACTCTGTAGTATGGGAAGTAATAAAATCTGCTGTGACTAATTTTTCATCCGGAAAAGCCATCTCTGTAAGTGTTCTACTGAGCAAGAAAAGCTACTGTTGTACTACAATCAGACAGACAGTGTTTATGCTCCCTGCCTCCTGCCTCCCTAGAGTGCTACTAATAGCTTACTTAAAAGCAGGTGCTTGATTTAATTTTGTCAGTGCTATTTTGCATCTCTGTATGGAAGAATTATGGCCCAAGAAAAATCAGTAACAGAGGAAGGGATGGTGTTAGTTAGGGATAAGGCAAAGTTAAAGGAAATTGGATAGTGCAGATTCTCACAAGCATTTCAGTTTATCAGAGATACCTTGCAAAAAGCCTTTGTCTAACATTCCAAGGCCAATTTATTAACTCACTGATCCATGTACATGTGCTTCTGAAGACTTTGTTTCCCTCATTCCTTTTGCTTTATTGATTTCTCTGTGCATCCTGCACTTCAGGAGTCAAATGTATGATGGTTTTGTAATCATTTGTTGTCACAGTACCTGTGAACCCCATATGTTTAGGTTTAGTCCCTGCCTCTCCCCTGTTCCTCGCTCATACAGGTGAAAGCTCTGGCTTCACTCGAACACAAGACTTCCCTGTATTGTTACCACTTGTTTGCCTCATTAAGTGCTTCTTAAGATTCAATTCACACATTGATGTTCTTTCACAGTCACTGGACAAACTGAGTAAAGGAGATCCTAAGGGCTTAGGTAGAGCATATGTGCCTATATGTGTTTTTCCCTTTCGCCCTCCTTGTAGTGGCATGTACAGGTTCAGTACCAGACTAATCAGCATCTGGCTCAATCTGCTACATCCAGTTGTCTCTTCTTAGGCCAAGGCAGAGGTTGGAGGCATCTTCCAAGTGTTAAAAAGTATGGTCTTGTTTCAGAGATAATTGTGAGGATGGGCAAGTCTCCTGCTGTCAGGGACAGAGCAAGCTGGCAATAGAAAACCAGGTTATCCCAGTTGCTTGCCAGGCCAAGAGGTGGCAACATAGGAAATTCAGGAAGGACACCTTTCAACTGAAGCCAGGGTAGAGAATGGATGCCATTAAAATGATGCTTTGTTTTGCTTTGGAATGTAGTGGTTGGCAAAGGGGCTGGCCTTTGCCACAGCCTGGCTGAAGGGCTGAAGTACTGACACAGGGTGGATCCTGTCTGCAGCAGCTCTTGACCAAAAGGTTTAGGCAGAGAAACCAAATTATGATGAACAGAAATGGGCTGCTAGTGAATAGGGAAAGGCCATCATTGGGAAGAATTAGATAGGTTGCTATTTTCCGAATAATTTAAGTTTTATAATGTCATTCTTCCTCTTCTAAGGTAGAAATCTAAGAAAGTGGTTATTGAGTTAAAAAGTGGGGAATCAAATAATTGAATACTTGGAATAGAAGAGGAAAAAGCAAGAGGTGGGTGGTGTGGCAGGAGAATCCACTCACATCATTTACTTCTGTCTGAGTCACTGGAGATTTCCAGGGCAATAGAGAGTTCAGTATTAGATAGCTATTGGGTTCACAGCTTTTGAAGAAAAGGAATTTGTGTAAGAGAAGCAGGCAGTATATCAGCCTTCTCACAGATGGGCTGTACAGTGACTGGGAGCATTTTGCAGGGCTCTTATTGAGAGGAACGTGATATGTAAAAATAAGTGTCTGAGGCAATAGTTCATTATTTTTTCAAAGCAGGTGAGATACCATGGAAATGAAGGTGGAAGATGAATGTGGAATGATGCAAATCTCAGTAGCAAATCCAGCTGTAGTGTTCAGGACTCACTGCCCTTGGACTTCATTGGTTACGTGCCCTGCTTTGCCAGCCCTAGAAAAGGCTGCATAGCAATGCCTTCCAGTGCATGTTGCTGTTGTGTGCTTATCAGCTCCCTAAATTTTTTATTTATATACACTGTTTCTAATCTTCCAAGTCTAGATTCCTTGAAATACAGCTCTTTGCCCCTCAGGTCTAAGCAGGTCTTTCAAGGAACATGGGTGCCTCCTATCTCCCAGACTAGAACCTGCTCCTAACATCAGTGTTGGCATAAGACCAGTAACAGGATGGGACCAGAATTACTTTGCCCTCCTTGCAATGATCTGTACATAAAGAAACTCTACTTTGTTAGCTAAGAAGCTTGGAGAAAATGGAATATATTCCTGAAGCAAAGGGAGGTCTTGCTCTTAGTTATTCCAGCTCAGCAGGAGAAGGGCTCAGTTAAATGTTACATCATGCAAAGCATAAGTGTTGGGTGAGTTCTGATTGCAGACCCCAGTGATGATGGCAGATGCTCAGAGTACGGCACAGGAATTTGATTTTCAAGATGAGTTACAAAAGAAGTGGCTCAAAGTTGAACTTTACGTGATGCAAGTGAAATAAAATCTTCATCTCTGTTTCTTGTGTCAATTTAGTTTTTTTACGGAGATGCTTTTCTGAGAATACAAAACAAGAAGTTTGGGGCCTGAGTGCTTTATGCAACTATATAAAACATCCTAATGTTGACTAAAAACAGCAATCTGTCATACAAACATATCAAAATTGGCTGTGCTTCATTGGTAATGTTAATCAGACTGCATGGCACTACCTTCTGTCATCAAAATGATTTACAGTAAGTGTGCAGATGTTATTTACAGTGACCTTCTATTTCTTCCTGAATGAGGAATTCTATTTCTTCTTACATGTGATAATCTTGGCTCCTTTAAAAATGAGCTCTGTTCATTCTCAGCCAAATTATTAGGGACAAATAAGTTGCTAATTAAAATGTCTGGTACTATAACACTGCCTGAGGTTTAATATTAGCTAAATTTTGGCTGAGCTTGCTGAGTGTAAAGGAAAATGCTCTACTGTCAGAAGAGATATGTTATGGTCTTTTGCAAAACATAGTGAACACAAAGTTTTTCTTAATGCTGTAGTCCTACCTAAATCTGTGGTTGTTCTCTTCTACTTCCATTCTGTCAATCTAACCAAATCTTTACTTGCTTAATCATAATTTGAATGAAGTGATCACAGTGGTTTTAGGTTTTTTCCAGTGAATCCGTTAAAAACAATGTCTTTTATGTTCCACTAGACTGCATTCGGATACCAATTTTAGTGTTAGACTACCACATTCAAAAAAATATCTGATTGAAAGCTTCTGATTGAATTTCATTTCTATTACATGCACAAGAATTGAAAAGAGTTAAAGTATCTAGGGAATAGAAATACTGATCATATACAATGTCTGGAAATGTAACAGTAGTTTGTGAAGTTTACATCAAGAAGGTATTAAATAATTGTATTCTTTTACTTAGTAATAATTTCTTTTAAACAAAAAAGCTCAGCTTTTGCTTTAAATCTGCCACAAAATATTTTTCACTGTGTGTATCCAATGTGGCTCATTCAAATGAAGAAATAAGTGTGTTGCATACTTCCTCTGTTGTGGTATTTTTATTTTTACTTGATGCAGCATGTAATTCTAGAATGCTTAGTTTTTGAATTTCCAAAGGAAGGAAAAGTTTCTATGATAGCTAAAATGGAGAGGCAGAACAGATGACAATTGCTACCTTTTTAGGCTAACTTCTTTTTGTAAAAGTAAAGATAAATAAACTAAATGCGTAAAGAATTTTCGTGGAGAGAAAGCAGAGATGTATATGCATGGCTATGTCTTTAAAACTTGTGGAGAAGAGGTAGCTCTTTGCCTGAAGTAGTTATTTATCCAATTAGGAAATGGCCACTTTACATGTATGTGCCATAGGTTGCATCTTGAGTGCTTATTCACTTATTTTCCCAGTGCATGCCAGAAGTATTAATTTATTGCACACTTGCAGGGCTGGGATAGACCAAAACTTGCAAGACTGAGATGAAGAGAGACCAGACCTTGCAGACTTGAGGTGAAGAGAGGCCAAAATCAAAGACCCACAGAAGATAGGAACCATTTAGCACCCAAACGTCACTGACTACTTGCCCAGGTCACACCAGATTCTCATGGCAGCATAAGTGGCTGATCCCTTTTTTGATGAATGTTTTGTCAGTGCCTTGATCTCAAGACAGTTTTCTTGTGAATGTTTTGGATATGGATTATAAAGCTGCAGGCTGCAACATGTAGTAAAAGTAGGGCATTGTCTACATAAGCCATGTGTGGACGTCTCCTAATCAGATACAGAATGAAATGTATTGGGTGAGTTTTTGTGTGTATGAGGGAAAACTATTTAAGTGTCTGAATGTGCTGTAATTTGTTGACATTTTAGAATATGATCTGCAGCTTGAAAAGCATTGCCTCTTAACACGTAATTTTTGTGGTCCGATTCAGGCACAGGATTACCATTCCATTATGTAAGGAAAAGCACAATGAGTTCCTGCAAAAAGGAAAGCAGCTCTAATTCCTTTTGTCAGTAGAAAAAGGCTATTTTCTATATAGGGGGTATTGCTTGTGTATTTGCTTTATCTTTCTATTTTGTGTATGCTAAGAATTTTCAAACATGACTTCGAAGGAAAATTAGGAAAGAGATAGAGTGTAACTGAGCATCACATGAGCTGGGGAGATATACTTGTGTAATGCCTGTGTGCAAGGAAGGATATGGCTGAGTAAAACACTCTTTAGTAACATCAGGAAAAATACCTAGAGAGATCAGTGATCATATCATAATTTTGGGTTTTTTTCTGTAAAGAAGTAAAACCTCTGAGTCTTTGAAAAATCTTTTAATTAAACTGAATATAACACTTGAGAAGGAATGGAGAAAAACTTTCTCTTTAGAGGTATGGACAGGATAACATAAAGGGTAGTTTAATCTCCATATTTTATCATCTGATTAGTGTGTGTATATTGCCTTCTCACAGCAAATCAGCTGTGGAGAATGTTAGGAAGAGTTTTCCTTGCAACTGTCCTCATACCTTCAGAAGTGTCTGACAAATCTTTAACAGAATGGGTTAAAGGGCTGTCACTAGTGTTCATCATTATTTAAAACTGCTGATCATGGAGAGCTTTTTGAGTGGGAGAATAGGGTGTGGCATTGATGTGCTGATAGGGCTGTCCTGTGCCTGCTCAGTGCAGACATAATCTGCCCTGGAGTGAACTAGGTCAACCTTCCTAGCTCTGAAACAGCTAGTTGGCCTCTCAGGAACAGTGGCAGTATTTAGACCTGTTTAGACTGTGAGACCCACCAAAGACAGAGGCTTCCCCAGGCATCCACCTGCTCCAGCATGGGCACCACCTCCATGGACTGCAGGTGGATCTCTGCACTCCCTGTGGATCCCCATGGACTGCAGGGGCACAGCTGCTTCACCATGGGCTTCACCACGGCCTGCAGAGGAATTTTGGCTCTAACACCTGGAGCACCTCCTCCCCCTCCTTGTCCACTGACCTTGGTGTCTCCCTGTTGTTTTCCCTCACATGTTCTCACCTCCTCTACTCTCTAACCAGAAGTGAAAACCCTATGACTTTGTTTTGATTTCCTTCTTAAATCTGTCATCACAGAGGCGTTACAAACCTCTCTCACTGGCCCAGTCCTGGCCAGCAGCATGTCCATCTCCAGAGCCATCAGCCGTTGGCTCTGCAGGACATGGTGGAAGCTTCCAGCAGCTTCTCACAGGAGCCACCTTTGTGGCCCCCCTGCTACCAGAAACTGGACCAGGGCAAACCAACACCATAACCATAGTCTAAAAACACCAGCTAATGTAGTGCTAAATACTCTGAAAACTTCAGAATGTGGAGGACTGTATATCTTCATGTCTTGTTATCTCCATGTGGATCTGTTTCAAACTTACTGTGCAGGCAAAATTTAATGAAAAAAACATGTTTGGAAGACTTGATTGAGCTAAAACAAAAATTTAAAATTGCCCCTTCAAAATGTGCACATATAGCCTTGCTGAACCTCTGATGCATCTTCTCACAGTTTTTTGAAGCTGTAAGCTTTTTTTAGGTCTCTGATCAAAATGCACAAGCAGGTCTTGATGGTTGTTTTTTTTTTGTTTCTCACATCAGTAGTTTAAAATAGAGTATGGTTAGAATGAAGGAAATCAGAATACGAGAAGCTCCCAGTTCCCTAGAGATCTGATTATGTGTTAGAGCAGTGTCTTATGGAAGTCTTATATTGTGCCTTACTGTCTTGAGTACTGGTATCAGTGAGTGTTAGGTCAGGTTCACTCAGCAATCATGTTAGCCTGGGTAGCTGATGAGAAGGTCAAAGCACAGCTGGATGTTCAGGAGCTTTATGCTTTGTCTAGGCAGTAGTGAAGGAAATGTCTTGCATCCTTGCATGTTCCAGATAGTCTGTTAGGCCAGTCTGCCCCTGTGTATGCACCCAGCTCCTTTTGACACTTGCATTTCTGTTTTAGCACAATGTGACACTCAGCCTTTTTTTCTGCATTCAGTTTCTGCAAACCCATTCCAGCTCTATGCTAATGGCAGTGGTTTGCATTTTGTATTATGAATATGCCCTGACAGTTCCATTGCCCTTTGTCAACAGAAGATGCAGGAGGCCAAATCCTGTTCTCAGTCATGTATGGGAAGATCATAGGATCTGATTTTTCGTATAGATTTCAGTTCAGTGTAATTCACTTTAGGCATACCTTACAGCATTAGTCAACATCAGAGTGGGACCCCTGCTTTCTGGAGGTGAACATTCTGTTGTTCTGTGATTTATCCCATTAATATATAGTCTATCCAGGGGGCTCATAGACTGGTTAGTGGAGTGGGTTCTGAACAGACACCTGTTAGAACAAGAAGTTGACTCTATAGTGCCTTTGTAATGCTTGTACCAATTATGCTGTGTTAGCCTGCTCTTGCCAGGGATCATGGCTATCTGTAAGAACAGCCAGAAGTGACTCTTCAGGAATCACTGTTGCTATGTAAAACATGGAATATCCCACTAGGAGAGACCTAGGGTATACCAATGCAAGATCTTGTATTGCAAAGCTCTGTATTACTTGCAGAGTTATTGCAGTTAGTTGGACATATGTTATTTAATTTATATCATATTTGTCACCTGTTCAAAGCTTGAAGCATGTCATGTGTAATGGAAGCATTTTCAGTACAGTAAGCCTGGATTTTCTGATTTCTAATTGAACAGTCCCCTGAGTAGTCATTTATATTTCATGTGCAAAAGAGAGACAGGGAGAAGGATATACAGCCCTATTTCAAGGTGTTCTGTGTTTTGACACCCGTGATCTCTGCTTATTGAAAAGCAGGCCTTGAAGACAAAGCTGATGTCCAACTTAGCAAGTTATCAAGTGCTCTCAGATAGAAGGACTGAATGTTTGGCAACTTCACTTTTCAATTGAAATTTGAAATCCTCCACAAATAGAAAATGCAGCAACTGCGTGAATATGATGTATGACCTATTACTATTCAAGCACTGACCTCAGTTACGTGGGAGTATAGCAAATAGCCCACATTTCACTTGGAAATGTGTTCATATTCAGTGGAACACTTGCAAGTGATGAAGTCAGAACTGCTCTGCTGGGTAGTGCTCTAATTTCCCAAGCTTTCCCTTATGTCTGTCAAAATGTCAGTGTGTCAATTATTTCTGTTCATTTCTCCCAGATAATTTGGTGAACTTTGGTAGAAAAGGATTGTAAAGCTAAATTGTGGTTGTTGCTGCTGCTGGTTTTATTGTAATTATTATCGTTATTTATTTTCATTGCTGTTAGCTTTGCAATATCACTTGTTAAAATACTGAACAATTTAATTTTATTTTGAGTTTGTGAAGTTTGTGAAATCTGTTTTCACTGGTCTACATTAAGATTGGGCATTTGCAAAATCTGTGCAGCCTTTATAATTCTTGGAGCCACAAAGTTCTCTTCAATACAGAAAATATAACTAAATTAATAGCAATGTGCCTTTGAGTTTAGCACTCTTTACAACATGGCTACTTCTGATATGAAGCTGTTGAGGTATGGCTAGGAACTTTCCTTCAATTAGCTCCCAAAAGCAACATCTCTTTTATGTGTTAATTTTCCATCTGTAGTTAACATGGAGTATGTATGGATAGCAACAAATATGTGCTTCATTCTGCCTTACTGTTTCTGGTGTCCTATATATAAGTATGTAAGCAGGATGTAGACCTGATGTAGCAGTGTGGGGAGATACACAGTTTTCAGCAATGTAAAGCTCCTGCCTCTCTCAGGCACCAGCACCTATTGGAAGTGTTGTATGATCTGCCTGTCATAGATGATCTGCCTAGAGAAAGCAAGAGACATTTCCATAAGTTTAAATTAGCCATTCCCTTCATTGAGAAGGAGAAATATAACTGGAAAGAAAAACTGGAGGAAGAGAGGACAGGCATATCGTTTAAAATGTGGAACACAGAAACTGACCTGCATTGTGCTGAGGATTTGTATAGTCTGGCATTCTCCTTTTGATCTATATTAAACGATCCTGAAACGAAGGGGTATTGCAGTCAATGAATAAACTCTCCCCACAAAAAGTTTCTTGTATTCCTGGTGATATACAGCTCTTACACTGAGGCTGAGAGGTTTTAGAGACAGACAGAACAATAAGAAGGAAAGAAAAGAGTATTATCTAATCACATATCTAGCCAAGTTAGAACTTAAGACACAAATTAAAGGCAGGCAGCAATTCATAAGAAAACTAACAAGCAGTGGGAAGCAATCAGTGTCTTTCCTGAAGGATCAATCTTGAGACTAATTTTGCTATTTTTATTAGTATCCCCATACCAAAAAGAAAAAAGGAGCTACTGAATTGTATTGATAACACAATTTTTGGAGTCTTATCCATGAGAGAAGGATATTTGTCCTTTCAATTTGCTGTCTTCAGATAATCAAAATCTTCAAATCCCTTTGTACTCATCTTGTACTCATAGACGAGTTGTATAAGAATATCCTTTTTTTTTTGCCCTTAGTACACACTTGGAGCCCAGTCTCAATAAAATCTGTCCAGTAATCAATATTTAAAATGCAGCTCTACTCTCACAATCCAAATTCTTTTCAGAGCAATTACATATCTCTGAAACTAAAGACATACTGGAACATACTAGCTAAGGAACAAAAATTCTGTTCCATAAAGTCTATCCAAATGCAAAAGAGAGAGACTAGGTGTACTAGTCATATGTATTTAAATAAGATTGATGATTAGAAATGCTTTGCAGGGAATTTTATGCCATCCAAGTTAACATCTCTTTGGCTATTTTCTATGCATTTTTCACAGTCACAGTGCTCTTGGGTTCCTTGGCTGCTGGCAAAGGAACATGTTAAGATAGTGTTCAGGATGTCTAAAATTTGTCAGCCTAGATCTTTGAAAACAGCTCAGTACAAGCCTTGCTGTTTTCTCCTTGTTTTTCTTACCTTGAGATGTTCTTGAGAATTGGCAATTACTCTGGAAACTGAAGTCAATTCAAATACAGTGTCTGCTAATTAACTTTAGTTCTTTGGAATGTCTGTCATCCTATGTGATAAAAAACAAGAGTTGTTAACCTGAAGCCCTTTTAATTAAATAAACCAACCAAACAAACAAAAAACCACCACAATAACAACAAAATCACAAAAGCCAAAACAAAAATCTGTTTGGTTACTGCAATTAAATTGGTGTGGGATATTTGAAATGTAGATGGCCTCTCTCACTCCCTCCCAGCTCAGGGAATTATTTTGGGAATATTAGGGAAATATTGCAAGGAATACTGCATGTCCTATTTCTTCAGCTTTGTGGGGCACAGATAGGATTTTTGGTTAAGGCAGCTTTTGTCTTCCTTGTTTTATTTCACAAGGGTGCTTTACTCTTATTTGCATTGGTGTGAGTGCCAAAGATAGTTTTAGTATGTGTTTAAGTGTAGTTACTGCATAGTTGAAAATGATACAGTTCTTTGTCTTGGTTCAAAGTGCACACAAGTCAATAAAAAAGACTCTCATTGACACAACTGGGTAGTGGCTCTGGCTGTCTACATTCAGTGGCACGTGCTTCCCTTCTGTCAGACACAGGTGCAATTCCAGCACTCTGATTTCCCTTCCACGAGCTACCTTATATCTTCATACCTAAATGCACACAGAGTGGCAATTACTGTTTTCAGGTTATTTTCCAAGAAAAGCAAGGTACTGAAATCAGACCCATCACCAGGTTAGGATCCAAAGGGCCTAATCTTGGTAGGCAGAAGTTTTTCATGGTGCTGATTACAGAGAGAGCCCGACCATCAATTAAAACTCCTCTCTGTGAACTCTTGTTTTTCAGACAAGGAAGGGCACATAAGGGAAATTTTAGAGAAGATCCAAAAATAGCAGGCGGCTGTCACTGCTGAACTGTGCTCGGTTTTAATCATCAGATGGGAAAAATAACATGTTTGGGTTGCACAGGGATGTACAAAAGTAGATCTACTGTTTAAATGCCAGAAATGGGTATGGAGAGATATGGGTTTAATGTGAGACTGCAACTCCTGACAGACCTTTCTCACGCAACACTCTTACTTTCCTGCTCAGTTATTTAAAAGTTTTAAAAGATGTTAGTAGCCTTTTGATAAAGATGTTGCAGTGATGTGTATATTACTGCCTTTTCTGACCTGTGAGCAGTTGTTTTTGTTTTCATTCACCAAACTTAATACATCAGAAGAATTTGCTCCAGTACGGATAAATACTGGGAATTTTTTCAGCAAATGGAACATTGACTGAGCTGTTTATTTTTTGTCTGTTGGTTTCCTTTTTTTTTTTTTTTTAATCTGGGCAGGGGGGGCAGATTGCTTGCATTTGATTTTTTAGATTTAGAAACACTTGAGTTTCTACTTTTTGGTATCTAATAGGTGGCAGAGAAGCTGTGCTGGCTCTCTTTGCTATAGGTCAGATACTAGCTAAACAGATTCATATTTTGTTCATTTTAAGTAATTGGTATTTCATGAACAACAGACTTTTCTTTTGAAAGGGGGCAACCTAATTAATGCAGATGAATTCTTCAATTGCTATTATCTCAACATAAAATGTATGGTATCAAAAAAAATCCTCCACCAAAAGCCACATGCTGCCTCATTAAAAACAAAAACAGGAAACATTCTATTTACTGTGGAAAAGATCACATCGAAACAGAAATAGGGAAGGGAGGAGTAGTTGCAGCTGTTGCAGTCAGTTTCAACTACAGAGCGCTTTTTCTGTTGTTGTTTTAAATGGTTGTCAAATTTGACAAGTTCATGTAGCTTCTGGGTTATGGAACTGTGCATATGTTTACATATATTCCCTAGTTTTGTTTCTGCCATCAGATAGTACTTGTTTAATAAATCAAGTGATGTTATACAAGGTTCAAAGTGATGGTCAAACCTGAACGTTCTTGGTTTGCTTTTCAGTAATGGGACTTTCATCTGAGTGTAAATTTCAATTATTTGACTTTCAGATCATAAGCTTCAACACAATTAATAAATTATTTTAGTCAACCTGAATGGCAGCATTACTTAAAGTGCAGTTGGATGAGTGAAAATATCATCAACCCTAGGACTGAGGGCCAAGCAATTCATACAGTATTAGCTTTGTACTGATGCCAGGCAGTCAGCCAAATTTCAGTCCAAAAACTAAAAAAAAAATTAATTTCACTTAATTAAGTATTTTGGCTATTTAAATATCAAAAATGTTTTTCACCAATTACACATACTTGGTTTGTTCTCCATTTCATAAATGAAAAGACAATTCATACAATTGAACTGAATTAAAGAGCAGCTATTCACCACTTTAGTTCAACAGTATTTGAAATTCCCAAAAGGAGTCCGTGAACTTTGGTGCTTTGCCTTCCTTACTTGCATCCTACTCCCCAAATGCAAAAGGCTTGAATTCACTAATTTCCTGCTGGTTGTAATTCACAGAAGTAAACCAGCCATGTTGGTTTGGTGCCATCATGCTAAGTCAATCTCCAGCAACTTGCCACCTTTATGCAACTTTTATGTCTATAAGTAGCTCAAATTAGAGGTTCTTGTTCTGCCTGTCTCTCTACAATCCTGTATTTTTAAATGTTTTCAGAAGTATCCTGTGACATTCTAGCCTGTCTCATCTTTGTCCCATGCTAGACTTGGTTTCAATTCTGGTTAAGTTGTTTTGAATTAGCTATGGAACATTGGGCCAACAATAAAAATTACCACTGTCTGGGTTTCTGCCATCTCTGCAAACAATTTTTCCCCCAATTCTTTTTTTTTTTTTCTTTTTGATACTGATTGAATGCTCTGGCCTCACGAAATCACCCTCCTTCAAGGTGGTAGAACATACTGTCTGTCATCTTATGAACTTGTAGAGTTATGCATCCACATGTTTTGTCTTCTTTGCTAGGCTTGGTCCAAGACCCACAGTCAGATCCTGGAGTCCATTTCGTTTCCTCTTTCTGTATATAGAGCAGTACTTAGCTTCAATCCATGTATGCTTTTTCCTAGAGTTGTTTTTCAGTATCAATTGCATTGAGTCCAATTCAGAATGTAAATGCTTGACTGTTTCATATTTGTGTATGAAAATGTTGGGGAGGTCAAAACTTTCAGGTGACTGCAGCTCATGTATGAGGAATGTAGAGGTTGGAGTTATTCTCTGAGTGGGCTAAAGACGAAGAGGATACCAGAGGGGCAAAATTAAATTCCCTGTGGCCAGAAATTTACATTTAAAGGAAGAGAGAACTGGGAACCCTCTGCCTCCTTGCTCTTAAATGACCTCTTCAGGCTCTCTGAGGTAGAAATACTGCATACTGATAGAGTACAAGTGAGGGAAATATATTTTAGGGAAGTCTAGAACATATGACATGTGAGAAAAGGCTGATGTAAAGTGTCTTCTTCAAACCTCCAGAAGAAAAGGTGAGCAGCAGATCATGTTGCTGTCTTAAATTTCCTAATGGGAGGGAAGAGACAAAGCAGAAGGAGATTATTCCTGGAGTTGAAATAGGAAAAAAAGCAACAACCACAATTTGCAATGCAACAGATCCCAGTTTGACACTGGAAAGAAAATTTCACAAGAGTGGTCAAGCAATGGAACAGGTTGCCCAGGGAAGTGGCATCTTCATCCTGGGAGATGTGACTCCCTTTCCAGCTAAACCTGGACTGGAAAGGGCCTTGAGAAACCTGAGCAAATCTAACATAACTCTTAGCAAGTGATTGGACCAGATGACTTTGAAAAGTCCCTCCCAGATGAAACAGTTCTGAGAATCTATAGCTCTTACTCAGCTGGTCACTGAAATATTAGGATAAAGTGGGTACATTACTGTTTGTGCAGGTGAAGTCTAGGGGAAGGAGAGCATTTAGAGATAACATTTATTTATAATTTATATAGATTTCTTAAAATTTATTTGTCTGTCCTGTGATTTTGAGAGGCTCTACAGGCTGTCTCCTTTCTGCTTGAGGATGTGTGCCCATAAAACACCATACATAAGTGCATCTGTTTCAGATTGATAGCTGAAAATTGAGCTTCTGTGCTCAGGACTGAACTGAATGTCACTGGTGCACCCACTGAGCACAGCCAGATACAGGCTTCAAAAGATAGCCTCAAATGGTTTGCCATAGGAAGACCTGAGAGATAGAGTACATGTTAGGATATTTTATGTATTCTGTTCTAATTATGTTCTCATGCTCAGAAAGATTACAGTAAGAAAATAAACATTAAATTCTCTTAATAAAAGATTAAGAAGAACATGGGAGAATGGGCAACTACACGCCACTTTCTGCAGACACACAACGTGCTGTGATGTGTAACATTTCTAAAATTGGGAGAAATGCTGAGATGTTCAGATTGACATTTCAGTGCCTGTCTAAATTCAGTGTCTGTCTGAAATATAGGGTTCAATAATCCTAGTATGTGTGTCTGACACACTCCTCCTTCTTTAGCAATGTGCCTCCCATAGCTGCTATAATAAGACAGAACGGTGAAAGCCTCATCCTATCATTCAGCAAAGCTGTATCGTCATCAGATGCAATCTATTGTTTCCTTTCCTGCTGTGTGGTATTGATTTTTCTAACCTTTCCTAATGTTAAATTTGTTTGGCTTTTTAACTTTCTTACCAAAGGTTAATGTTATTAAGTTGAGCAGATATCTATAAAACTACAAGTGTTATTGCCTATCTTGCCATTGTTTTACTGCCCTTTCATTAAACTCTGACTGCATTGGATAGCTCTGTCTTGAAGATTTTTGTCATTCCAGAATAATGTGGTGAAGGTTGAAAAGAACTGCATTACAATTGTCATCCAATTCTATGGCATAAAATATTGGACTTGATATGTCAGGAGCAACAGATTTATCTGAGGCTCTTATACCATCAGCAAACATGAACTGCACAGACATTAATTTCAGCAAGGCTGTAAAGAGGATGCAGGAAGATTCCAGTTCTGCTGCTTGTCCCCTCCCCCAGTGCAGTCTGACCATGTCAGTCTCTTTGACATTGTGGCAAAAGGAGCAGTACTGAAATCTCTGCCAATTCTACAACTCGTTATCTGTTTGATGTGGAAAGAGAATGAGAAATCACAGTTTAATTTGAAGAAAGTGGTGGCTTTAATGGTAGCACTCCATCAACATTTTTTGATATGACGATCTACAGCAGTACTTGTGTAAAGCATTAAAGGTACAGGCAGTGAGTAAACAGTTCCAGGCATTTATAAGCCCCAGTACCCTCTTACTGTACTCACAGGTACAGTAACATGCCTTTAATGAACTGTGCATTTGACATCCCATTCACATATTTACATTGCATTCCAGTGGCATGTGTTTGAGGCCTTTTATTGTGAATATGCACAAAAGACAGTAGCAGGGCTGAACATATGTTGTCTATGCGTGGTGCATCACAGCTTTCTCCTGGAGCTGTGGTAAATGGCCTTCAGTGCTCTCCAATCACCATGCTAATGTCATCTTGCCTAGGTAAAATTTTTTGTCAAAGAATATCTTAAGAAGCTAAGCAAGAATTAAAATCAAGATAGATGTTTCTAATAGTAGCATAAAATAATAAATTATGATTTAAGATGTTGTAGATCATCATTAAAAAAACCCAAAAACAAACAGACAAAAAACAAGCAAACAAAAAAAGCTGACAATTTGATATTCCCTGCATGGAAGGTAGAATTGCAGCCTACCTTATGCTGACAAACCTGCCTGTTCAAGAAGATCAGGCTTGTTAATGACTGCAGGAAGGAGTATTTCAAAGTGCTGAGGGAGAGTGGGTGTTAAATTTTTCATTCATAAATTGGTACCTATAAACCACTTGCTTCTGCCAATGCTGTGAAGCCAAGGAATGGCCCTGGCAAAATATAAAAGGCTTGACTTCTCTATTGCTAATTTAAGAGCTGGCAATTGTGTCTTCTACACTCAGCAGTAGCTATCCCTGCCACTGCTTTAGTCTTCATCTGTCATGTTCTCAAGCTGCTCAGAGGCTGGCTGAGAAATACTGAGGAGGTCCTGTCTGTTCACAGTTTCTCACACCTTGGTCTCTCTTCCCACTATCCGCGCTGACATCAAGACTCTCTGACAGCACCCCATCCTTAGTGAATGAGACACCTTTTCATTTAGAGTGATAAACAAGTTCCCTTCAGTAGTTTTCAGATCTGACTATGAGCTTTTCTGAGTGGGACTGAACAACCCCTACCTTTCCTGGGCTCCGTGGGTGTCTCTGGCTGGTGCTGCCAAACTCACATGTTCATTATAGGCTCCAGATGCCCTGTGTCACTTCTCCTGCCAATTTTACATTTTGGCCCTTCCTAGAGAAGAGTAGAGATATAGCAGCTCTTCAAAGAGTTTCGTGCTTAGCACTGAGTGTAGAATCCAACTACCTTTTCCCTCACCTCTTTGCAGGGGAAGCAGCATCATTTCTGTAACAGAGATCTCTGATTACATGTGCTGTTGCAGCTACATGATGCTTCATCTTGTCAAGCCTATTATTACTACTTGAAAAAACTATTCAGGGCAATATCAGGTCTCAGAAAGGCTGCCACTTCTGACCAGTTTTCTTTCAGAAGTTTTTTGAGGAGAGAAATATAATAGAAAAGTGTGTTATTATCTTCTCACTTTTCTCTTCTACTTCATCCAAATGCCCTACTGGCTGATGACTTTATTTGGTTTTGTATGCATTCTGGCTGTGTGGGGAAGCATTTCAGTGGTAGTGTATGGCTTCCTATTAGGGGCTTGTTACTTTGTTGCATGCAATTCACTAAACTCCATGCCTTCACTAATCTGGGAAATTTTGTCTTCTTTACTTTTATTTTTACCACCAAGGTAAAGATAACTTTAACAATTTTATGTTGTCTTTGTTGTTTGGGTTTTTTTCCTGATGTAACGCAGTAATGTACTTTATACACAGAGGCACACTTACAAAGATTCTGTATTCTGAATGCTTTTCTCTTTATCAGTTGTTACTATGTATAGCAGAAACATAAAATCTGTCAAGCAAGACAAAGCTAGGAGGCTTTTAAAGGGACCTTGAAGCAGTAGGAGAGGGAAGTTCTAAATTCAATGTGTATGATTCTTATTTTAATTTGCAATGTTGTATTGGGTATTTTTTTATTCTTTAAACCTTTGAATAGTGACTTTCTGTGATAGATACACTTCACTTTTCCTTACTTAGCTTTTTATCAGAGGCTTAGAAAGTGCTTAACTCCCAGTTAGCAAATCTAAATTTCTGCTCTTCTCTAACATATTCTCAACCATGATACCCCATTGCAAGGAAATTATTGTTGAGTCACTGCAAATTAACTGCAGTACAACTGCATTGTTTCTGGGATGCTTGAACACTTTAGTGTGTTCACATTTATACCGGTTTGGATGTATGGAGCAGAGACACAGTAAGTGCAGCAGTCATTTTCCTGAAAGCTACTGATCACTCAGGGCTCCCTACACCAGAACTTGTCCATCCAGCAGAGCATTGTAAAACATGCTTATCCAAACTCACAGGTTCACTCAATGGACTTTGAATATCTACTCCTGGATGTATCAAACTCCTGCTTCATAGTAACTTGTTCAGCTGGGACCTATAGTCTTTGGGCTCTGTAAGGGTCTTTGACTTAATTCTGCCTCTCCATGCAGAGACTCTGAGTGGTTGTCTGCAGTTAATTTCACCAAAGGCATCATTAGTTCCCAAAATTGAAAAATTACTGACTTTTTTTTTCTCTCTATTTTGTCGTTTCTTTCACTAGGGATGTGAGTTAATTGAGACCATGGATCAGAACCTCACAGATTTCACCAAGTGCCTTCAAATACTCCAGAAAAAGATAGAGAAGAAGGGCCTTCAGGTAAATACAACACATCTTTTTCCTCTGCTTCTTAGTAATTACTCTTTTTCTCGTTGTATTTAGGTTTTTCTTTTAAGTTTGCAGTGAAATGAAATTATTTCCAGTAGCCTTGACATTCTGCAGTTTTGCCATAATTTACTGCACACCTTGTAAGCATTGATGCTTCTGCTAAAAGGAATTACAAAGTGTGTCGATGAACAAGTGTTGGCTTTCTTAAAAGGCAACTAGTATTGATTTCTGTTAATGAACTATCCGGAGTGCAGAAGAGCTGTTGTGGCTGGTGTTCAAAGCAAGAGCTTTGATGTTCATCCCCTTTCTCTCCCCTTCCAAAGGTGAAATGGAGAGGGGAAATTTTATCCTATCAATGTTACAAATGGTAAGCAATACCTCTTTCTGCAAAATCTTCCCCTGGAATCAAAGGGAGACTTTGCAGAGCAACTAATGCACTAAACATAAAAGAAGCCATATGGAGTTGTCCAGCTCATTTCATTGGAAAGGCAAGGGAGACAGCATTCTCCCTCCCCTTCCCCAGTTTAATTTTGGAGGCCCACTTGTTTTGTCTCTGAGATGCACAATTAAAAATTCCTTGGGAATTTCAAATGTGATGAGTTGGTGGCAGATGTGCTCTTGGGATTGCTGCCCTTTCCTCCCCATGGAACAGTCATTCATAAGAGCTGACCTCTCTCTTCTGCTCTTTATGTATGAGTGAAGAGAGGGAGCAGCTGCTGCATCCTGTACCCACAGTGAGGACAAGAGGCATGTAAGAAAATCAAAACAACAGCACAGCATGCAAAGAGATGTGTAAACCTCTTTTCCCATTTTCATTGTAGCAGGATAAGAAAATTGCCTGATTTACTGAATACTCCAACAAAGCAGCAAGGAATACAAATACCAATACCTTTCTCTTCTTCTTCCCTCCTCACTCCAGGCCGATAAAAAATTACCAGTTTTTGCTTAAGCTGTTTTAAAATTTCTTGTTCTTCTAAAGACAATACATGTCCATGGGGCACTTTGGAGTGCTGTTGCACAATGCCCATCTGCAATTGCATCTCAATACAACACTGTTGCTCATCAGGGTTTTTTTTCCCCATCAGTATAGACAAAGATGGAATGGTTTCACCATACACTTCTCTTTTCTGTCTGGCCATTGGCCAGGAAACTCTATAAAACAGTATATTTTCTTTCCCACTACAATTTATCAGCACAAGAGCTCAGAGGGGTGTCTTTCCATCTAGGACAGGAATGTTAATGGATGCCACTGCAACAGATACACCTATACCTAGGATTTGTTTTGAATTTGGAAAGTAAAGTGCTTTCCTCTTAATAGAAATGCCCTTAAAATGAAGAAGAACTTAAATATTTCCTGGATTCAGTTCATTATCCAATCCCAGTTATTGCTACAGAGGGAATTTTTTAAGCTTTTATAAAAGGTTTTATAATGAATAATCAATGTGTGGTTAAAATAAGAGTAATGGGAAGATGACAGCTACAGGAGGTGTGTTTCAACAATAAGTAGTCTGTTTATAAAAGTTTGAGTTCTGTGCACACTCTCAGAGTAAAGCTGTGTTAAGGATACCTACCACATTGTAATCTTTGAGGATATTTTATAAAGTACAAGCCGGATTGTAATTGCAGTAATTGCATAATGTTCATGCACTAAATGATCATTTTATGCTGTTACATGTAAGAGATGTTCTTTAAAAACAATCTAAGTTTTTCAGAGGTGCAAGAACTAAGACAGACAAATTTTCTAATTTTAGGCACCTTTTCATTAAATCCTAGCTACTTCTTGTTTGCAATGCCTATTCCATAAAGCATAATAAGATGCTATCTTATTCATGCATACTAGATATGCATAATGCTTTATCTACTTTTTTTCCTACTTTTGGTCTTCTGCATTCTCTGACTAAGGAATTTGAAGCAGTCATTGACTCCACTTAGCGAGATAAAATGTGAAACTTAAGCAAATGTAAGACAAAACTGTATCCCAACTCTATAAATTATTAGTTCAGTTTCTAATTTGCCCTTTGTTCAGAAGCATAGATATAATTCTTTAGTAGGAGGTTTGGTGGTTCTTCAGAATGTCCTGATAATGCAGAGAGTAGCTTGATGTCTGATCCCCGAATGACACAGAGATTCTGAGTGCTTGCAAAATATACTGATCTCAATTTATGGGTGGGTTCTTGGCTCTTCTGAAACTCTAACCTCTTTAAATACCTACATTTGCACTTAATTTGGGATTTTTTGTGGGTAACATTCTGCCATAAAAAATGTCAAGTGGTAAGACAGCAGACTGTTCCAGCCATAGACCTAAAATCTTTGAGAAGAATGCAAATTTTTTCAAAGAAAGCTGACATTGAATTCTGTGTTCACCTGAGAGGTACACACAGCTGAGAAGAAACGGAGGTCAAGGGTCTGAAAATTCGAAGTGAATAAAGAAGGGGTTCTTCATCTGCATTTGTGTTTTTTGACCCGAAGGACAAACTTGCATGTCACAAAGTAGAGTTCTTTTTTTTCTGTAAAATATCATAAAAGCTTTCCTTTTGACTGAGAGTATTAACTAGGTGGAATATGTCTTCCTGGTGCCAGAAAAATATGTTTGTCTCCTGTTTTGATTTTTCCTCACTCTGTCTAAAACACTTGTCAAAGAAGAATAAGACAAAGAGACACTACAAATTTGTTTTCCTGTGATTTATTGTTGAGTTGAAGTTACAAAACAAGGAGAGTATCTCTTTAGTATCTTTAAAAAATTGATGCCACAGTCATGCTGTGTTTGCTGCTATTTCTGGGTAGAAATATATTAAGCTGGGAAGTTAATTGCATTCAATGTATACCATGGATCCACTACCCTGCGAGGTAGTTTGTCTGGATGAAATTCAAGTGTGAGTAGCTGAGGTATTTAAAACAGGTGTCTGTCCATTGAGGGGAATAAGTTATCATTTATCTGCTGTACTGAATGGATTAAATTTCTGCTCTGATTTATCAGTCACCTCTATGGAAGTTCTATGTCATGGAGGTTTTTGAGCTCACATGAACATATGCGGGCAATATTTTGTTCCAAAGGGATTAAGTTTGTGTCATTTACTTTCATGTCTCTGCACCTTTATCCTCCCCCTTTACTTTCTTCCTGCTCATCCAAATAGCTTTTGAACAAAAAACTTTTGAACATAGGAATGACATATTGAAAGATAATTGTGTCAAACAGCTTTCTTGGAGGCCAGCTGAGTGAGAATGCAGGTGAGACACTCAGTGCCACTACTTGGAAAGAAGGATGCAAAAAAAGTTAGTTTAGATTTTTGCTGGTAGTTAGTTTGAGAAGACCCTTAGAAATGTCTTTACCACAAGGAAATATGGAGCTAGAATTGATGGTCAGCTGAGATACAAATCTGGGAGGAAAAAAAACACCTCGTTAGTTCTTGAACTCCTTGTTCAATATAAAGACCAGTAATTCTGTCTTCTAGAAGAATTAGCCAAATTCATGACTGCTTTTTCCTTATTTCTCAAATAAACACTCTTAGAATAGTTCCTGAATCCTCAGGGTAATTAATTCCTGATTTACATTGCATATTTTGGTTGCATAGCCAAGTCATGCAGAAAGCAGCATTGCGGTCATTTTGTGAGATCCAAGTCACCTAATTAGATGTATTTATAATTACATACCGCAGTGAATTTTAGAAACCCTTTATATGTGCAAGCTAGAATCAGTCTTAATCTTCCCTCTCCACAGCCCTAATTCATTTGTGAATTGCATTCTATTGGATGGGTGAAGCAATGAACTACCACCAAGAGAATCTGACTCCTGAAGTTTCTTTCCCACCTAAAGGCTGTTAGATATTTCTCTTTCTCTTTCTGCATGACTGTGAGTATGCATGCACACATGTGCATGTGCAAGTATGTACATAAATGCACACCTTTTCTGGCAGTGTTCCTTCCTGGCCCTAATTGGTGCTTTTTTAGTGTCTTAATAACGCTGTCTTTATTGCTGCTCTGTGTGTCTTTCACATTGTTTATGGTCTATTAGGTGTGCACATTTTACTTTACTGCTTTAATTGCTATTTTATTAATTCTTTAGTTACATGTGTACTTTCTTTTCTTCATTACAAGACCTTCAAATAAACTTATTTCTGTCTATACTACTTTCTGTTCTTAATTTCCTCTCATCTTAACATAAGCTATTTCAAGAAACCAACTGAACTGGCAAAATGATAGGCAAGCTTACAATATCTCTTACTTAGGATCAACAGATCTTGCATTAGAAGTGTATGCTGTATCTTTGATTTGCAGATAGGAAAGCAGAAGTACAGATGCAGTTTGTCCACAGTCTACCAGCATGCTAGTGGTATAGTTGGGAATAATACTCCAATTCCCAATATTCATCAAAAGCTCTTTCATTAACAGCATCCCTGGTCTCACTCAGCTTGTAGCAGCTCATGCCAGTGAGAACTGAAAGTGTGTTTATCAATTTTGCAGCTCCAAGAAGAATACTCATAAGGATGGATTTAAGCCATTATCTTTATCTCAGAGTTACAAGCTCTGCTTTCCTTAACTGTTTCATCTAAAATACCATTTAGTCTTAAAACTAAGCTCTGGGACTTTTCATTTAGCTTTATTATCTTTTCTGCTTAAAAAATGTTAAAGCAGCTCATTTGGTTATATGGGCTGAAGATATAAAAAATTAGTTTTATTGAAGCCTACATGCCTTTTAGTGGTTTAATGTTAGTGTGTTTAAATTGATAAAAGCACCAGTGTCAATATGAAAAAGGGAAAATATCCAAACCAACTCTTCCTAAAATTCCTTGGCAATAAAGGGATGCTCTACTAACATTTCCATTTTAAAATTACACTTCAGAGGTTCTATCAGTCAGCGGTCTAGGGTATTAATTCTCTTAAGTGAATGCAAGCATTCTTCCCTTTGTACTTTCAAAAAAGTGTCAAATCAGTTCACTTTCTTTTCTGTTGAGTAAGGCTCAACAAGTTAGTGAAGTCCTGTGTTTATAAAGTGCCAAAGAGAAGACAGTGATGTTCATATATCACCTTCAGCTGTGCAGTGTTCAAACAGCTCACTAAGCCTTCTCTCGTTTGTCTTTATATGAGAAAAAAGGCCCTGAAGGAAAGCATGAAGTACCCTAAAACAAAACTCAGTAGGTACTTTAAAAGAGAGTAATTTCTTACATAAAGACCAGCCCCACAGAGAAAGGGTATAATTATTGCAAATACTGGGCTCTATTTGGCTTAGTTTTGGATTTGTCTATCAGTTGATGTTATTCCTGATGATGTGACTTTTTGTAGCAGTAAATAGATTGGTTTCACTTCCTGACTAAATCATAATTTTGCTGCTCATGTTTGTAGTTGGCAATTTCAAGATGGGATACTCCTTTTTTTATTATTTCTGAAGACTTGGATATCCAGAACAGTAGTGGGAATGGCTCTTAAAGCAAACCCTAGGAATGAGGATAGTCTATTACCAGGATTTGAGAACAGGGAAGTTACTAAATACCACAATAGAGGGGAGAGGCAGACTGGAAAATCCCAAAGCCGACATGGAGCCGAAATGCGAAACTTTTATAAGAATCACAGAATCACAAAATGGTTTGGTTTAGAAGGAATTTTAGAAGGAACCTTAAGGATAGTTTAATTCCAACCCACAGCCACAGGCAGGGACACCTTCTGTTTGATCAGACTACTCAGGGTCCCATCCAACCTGGCCTGGAACACTTCCAAGGATGAGGTATCCATAACTTCTCACTGGAACCAGTTCCAGTGCCTCACCACTGGACCTGAAGGACCATAAGGACAATGAAGCTTGTGGATTTATCACCAAATCCTATTTAGAAGGAAGGGCTGAGAATAAAATTGTTCTGTTTTGGTGGCACTACTGAGTTTTTCTTCTTAATGCTTCACAGAAGGAGAATAAAAAATGCAAATGAGATATATTTTAGGGGAAGTTAAATATGTGTAATGAAAAGGTTCTTATTCTGTCAAGTGCTTCATCAAAAGATTTTTCATGAGTTATTAATAGTAATCTGCTTCATAAACCTTTCCTGTCCAAAAGAAACAAATAGATCTGAAGTGTTTCCTGTTAATTCCTGCTTCTAAAATGTAGAATTTCATAATACTTTTCAACAGAAGTAAATTCCTCCTGTAGGGTGTTCAGACATATCCTTGAGGACTATTTTAACTCTTAAGGTCCAAGTCTACCTTCAAGGAATGCAGTATCTAATCTGTCTTTTCTACTGCTGAATTATTTTAATGCTTCCTATTGTAAAGGTATGACAAAATGCATTTCTTATAGTACAGGGTATCAGAACTTGCCAGTTCCCAAAGAAAAACCCTAATATCATGTGAGGTGTCTACCTGTTCCACTATAGCTGTGAGCACTGAGGATCTTTGTGTTCAAATAATTTTATGCAATGTGGGTGTCTGCAAGAGCATACCAAGAAATGTTCTTACGTAATTCTTCTATGCTCTCCTGGGGCTTGGACTGGATCCATGACAATAATTATTTTTTTAAGACAAACAGGGCAAGGATTCTAGAGAACACATTGATTTCAATTTGTTTTTTTTTTAAAAAAGTTAAATCCCATATCAAACTTTGGAGAGAGGAAGAACAAGGGGAAAAATACTGTTTATTTAGGTAGTTCAAGAGATTCAAGAGATCAAGGATATGCTCATTAACAGGACTGCAGAAACTAATAAGGAAGCCTGCAACTGTTCTCTCAACTTAGTCAAAGGCTAAATATATCTGAAACAGAAAGCATGAGGTTACTACAGGCAATGTGCTGTTCCCTTTGTAACCACCAATTTTGCTCTGTTTGTAACTTTCTCACAGGAGATGTGATTCTCCTCCCCCTTCCAGCCCCTTCTGCTTTGCAGGAGCACAGCTTCCCTGAGAGCAGCTATTCCTGATGTAACTGCCTCCATGCTGGAAAAGTGGTCAGGCTACAAGGACATGTCATTATCCTCAAAAGGCTGTCATGCTTGCACTGACACAGTCTTGGAGGTGGATACTGTTGTGGGAAATCTTGAACAGCCATATCGTTTGACACCAGGAATTTTTTTTGCAGTTCAAGGACTGAGAGCTCAGTTTGTTGCTTGAGATTTTCATAAATAACTTGGATTTGGGGTTTTTTTTGCTTGATACATGAACACTGTGGTGTTATGAAATCTCCTATAAATTACAACTGTTTTTATTAGATTCTATTTAGTTAATGGAATGTAAGTTTATTGTTAAGCATATTAAGAAATTTCAGCTAGTGTGATAAATTTTAACTGCAGATTATAATAGAGCGTTTTTTACATCTCAGATATAGTTTCTTCTTACTAAATTGAGATGCCTGTCAAGAATGACAGGTTTTTGGCTATTATAGAGATAGTTTCATAAAAACTTCTGAGTGTAAGAAACACTGGCTTTAGAGAGCACACTTTCATAACTTCATGAGCTGCAGTGATCTGGTCCTTTAAAGCAGAGGGTGAATCAGTCAACAAATTAACTTCTACTGTGGCTTCTTTTTTCATCCTATTCAAAGAAACTTATTTAACCTAAGTAGTGTACATATGATTGCTTCTTTACTGGTTTTGGATTGTTTAGGATTTTTTTGACATGACATATTCCCTCTTTTTGTAATATTGGATGGACTTTTAGTATGCAAGATAAATAGTGAAATTGTAATATTGGTAAAAGCTTTTGAAGCTGTGGTGGCTCTTCTTTTTTCCTTACCTAGAAAGGAGTATTGGGGGAGAGGGGAGAGGAAGGTATTAAGACTAGTGGAAACTAAATGTGTGTGGCTGGTGCTACACAGAATTGGTTTAGCCTGCAGTCCTGAGGCCTCATTGTTGTCTGCAATCCTTTGGCTTTATCTGACATTTAACTCTGCATCTCTTTGCTGACACCAACGCTGTTCAAGAGGCATAAAGTAATTTAACTCTTAACAAATACTGAGAAAATGAGGCAGCCTGGTAATGTATGAAAGGCCCATACAGTATTCTCACAGCAAAAAAAGGCAGTAGCACAGGCTCAACAAAAGTAGGGGCTGAAGGTTCTTCATAGCAGAGCTGCTCTGGCAACCAGGCTTTGCTATTTCTGATGCTCATGCTATTCCTTATTAAATAACCTACCTTTTACTTTGCCACTGACAAGGGACAGTCTCTTCAACTTGCCTAAAGAACCCACCGAGTTTCCTTTTTAAACAATTGAACAACTAAGTACTGAACAATTAAATCTCAATATTTTCTGCAAAATAAATGTGAACATAAAATGTTTACAGCTTCACAAGCGCCTCCAGTTTAAGAAGTCATGCTTCATTTCTTTTTAAGTGTGTGGCTAAATTTATATGGTCTAGAGGACAGTGTAGAAAAATAAAATACATTCTATAATTACTCAGGCTATGTTTAACTTACCTATAAATACTGAACCTACACTGAAAAGGAAAATTGGCATCCAGATTGTAATGTACTTCCTCCAGTATAAAATAACGTCCAGCCTCTTTGAAATAAATGTATAAATTCAAGACTTCTTTCTGCAAGTCTGCACTCACCTAGAAAAAAAAAAAAGTCATTGTGTACTGCCCAAGTATTCAGTGAAATCACTCAAAAGAGGAGCCATTCACAGAATAGGGCCTGAGGGACACAGGAAAAATTTTCCATCTTTAGATTCAGGTCTTATATCTGTCCCTGGAGTATAATAGGACAGGTTATTA
Source organism: Notiomystis cincta (assembly GCA_013398075.1). NCBI lineage: Eukaryota > Metazoa > Chordata > Aves > Passeriformes > Notiomystidae > Notiomystis > Notiomystis cincta. The sequence continues at coordinate 77,702 of VZRX01020971.1, read as the reverse complement.
TCCCCTTGTTCATCATGAAGATTAATGTTCAGACCAGCTGAAAATATTACTGTTCTGTTGGGACCTATCAGGAGATCTTCAGACCTGTGTGAACCCGAGCTTAAACATTTTAAATAGCAGAGCTAACACCTCGCCCTAGCTGGACACAAGTGCCTCAGGCTGTTATGTCCTCTGCAATGCTGCCACATGAGAGTGAAGGTCCTCCAAAGCTCTGCCTTACTTGTGGCGTCTTTTATACAGTCTTCACTGCTAAATGTTACAATGGGAAAGTGCCTGAGTTGCTACTCTTAACTCAGATGAAACATTTTAAAAAAGTGTGTGTGTGTGTGTATAAAATGGAAATTGAGATTTTTAAAGTTTCTGTATTTCATATGGAATGTTTCTCCTTAAAAATCTGTTATTCTTTCCTCAAAATTTGACACCTAAACTTAATATGACAGAATTGAAATAAAACCATGCAGAAAGCTAGTTTTAAAGAAAAGACACACCTGGTTTAAGAAGCCATAGGAAAAGGTCTCGACTCCCAATAGTGTTGCAGTCAGCATTCCCTGTTCATGGGGATGTAAGTGCCTGTGGGGAGATGGCAGAGCATTTCATGTGGACACCCTTGGCTACAGAAATTCTACCTCCTTGCCTCACAATACCACGGGTTTGTTTAGCTTCCTTTGTGGGTTTTCCAAGAGTCCTGGACCAGCATCTGGGCAGAAGCTGAAACACAACCACATGAAGATGTAGTGGGAAAGGAAATACACCTCTTCTCTTCATCTCAACCTTCTAGAGAAACAGGCATAGTAATGAGCTATTGTGTTTGTGTGCCCAGGTGCTGGAGGGCTGCAGGGGTGTCCATGAGGAGAGGCACAGCCAAACCCCTCAGCACAGGCAGGGAGGGATGAGGGGAAAAGGGGGGCAAAACAGCTGTGCCAGCCCCAAGGGGAGAGCAGAAGGAGGGGCTCCAGCCTCCAGATTCCCCTGGAGAACCCTGGACAGAGCAGGTGGATCTCTCCTGAGGGAGCTGCAACTCCATGCTGGAGCAGGTATCCGCCCATGGAACACCATGGTGGAGCAGATACCCACACTGCAGGCAGTGGAGGGCCCTGTGCCAGAGAGGTGGATGTGCCCTGAAGGAAGCTTCAGGCTGTGAAAACAAGCCTGCACAGGAGCAGGCTCCAGGCAGGAGCCACAGCAGGTGGGGAACCCACAGTGGAGGAGTTGCTTCCTGAAGTGCTGGATTCTGTGGAGAGAACCCCACACGGTAGCAGGAGAACATGAAAAGAAAGGAGCAGCAGAGAGGAGGTGGTATGAACTGACCACAGTCCCCTGTTTCCCTGTGCCACTCAAAGGAAGGGTGAGATAGAGGAGCAAGGAATGGAGGAGTGAAGCTGAGCCTGTTAAAGAGATAGGTGATGGAAAGGTGGGTTTTGTTTTGTCTTTTTTTTTCCCTCTCTAACTTGATTTTTAAATGGCAGTAAATTAAATTTCCCCAAGTCAAGTCTGTTTTACCTGTGATGGTAATTGATAATTAACAATCTCCCTGTCCTTGTCCTGACCCATGAGCTTTCTAATCTCATTTTCTCCCCATCCTGTTGAGAAGAGGGAGTGAGAGAGGCTGGGTGAATGCCTGGGAGCCAGGCAAGATTAACCCATGACAGAACTGTAAGGGCAATCAAAGGGAAGTTGTCAGGGCTCATGGAGATGTACAAAGGTACACACCCTCTCACAGATGCAAGATATATATGGGGCTGGCAGGCAGAACTTAAAGTGTCTGATCCATCAGGTTCTGAGTAGCCAGGGATCTTCCTGTACAAGACTCTGCCAACCGGGTTGCAGCAGAGCCACAGTCCAGGGCAAGGCCCCATAATTTGGATCATGATCTGTATCCACTGAGGGCAGAATAGAGGCTTTCAGGAAGACTCTTTGCAACAAAGAGCCTCTTCCCTGGGCAGTGTCCTTCCCACCTGCTGGCGCTGCAGGACTGGGTTAACCTTCGGCACAGGCTGCAGGCTGGCTCTTGTTGAAGGGTGTGGGATCCACACGGGATGAGGCATCAGTGCAAGGGCTGGGGGCCCTGCTGGCTGAGAAGCAGTGGGTTGTACTTGTGGTGCCCTGCTGATCTTGTGACAACATGGAAATTCGAGGGAGGGGGAGGAAGGCTACTGTGGTAAAAACTGACAGCCAGAGTTAAGAGAAATGTGGGATACAAAGCTCACAATGAACAGATTCTCTTGAAGAAGATTTTTTCCTTTCCTTGAATTTTTCATTGGTGAGAGTTTGTAGTTAGTTTGTATTTCCTTATTTTAACTACTGGAGGCATCATTCAAAATTGCTAAAACCACAGCATGTGCCAAACACAGCTTTTGGCACTGGATGCAAGTGGCTAGTAGATCATTGAAGAGATTTGCTAGACCATTTTAGTATAATCTTTCAAGGGCCTTTTGCATTGCTCCTCATACAAATCCAGGACTTCCTTTCTTAGGGATATGATTGTTTAGTTGTTGATTTCACACTTCCATGGGGGTGATACCACAGCGCTCACCACAGATTACAGCAGTTCAGTTATGGGAAGAGAAAGGTTAGCCTGATGCTTGTGAATGTTTTTTCATACTGTTTTAAAAGATGAGAGGATTTTATGATTTTTCAGAAGACAAGTGATTGATAGTCCTGGAATCCTTGTTCATTCACAAAATAAATGTGTCTGGATCAAAACCAGCACACATTTTCCTCCAAAGCATCAGTAAACAGATTGATTTAAGAGTTCTAGTGCACTTTTACCTATTCAGAACAGCATGGTGACAGTCAGGAGTAGGGAAAAACCTTTCACCCAGAAAATTTGAAGCAATAAGGAATTCCAGTGACCCCAATCTTACATGCAGAAGGAACTGTAGAGCTTTGCTCCAGCTGACCAGCAGTAGCAGAGCAGGAGTTGTTGGTGTCCCCTCTCTACCTCAGGCACAGCAAGCATTGTTTGACCAAGATCATGCACAAATACTCAGCACAAAAGGAGGAAGTCAAATTCAGATTGCTTGGGATCCAGCAGTTTACATGGATTTTGTGGATTAGGTTTCCTTAAGTAATATAGAATTAATGGTTATGAAGGTTATGTTCCACAAAACTAATGCTAGACAGTCAGTTTACCTGCAAGAGAGGGCAAAGCCAAAGCTTCATTTTTTGAGACGAAATAGTCATTCAACCAGAGATGTAACCACAAGTCAATAGTAAAACCAAGCTTAAAATGTTTTCAGCAATTCAAGTCTATTTCTGGATTTTGAAATTATCTTTCTCATTTCCATCTTACCATCACACGTTTCTTGCTTTAAGCAGACAAATGCAATCTGTTTGCATACTTATTGTCATTACCAGAGAGAATTAACCTCTTATTTGAAATAACAAGCGTTACAAATAGAGAAAGCACTTGGGTGAAACTGTAAGAAAATGAAGATAAAAAGCAAGAAATGCTTTGTGAGGGAGCTGGAACAATATAATATAGATATAATATAGATTAGTGGAGTCAGTGAGGTGAGGATGAAGCTGATTGAAGGTTATCATCTCAGGTACACAGACAGGATGGCAGCCTTTGACTGAGAGCTCTTGTTCCCAGGAAGAGCTGAATGGCTGAAGAAACAAGAACATTCTGGGTAAAGTAAGGAGGATTCTACCTGAGCAAAGTTCAGATGCTGCAGAGTGGTTCAGCATCTCATTCCTATAGAAATGAATGTCATACCTTTTATGTAAAACACTGAGCTAGGGAGCCAGTATAATCAACTCAAGTGGACAATATCTTGCTACATATTTAACATTGGATTGTGGGCTTTTAGTACTTCATTAAATTTACATTGCAATTTTGAGGATGATATAAAAAAAAATTACTTATATGGCCAGCACTAGAGCTCTGACACAGCTATGGGCAAATGAGTTAAAATCTACTCTGGCCCATTTGTTATCAAGGGAAGTGCTTGGTGTGTTTTAAAGTCTTTGGTACTGAAGCTGATGCACAGACCAGAAAATAATTTAAACCACATCCTGAGTTGACAGATTGTCTTATGAAGAAGAAAATGCTTTTCTTGTAAACTGGCCAAAATTGATGATGTGACAGACCAATAAAGCAATAATAAATGTACCATTCACACTACTACTTAATTGTTCATTTTTCAACACAAGATAGTTATGTATTTTTTTTACTTTTCTATTTATTTATTTATTTATTTAGGCATATGACAAAGTTCCAATATACTATGCATATTAGTACAATAATTTTGTTTTCTGTGTCATATTCTTTTAAAAATTAAATTAAAGGAATAGTCTTATGAATTATAGAAAATTAAGAAAGGCTATGGAAGATGAAAAGATTTCAGTGAAGTGAGAAGGTGCTAAAACCCCACTACCTTCCAATCAGATATCTAACCTTTAATTGGCATACTGATATCTTGGATATTAGCAGTGGATGGTCTCCATGATCTCAGAGGAGGAGGAGGTTTAGTCATGATTTCAGAACTTTTACAACATCTTGACTACTCCTGCCTTCCTTTTTTCCTTTAGGGGAGATCTTTTTTGCAGTTCGCTCAGTGCTGCGGGTTGTTGTCAGTAAATTTGTTTACTTTCATCTCCCCACTTCCCTGGGACTTAGGCATGTTTGCTTGCAAGTTGTCTGGCTAAAAGTGAGCTCATGGGGAAGAAATCCTTTGAGTTGTCTGTCCTCTCCCTGGGGAGAGGATTTCTTATCAGAGATAATGAGCATGGTTTTGAGAAGAGTGGGCATCATTTGCTGTCAGTTTGAGCCTTGGACTTCACTCTTATGTGTCATGGTGATGCTGACATTGCAAAGCTAGGTATTGCACTCTTTTCACCCACTCCAGGCAGTTCTCAGCTTCCTGTGTCCTTAAATGCATGTGTCTCAGTCATAAAGCGAAAATCTTCTTTGTATTTAACCCATTCATACTAGAAAGAGGAATGTCAACTGGCCAGCTTGCACAGTGTTTAGCAAGCCTGCAAACAGTTTACAGCAGACTTTCCATTTCAGTAGTCTCTATGAGAGTGGAAGCAGGAACCTGAACAACTTCATTCTGACATGGTGCAAGCCTCAGCTCCACTTGGTTACTGCACCCTCTAAATTACAGCTTCCAGGAGAAGGAAAATATATGTCCCTGAATTGCCAGCACAAAATTTTATTTTAAGCTTTCCTTCTCCTTTTAACTGCCCTGCTCTTTGATAGTCACTTTTAAAACTTTCTCAAGACATACTAGCATAGAGGTGTATCATTTAAAGATGACTGGATCCTGTCCTTAGGTCTTCAATTATTTCTAAGCTAAAGCTTGATAGCCTTTAAAGATACTGTGCATTTAAGTCAGGTTATAGATAGGCCAAGAGAATGTGTCTGCAATGATCTAAGCTGTTCTCTGTAGTTATTTATGATTTTATATCCTTTTTTTCAGGAAATGAATGACACAGTGTGAAAACAAATTGTGTAAGGGGAGTGGTGATGAGACATTTAAGTGAAGCATGGACATTTCAATTGAAGTATAGCATGTTAGTCAAATGTTGCCTGCTGGGCTTATTAGCAGTAACAGGATTAATTCTGAACCATGTGGTATGCAGGAAATCATAGTGCAAAAACAAATGGACTTTCCTCTCTGTAGTGTGGGAATATCTAAATGTACCAGTTTTTGGGTATTCACTTTGTCTTAGGTTCTGGCATGACAAAGAGTTGTGTAAATGCTTTCACAGCACATCCATTTCCTTAAGTTCTTGGCAGAGTGACAGGAGCAGTGATTGCAGGGAAGGAACTGATTGTTTTGTTAGTCTGTGATTTTTTTTTTTTTTTTTGCTTGTTTGTTTGGGTTTTTTTTAACAGAGGTGATAGCTTTAGGATGAAAAGGATCTTTGAGGTTTTCATTTCACTTAGCCTCTCTGTATTTTTTGGGTTTTTTAATAAACAAAGTGTGAATGCCTAGACCTTCAAATAAAGGCTCTAAAAGTTCTACAGTGTCTGGATACCTGTCACTTCTGCCAAGATTATCCAGTGAAAGGTGGTACTGTAACCTGTCATAGAAGTGCAGAATTTTAGCTCTTCTCTCTGTCTGTTCCTTTCATACTCCAGCTGGGTTTGTTTGCATACCTATCACATACTTGTGTTTTTCATTTTCACAATGCATGCAAACCCTAAACAATAGATACATTCTCTTTTCAGATATCTTTATTATCCTTCTCCCAACACACCTCAGCTTCATACCTCTGGTTTATGAATGCCTTTTGAACATGTTTGCTCCATGCTATATTGGTTTTATTTTCTTCCTTTTTGATAACCAATCCAGAAGACTACACTGTTACAACTGAGTAAGGAGTAGGATTTTGAGTAGGATTCTGTATTACTTGAAAATATAAGAAGTATCTTTTTGCTACATTTTTCAACTTGCAGTGTTCTGGCAGTCTCTGCCACAGAACTCTGCAGTTACTGAGGACTTCATCACTTAAACTGGGTCCTGTACTTCATGGAAAGTACATGTGTGATAATAAAAGAGAGGGCTTTACAAGGGAAAGAAGACACATTTAGAATGTTATTGCATCATTTCAATTCCAAGTCAAAGGAACTCTGTATTTCCTTCATTCTTACATTTTATATTGTACCAATCATCAAAGCCAAACCAAACAAGTTCATGTATGGTGAGACATATATATGCCAAGAAACTATACAGTACTTCCTTGGTTTCTTGAAGACTAACATAGGCTAATATTTAAGCTTCAGTCCCATTGCTTAGAGGAAAAAGAACATACATGCGGATCCTGAATGTTTGTCAAGCCACATTAAGTTCACTGTGGTTCCAGGTTAATGTAGCAGATTTTTGCCATGGCCTCTGTTGGGGAAGGAGGAGGCGTTTTTGTGCTGGTTGTCTGGTAGGGAACTGATGGGTGTTGCTGGGTCTTATTAGTACTATTGTTTTCAGAGAATTGATCCACCCTTTTAACTCACAGTCATCACAAGTCAAACAAAAGCAGTTTGTTTCTAAAGTGGAATCAATAGAAAGGAAAATATATTATGGTGTTACACCTTAGCTGGGAACACATGCTTTTGCCCTTTTGCTATTTTGTCTTCTGTTTAAGGGTAGGTTTTCTTACCATTCATATTCTCTTGGTGGTACATGTGGTCTGTGTGATCTGTAATCTGCACAGGAAATACATGCTGTCAGCAGTACAGGATAGATTTTTTTGCTTCAGTGTTTGCTGCTAGTGTAATGTGTTATATTGATCCACTCTGGCCTCTGAAGAATTTTCCAGGTGGTGATGAGAAAGATGGTATATCTCTTCAAGACCTTCATTTTCATGCAAAACAATATTCAACAGAATCATAAAGCCCTAGACCTGGTAATAAAAATAGAAGCTGATGCTCTTAATACATCATTCCAGATACACAGAGCACCATTATGTGGCTCCTGAGTTGAGTAGAACTTCATGTAATCACAGAAACCATAGACTTAAGCTCTGTAGAGTTGGAAACTTCACCAGATGGCCATTGTCAAAGCAGCTTCTAAAGGCTTCAGAGCTGCAATGCCTTAGGGCTCTAGATATGATTTAGTGTTAGCTTTTTAAAATACAATTACTGAACATAACTGATCTACATTATGGAAGTAATAATAATAATACTTTGCACTCAGTGACCTTTTATTTAAGGATCCAGCTTCTATCCAAGCCTTTTGAATACTCCCTTTCTGCTTATAGGAAATAAAGTGTTCAGAGTCTTCAGAACACCTGTGTGAGAGAACTGAGCAGGAGCAGTCCAACCCCATGGCATATTGCAGGCACTCAGGTGGTGTTTCCTGTGTGTCTGGGACTGGCACTGGAGAGTGCTCCTGAGGCTGTCTGTCCTTGACAGCTGGGAGGTGATGTCCTGGTCACTTGGGGTGGAACTTCCTATACATTAGTACTTTCAATCTTGAGCAAGGCCAGCCTTTGAGTGGTATTGCTCGTACATTGAAATGCTGTGTGGCAGGAATGGGAATGACACATAATGGCCTAACCTGAAATGTCCTTTATTTGCTCTGTGACCTGTGAGTATAATAATGAAATGATGTAAAGAATTGTGGATTCTATGGCTCAGATATACCACACTTACCCGAGGAGCTTATGTATGGAAGTGATATATCTTAGACTCTATATATTTGGGACAGACAGGTAAGTACCTTCAAAGACTGGCCTGTATTTTAGGAAGAATGGTTATGTCCTTTTAAAAAGTACTACATGTTGGCCATGAATTTATGGTGCTTTTATATTCAGCTTAAAACTCACATAATGGTATTTGTCAGTACTGGAAGTAAATAACTGTATTTGACATTTGCTTTTCTACAGTAAGTAGTTATTTTGTCTTTTTTTTCAAAGTGATTTTATTGTGGATTTTCAGGGTCTAGAGATCATTCTTGAGAGTTTTCTTGGTGAGTCTTTTTGTTCTGTCTTTTAGATTGATGTGATTGTGGCTTTGGGTGGACTTGGAGGACGCTTTGACCAAACAATGGCATCAGTGGAAACGCTTTTTCATGCAACAAATATCACTCCTTCTCCAGTGATAGTTATCCAGGAGTGCTCTCTGATTTACCTGCTTCAACCTGTAAGTGTCATGGAAAGTTACTTCATAATAAAACTGACCTTCCACTCACCCTGACACTGTAGGTCTTGCACCATTAAATGCTCACTCTCTCTGTTGTGTTCTGTAGGGTCAGAGGAAATATAAAATACATTGCAGGCAAGAGGACAGTAAATGATGGGCTCCGAATTCCTCCCTTGGAAAAGAATTTCAATAATTTGTTCAGGATAGATTGTTTAAAAGGGGAGAAACAAGAAAACCAGAAGGTATAAAAACTGAATTGGATAAATATAAGATATGGATTATAAATGGCGAAAAAATACAATTAACCTTTTAAATTAGATTCCAGTAAGTCTAAATTTAGCACACAAGCCTTTTGCATGTTGAGAAGCAATACAGATGTCTGCAACAAGAACAAAGAAAAGATGTAAGAGGATGTTATGAGGGAGTTCCTCACATACACATCAGGCAGAGCTCTTATGTGGTCCAGGTGGTGCAGTTCATTATGATGGAAATCCATCTAGAATCAACAAGGGAATTTACTTAAGTTGTGTTATTTCTGTGGATTTTCAGATCTTTTATTGCATTATTGATTCATAAAACAACACACAAAAAAGATCTTGCTGATCTTCTGCTTCTGAGATTTAAATTAAAGGCAAATCTAAACATCAAACACTGTTCTCTAACAGTGATTCATTTATTTTTTGGAAAATATATTTTCCCCTTGGCAAGGTTTCTGAAAGCTTACCTAACTTTCCCAATTTCTCTTGGAAAGCTTATTCTATTAAAATAAATAACATTCACAAGTAAATTTGACACAAGCTTGCACCAGATGTGCTTCATTGTAATTTGAGAAAAGTATTAATGAGGTTCTATGAGATTATAGATTTAAAGCCACAGGGGCAGTTGCTCCATTAACAATTTGAAGCACTGTGTCTGCAGGAAAGGTAGTAGGCACAGGAGCTCTTTTGGCAGTATGATGAGGAATTACTCTGATCATTAGTTGCACAGCTGAATTGGATGGAGGCAGCAGAGTGAGGGGGAAAGAGAAATAAAGGATAACTGTGGTTAAAACCTAAAAGTGAGGAGTAACTTGCTTATGATTGATCTGACTGCAGTACTTCACTGACCAGTCTAAATTTCCTTTAGAGTATTTTTAAGAACATGTTGAAGAGATGAAATAAAGTGGACAATTTCCAGTTTAGTTTACAAAACTCTTGCTAAGACTGGAAAGTTTTCTAATTATTTTCATTCATCTTTTCTATAAGCTGCTTTAAAATGCCATGCCTAAGGTTGCTTTCACAAGTCTTCCATGAATAATTAAACCTTTTACAGCTTGAAAAAAAATCATGATCTGTGCATTTTACATGGAAATGGGAGGCTGCTAATTGTTTTGTTTACTGAAAATGTCTTTTTTCTGTTTTTAATAATGCCATACCAAAGGCATTTATTATTTTTTTTTAGATGGGCAGAGTTACACAGGAAACTTCAGGCTGTTTCTAGCATACAGAAGTAAGGGACAGATAGAGGGGCAGGCCATTTAAACAATCTTAGTGCTAACTTGGACACAAAATTGCTTTTCATTGTTGGTTTAAACCTATTACGGTCAGCATCTTCAGTCAACTGTTGTGGTATGTTCAGATAAAAACATTAATCCTGCACAGGTGTTTTTCTTTTAAAAAGAGAGTAGTTGATAAACTGAGAGAAATAAGGATCCTAAACTTGGAAGTACTCTTTTTTTTTTTTCTTTAATGGAGTTCAGCATGATATTTTTGTCTTCCAAACAGCCACAATCATGACATTCTCTCTTTTCCTCCTCTTCCCTTTGTAATTTAAAATCAAGGTAGGAGGGAGTTTAACACAGTGGGAGACCCACAGACTGTTCAAAATGCAAGTCTCGAAACTGTGCAATAAATGAAGCAAGGTTTTGAGATTCAAATGCTAATTCAAATGATAAAGTTGAGAGCACATTGCTTTTGCTAGAAATGTAGAATGGAAACATTTCTTTCTTTGGGAAGAAGAATCTGATCTTTATTGGATTCTTTGTATAAAATATATGAGCAAAACATAATTATGTTTTTACTTCCAAATAACATTACCCTTTGGTTCAGTGTAGCAGGAGACTGGTTCTCTGTCATGTGTACCTAGGCAGAGTCTAAAATATTTGGATACAGTAGATAAACTGGTAATTCCCTAAGAGCCCTAGGAAGGGTAGCAAGGGGAGTAACAGGTCAAGCTGCTAAATTTATAGTTACCAGTGCAGAAACAAAGAGGAGGATGGTGTGAGTAGATATCTAAGGTCATCAAAAATCTATTAATTGTCTGAAAGAGAGTGATTTCACACTGTTACAGTGTTGGTACGGAGGGTTACAGTAGAAGAAATACATCAATATTTAACACACTTGTAAAGGGTCTGCAGTGTTGCAGGACACATTATGGACTTGCTGAAAGTCTTCAGGGTTGTAAGAGGAAGACAGCAAGGACAATGTCTGATTTGGGTTCCAGTGCAGACTACCAGGCAAGGTGGACTGGGTAAATAAAGCCTTTTCTCATCAGCCAATAACATTATCCAAGTACTAAATGTGAAAATAATTAGAACTTTGAATATTGAGGCATTTCTTGGGAAACAGATAGACTGAGTGCAAGTTTTTGAAATATATAGATAAAAATGTTTTGGCATGGAAAATGAAGAAAACTATAAGTAAACTCTCTTATGTTCATTTCTGACCGTTAAGATAGAGCTACTGTAAGGAAAAGAGAAAAAAGATGGGAATAATAACATCCCATAAATACCTATCTCCATGATCTCTATGGAGAAACTAAGTGGGAGGCTGAAATGTAGGTATATAGAGTGTAAGTATGTTAATTTAGACAAATGAATTTCAATATATGTCAAACCACTTAACAAATACTTAAGAAAAGAAAGCAGGCATGAAATGAGTTGCACCTATGGAAGGGCCCAAACAATGAGAACATAATTTGTAGCTACAGAATTTATAAATTGACAGTGAAAGATTTTCTCTTGTTGAATGGCAAAGGGAAACTAATGACAAGCAGTCTAAATGAGCACTTTTGCTCAGTGTTCACTAAAGCAAAATATTCCTTTGAGCAGATAACCAACACAGTTAAAATTGGTGCCAAAGTCTGAAGACTTTAAATTGCTTCAGAGAAAAAGCAAATAAAAGATTGAGCTGCCTTTGATTATGCCAACTCCAAGGGCTGTTACTTTTTGTGTGCCATGCAACACTAATTAGGATAGGAGTCAGAAACAGGGAGACTTTGTAAGAATTCTAGAATGTGATTCTTCTTCTGAAGCATTTTCTAATGTGAGGATTGGAATTAAAAAAAAAAAAAAGAAAAGAAAAAAAATGTACCTGTGTACTGAATAGATGTCATATTTCTTTCTCTAGTGTGGGAGGGAGGAAAGCTTGAATTTTTAATAAGGAGTAATCAGTCTTTATAAGCAGGATATTTTATGCAAGAGTTCATACATTTTACGTTTTATATTTGGTAATGTCAATTACCATTAGACTATACCCTGGCTGAAGAGCATAAGGCCCTTAGAGTCATGTTTATCATGCTAGCCATGCTCAATATGAATGGCTTAAGGTTTCACATACATACTTTCTCATTTTCTGGTTGTGTGCTTCTCAGGAGTAGAGAAACATTAGCTTCTGTACACTGAGAATAAATTATCTTTTGTCTGTGAGTTTTATGGCAGTTTGTAATACAAGGTAATAGGATTTATGACCAAGAAATGAGAAGATGTCCAAGAGTTAATGAGCCCTGTCTTTTACATATACTGAGCAGTTCAGTTTTCCCCACACAGGATTCCAGCCCTAGGATGTAGAGAATTGCTGCCTACACGTGAAAATGTGTTACAGCAGCATATTTTTGTCAGTTAACTAACTCTTTTGAAAGAGTGTGTGAATACTTTGATAACCCTTTTTCTTGCACCCGGCTCTTCTTGTGAGTGCATGCCTGCCTACCCTGTGAGAAATGATGAATAATTTAACATTGTAGGTAGTAGCCCAGCAGTTAAATGTGATCAATAAGAATCAGGAATCCCATCCCTTATTCTTGGCTCTTTACCACCATTTCCTTGAAGAGAAGTATATTGGGTAGTCTTTTGATCTCACACTCTCCTAGACTGTAATTTGGGTAAAAACCCATGTCCTTCTCTGAATGGGCACTATGAGGCTCATTTCATTATTTACAAAACGCCATTACGTCCTCCGCTCTGCACTGGGGTGGAACGTAGTGTCTTGGTAGTAGAAGCAACAGTATGAGCAGGGCCCTGAATTAACCTAAATATTGCCATACAGGACACTGTGCAGATAATTAGTTAGCGTGGTCCCGAGCACAGCTTCAGTGGGAGCCAGCCATCCTTCTCGCAGATGGTGTCTGGGCACGCGCCGGGTGTAGCATGGGCCAGGAGCTGCCTCTGAAGCATTTGGAAGGGACCACCTGGTCATGGGGCCAAGAGAGAACGGCCACGTGCACGTGAGCACTGCTGTGCTGGTTGGCTTGAGTTCCAGAGCTATTAACTGAACCAGTTTACAGGTGTAGACAGAGTGACTTGGCGTGAAGATCTGCTCCTAGATGGAGAACCTGCAGCAGATGTGAGACTGGAAACTTTGCTGGGGTTTGTTGCTGCAATTCTCTGTGCCAATGTTATTTGATGTGGTTTGTGTCCATTCCTGTAAAGTTTAATAGGAAGTTCACATATATACACCTTCAACATCTGAGTTTTTCTCTGGCAGCCAGTTCTCTGAAATTTGCAGGAACCTCAAGAATGAGTTATCTGATCAGTTCTGTACCACCTCATGTGTAAGAAGATCTGGCTTGCACTCAGTGGAGAAAATCCTTAATGAATGTTACTCTTACAGGCAATAATTTTGGGATCTGGAAATTTAATGTCTCCTTTTCCTATTTTTTTTTTTTGATGGGTAAATTCAGTTTCAAAAATATTGCAGTTGTAAAGGAAGGCATTTAAACATCTATCTAAATTTAAACATGCATTTGGTACTTACAGTGTTTATTGTCCTGAAAGGCTCTCTCTCCTGTTGGTATGTTCTCTCAAAGAGCACTGTTGGTACTCAATCTGCTTGACAAAGCAGTCAGTCTCCATGCCTCAAGCTCCTTGTGGAATTCACAAACATACAACTTCTTGTTCTTTGATAAATACCTCTTTTTCATCTTTTTGTGACTTTTTCAATGAGAAAGCCAGCCATTCAGCTGGACAGAGACACTGTAATGTCAAAAATATTAGCTGAGGGGAAGTCTTGATTAAGCCTTTCTCTGGTAGCCTGAGTCCTTCACAGAAAACATTGCAGAAAGGAGTTTCATGCTTCCAGAGGTTTAGTATTACATTGTAGTGACTTCTCAGGAAAAAAAAAGAAAAAAAAAGTTTATATGTTGGTAGTTTAGCTGCCTTAGTTTCCTTCTTTGGTAAGAAACTTGGAGGATTTGGTTACAGCTCAACTTCTGTTCTTAAAATAAGACTTAAACTGTGTTTTTATTCTTTCCTGGGAAAATCCAGCTGGACCACTTCATTGTTATCCTGTGGTAATGTAGTGGGCCTGCATAAATGTGGCCTTCAGAAGGCTGCAGATCTAAAGGAGTTAGATTTATTTCAGGGTAATTCATGGCTATGAAGTGGTGTTTCTTCATGTTTGCACAGGATTTCTCTGACCAGTGATCCAAAATTAATTCATGTTTGTCAATAACATTCTTATCTGAAAAAGATCTGCTTGCTATCTTGCTTCTCATTGTTACAAAAGGAAACTTTTGGGTGGATTTTCTCTTAACAGCTACATTCTTCATTACTTTTTTCTACTCCAGCATCAGCAGATGTGTAATAGGAAATATGCAAAGCTTATGTAGAACCTTAGAAATAGTAATTAGCTTTTGAAATAGTCAAATCCTTTTAAACAGTTTATTTAGCATCAATTAAAAGTACAACCTGCACCAACTTTATGGATGACATCTAATAGTTATGGATTGCTTCTTTATAAGGAAGACAAACAAGAAAAAATTCATAAATCAATTTTTTAGCTTGCAGGTAACCAGATTAAAAAAGTACCAATCTTTCAGAGAGGAAAAGAAAATACCAAACCATTGTTGCCAAGTGAAAAAGAATAGTCTTTATTAAATGAGATTTTCATCTGTTCATAATTGTTAAGAAACAAGTCATACTCTGTAGCAGGATATAATAATCACACAGCTGTTTTTAAATTCACTTCTTAATGGTGTCTGCAGGAGAAGATGATGTAAGGGGTCTAATTGGATTACTTAGGTAATTCTGAAGTCATCCAGTTTGATTCTCAATCAATAGCTTGTGCTTGGTAAGTGTCAACAGTTCTGCTTGTAAATTTTTTCAATCTTTGTCCAGATTTTAATTAATTACTGCAACTGCTGATGGATGATCATCTAGGAGAACCTTGACCCTAAATAAAACTCTTCCAATGAGATTCCTGCTCTCTGTTGTTGACCCTAGCTGCTCAGATATAATCTTGTCAATATGATAATATCTATTTTGTTGCTTTATGGAAATCATAAGAAGTTTTTTGCCACAAAGCTGATTATCTTAGAGCTGGTTTGTTGGGTTTTTTTCTTCCATAAACTTGTCAATTACTTTTCTTTCCTTCAAAATCTTAATCCATCTTTTCATCCCCTCCCTTAGCAAACTTCTTTTTGCAGTGGTCCGATACTTTGGGCTTTTGTGTGCAATTTAGTATTAATAAATTTGTGTACTATAAAACAATTCTTCTGCTTTACATTAAATGGTCAGCAGCAAAATACAAAATGCTTGTCTTTGACATTTGCTTAGTATTAGGAGCTGATGCATAAGCTGGGATCAATAGGAAGCTGGTAAAACTTTGTCCTTTGTCCTGAATTCTTTGTTCAGCTTTATTGTGTTTGCCCAGATTTCTCAAGTCTTGGGATTCTGTTCCACCCACTAAGTGACACTGTCTTTCTGAAGGCATCTTACTGCCTTGCTTGAGGTGAATTTCACCACAGTTTTGCAGTAACAACTTTCCCCTTTGAGTATTAAATGGATTTCAGTGATAGTTTAGGGGTGTGCAATATTTTTCACTCTCCACCTGAGTTTCACGAAGTTCTGTAGGAAAATGAACAAGTATCAGAAGTCTGTAATCTGTGACAAAACCTTATCTGGAAAGAAAATTAATGGAAAATATTTTATTTTGTATAATCAAAAATATAGCAGGGAAAATCAATATTATTGTTCCTATCCTGAATGTAAATAACAGTACAAATTGAAGTGATAGTAGGTGATAAATTATTTTCTATTACAAAATCAAAAAATAAAACTGCGGAACACTTAATTGTTGACCTCAAGAGTTTATAGAATCCTTTAGAGGTAAATGTAATAATGGTCTTTTCTGCTGACATCTGAGTAGTGGCAATAGTTGAAATTGTAGAAGGTGAGCATCTGTATTCTGACTTCAGTTATATTTGAAAATGTGTTATCTCTTCAATTGAATCCCTTTGTGAAATGGCTTAGGTTTTTGCAATCCCTTACAGTATCACTGTTAATTCTGCATCTGCCAGGGCAGTGGTCTCAACTGTATGGATTTGCAACATTTACTCTTAATATTAAAAAAGAGTCAGAGCAGAAGAATGATAATATTTGGTAATATCTGATGTTCTAGGGGAAATGCTGTACGTTGCTGATAAACAAGATTTAGGTAGAACTATTCAGCTTTGCCATGGGAAGTGATTGACTTGGCAATCCAAATTTTCTTCATGTTGATAACAACTGATTACATTACTTCAGGATTCTCTCTGCTCTAACACAACATCCCAAGAGCAGATGGAGATCAGGGATTGAATTCTTCATTGTCTTTCAAGGCTGTAATGTGTCTGTCACTCTCACGTCAACTCCAGTCAAAAATACTTGCCAGCACTGCAGTTGGGCCAATGACCTTCAGAGGAGTGCACAGGCTCCCTATTCTTAATCCTAAAATCAAGGGATTTTGAGTGAATATGTTTCTGTTAAAAGGAAGAAAAGGAGTCTGGAAACAATCTTCCAAGATCTGTCGGGGGGTTTCAAGAAAAAGAAGCTAGGCTTATTCTTGGGATGCACAGCAGAACAATGAGAGACAGCGGCCCTAAACTGAGATGGAAGATTCAGGGTAACTGTAAGGTAAAATTGCTACTCTGAAGATAAATTACATAGAGGAATAGGTTGCCCAGAGAATCTCTGTCCCTGGCAGTGTTCAAAACCTGATGGGAAAGCTGCACTTCCGAGACTCCGTCCCACCTAAGTGATTCTGGCACACTTGCGGAGACACGGGCAGACTGGGTAGGTGTGTTAGAACCATTGTGCAAGTATCTGCTGAGAAGGATTTGGAATCTCCTGATACAGATGACTGTGGCCACATTCAGAAACACTTCTGTCCACTCCAGTCTCTTTTCATGTTTTTGTTACCTTACAAAGGGAAGTGTTGTAGTCTGTCCTGTAACCTCACAGAAGAAAATGCTGGAAGGAGAAATGGTGGAGAAACAATTGCTGTCTCTGAATGCACTGAGTAAATGCCAGAGAGAAACAGCCCAGTTAAGCTCAAGGACAATGTTAGAACAAGAGTAAATTGCTTTAAACCAGTGATGGATAAATTTCCATCAGAAATTATGCCATTCACAGGAACTGGACAAACTTGAGAAGTGGGCCCACAATCTTCCTCATGATGTTCAACAAGTCCAAGTGCATTTGTCCCAGTCATAAGTAGAGACTGGAAGAAGAAATTATTGGGTGCAGCCCTGCTGAAAGGAGCTTAAAAGTGCTGGTGGATGAGAGGCTGGACATTACCCAGCCATGTTCACTCACAGCCCAGAGAGCCAAACGTGTCCTGGGCTGCATCCAAAGCAACGTGGGCAGCAGGGCCAGGGAGGGGATTCTGACCCTCTGCTCTGCTCTGGTGAGACCCCACCTGCAGTGCTGCATCAGCTCTGGGGTCCCCAGCACAGGAAGGAGATTGACCTGTTGGAGTGAGTCCCGAGAAGGCCATGAAGATGATCAGAAGGCTGGAGTACCTCTTCAATGAAGACAGGCTGAGAGAGTGGGGTCACTCAGCCTGGAGAACAGAAGGCTTCAGGAAAACCTTGGAGCACCCTTCCAATATATTACAGAGGGAGAGTCTGTAAGGAGGGAGAGGGACTTTTTACATGGGCAGATAATGACAGGACAAGGGGCAGTGGTTTTAAGCTGAAAGATAATAGGTTTATTGGATACTAGGAGAAAATTCTTTGTCACAAGGGTGGTGAGATACTGGAACAGGCTGCTCAGAGAAGTTGTGGGTGCACCATCCCTGGAAGTGTTTCAGGCCAAGTTAGATAGGGCCCTGAGAAATCTGGTGTAGTAAATGGCATCTCTGGCCATGGGATTCTATGACTCTATGAAATTAGAAGGAAAAGTCCCTAATCATTCTTCTGGTGAGATTCCACAACAGGTTTACAAAAGGGAAAAATGTGGAAGAAGGGGACAGAATCAGAGCTCACTATGTTGATTTTACATCCTCAACTCCATTCCCACCAACAGTGAACACAAAAATTTCAGAAGCTATTAATATGTAGGCATTGTGCTTCCAACTGTCCTTAATTTGCTGCTTTTTAAACATGAAGCCTGACAGTGGTGTTAATCAGTTTGAACCTTGAGTCACATGAGCCATGCTGGTCTGTGATCAGCTTTTCAGCAGTGCCAATTTGCAAACTGAGCATGAGTTCCAGCCCTGGCCATGGAGTCTCTTTCTCAGATATAGCTTCCTTTTGCATTTTATTTACTATACCAGGAAATACACTGTCTCCCCTACCATCCTCACAGGTAAATGTAGGAAATGTGGGTTAGGTGGATGGACAGTGGGGTGGATCAAGAACTGGCTGAGTATCAGAGCTCAGAGGGTCGTGATCAGCTGGAGGCCTGTAGGCAGTGATGTTCCCCAGGGATCATAGTGGGTCCAGGCTCATTGAACTTGTTTATCAGTGACCTGGATGAAGGGATAGAATGTGCCCTCAGAAAGCTTGCTGATGATCTGAAACTGGGGGGAGAGGCTGACACAGCTGAAAGCTGTGCTGCCACTCAGTGGGATCTCAGTGGGCTGAAGCTTTGAGTGGAGAGAAAACTAATGATGTTCAACAAGGGCAAGTGTAGGGTCTTGAACCTGGCAAGGAATAACCCCAAGTATCAGCACAGGCTGGGGGCTGACCTCCCAGAGAGCAGCTCTGCAGAGAAGGGCCTGGGAGTCTTGGTGGGTAACAAATTGTCTGCGAGCCAGCAGTGCCCTTGTGACCAGGAGGGCCAATGGTGTCCTGGAGAGTGGCCAGCAGGTCAAGGTAGGTCATCCTGCCTTCTTACTCAGCCCTGGTGAGGCCACATCTGGCATGCTGTGTCCAGACAAGTTGCTACTGAGTGTCCAGTGGAGGCCACAAAGATGATCAGGGAGCATCTCTCTTATGCTGTGGGAGCTGGGCTTGTTTAGAGCAAAGAGCAAGAGATAATCTTGTTAGTGCCTATAAATATCTCAAAGGCAGATGCCAAGAGGGTGGTGCCAGACTGTTTTCAGTGCTGACCAGTGACAGGATGAGGAGCAATGGCCATAAACTAAAACACAAGAAATTGCACCTCAACATGAGGAAGAACTTCTTTACCCTGAGGGTGGCAGAGAACTAGACAGCCTGCTTGGGGAGGTCATGGAGTCTTCCTCTCTGGAGGCATGCAAAACCCTCCTGGATGCATTCCCGTGTAACCTACTCTAGGTGACACTGCCTTTGCAGGACTAGATGATCCCCAGAGGTCCCTTCCAACCCTAACAATTCTGAGATTCTGAAATTCTGAAATTCTGCTTTTGTGTATGCCATAAGAATCACAGATATCTAAAGGTGGTTTAGCAATCAGGGAGAATGCACTAGTGTGAAACTGTATACCTTTTGGCTAGTGGTGTTACCAGTACAGAATAAATGTAAGCAGATTAATGAAATCTAAGCCTGTACTTAAACAGTTCATTGAACAGTGGTCTGCAGATGTAAGTATAGTTACCTTACCTGGTATGTAATTCCACGTTCAGATGTCTCTGCATTTTCCCATCCACATGACAGCCAGTGGTGCTTCATGGAGAGTATTGACATTTCTGTGGCATCAACATCTGTTTCTGAGTGGTTAATTTTCATTAAGAGTTCCCATCCTCTGTTAATTGAATTATGGCCTTCAATTTCAGCAATGTCATATACCTGAGGGAAAAGAAAGAGCTGCACCCAGAGGGGAATCCTTTTATTCTGGTGAAAGAATAAATTATCAGCTTGAATAATAATTAGCTTGCAGAATTCTCTTCTAATAACCACAGTGTTGTCAATGAAATTTGCCCTAGTGTTATGAGTCTGAGGTCTTCCTCATACCTTAAAGGTTTTTAGATGCAAGCATTTAAAAGCTGCATTGCAGTATGTACCTCTCTCTCAATAATGGGTGCACATAGTTCAGTTCTTTCTCAGATATTGCTTTTCTTTTGGGGCAGGGAAAAAAGGAAGACTCTCTGGTAAAAAAATAAAAAACCAAAACATATATTTTTCTTCTTTTAACCATCAGCAGTTTTTCCTCTAACTGGGGGACACACTTCAGAGTGAAGCAAGAGCAGCTGAAGATCTGGAATAAGTGTTCTGTGGCAATGATGCCACAGGCAGACCGTCTCATTAGCTGTGAGCTTGGGGATATTTTTAAGGAGGAACTGCCTGTCTCCTTTATGTTAGAGGAACCTGGGAACTGAGAATAAAACTGATAAGATATTCACTCTACCCAGGGTATTGACTGACGCTTTAAAGCAGTTAGAAGAGCACCAAGAGAGGACTCAGAAGGTCTCTGAGGGGCCAGTATGTCTCTGCATAAAGTCCTTAGAGCCTCCATTCAGGATTTTGTGGGAGTTATTTCCACATGTTGTAGGTGTGTAAGCTACCACATGCAGCCTTAACCCACCCATGCTTAGTGGTTCTTGAAATCCCTGAGGAGTATGGAGAGTCTTGTGTATTCCTGTTGAGTGAGATGGACAGCCAGAGGCAGAACTCTTGAGCAGCAGCCTGAGTTATCACAAACAAATCCAGCTATTCTGGTGTGCCAGATGATGTATGCACAGAAGAGGTGCACCTCAGAACCTGTGCAGATAAAGGGAGTAGCTCATCATCACTATTACACATATTGTATCAGTTTTCTGTAAGCCTAATGATATAAATGAATTAATAATGCCTGTGTCATTTCTTGGTCTTTCATCTGTCTGACTTCTGGATCTCCTTTCCTATTCACAAGCACTGACTGAAACTGCAGAAATATCAGGTTAACGTGTCATTTCCAGTTTATCAATAGTAATGCCCTTCATGAACATCTCTCTTTTTTTTTAATTCTCTTTTGTACTTAAACTTAGTTCCAGATTACTGTACTAAATGCATTCTCTGTCTCCTCAGGGGAGAGGTATTATGAAGCTATTGTTTTAGAAAACAGGTTTTCCAGCAATAGTGTAGGATTTTTTAAATACTTCTAGTATGGAAGTCCACCGAACTCTCACACGTAATCCTAGAAAACTCTTAAGGAGATAAAATACTTAAACATTCTACTTTTTTATTCCAAGTCATCTGAGAAAGTGAAGTAGTTTTAGTCATTTAGTGCAGTCTGTTAAAAGGCAGAGGTGTGGTGCCCCATCTCTTCCAGTTCCAAGGGCAGTGTTCAAGGTCAGGCTGGACAGGGCTTTGAGCAGCCTGGTCTAGTGAAAGGTGTCCCTGCCCAAGACACAGCCTCCAGATAAGCAAGTGAGTGCAATTGCTCATTTCTGTAGCCCTTGGAAACCCATGCATGATGATGTTCAAATCTCTCGTCTTGAAAGACGATGGGAGCTCATGTTTCTGAGACAGCCTGAGTCAACCCCTGCAGTTCAGTGAAGCTGACACCCTGCTGGTGTCTCCTCCTGGAAGGCCATGCCTACCAAATGCCTGCAACCATCTGGTTGCTTCCATGCAAACTTCACTTTCAGCTGAGGGAGTGAGAACAAGATCATCTTTCCTTGAAGTTTGGCAGTATCTCTCCATGGGACTCTGGAAAATGCAGAGTGATTTTAACACCACTGTTTTATAATTGGACATTTTTTTCCCATCTGAGGGATAAAAATCCAGTTTTGAGTCAGCAAGAATTTACCTGAAGCTGACTGTTTTGATAACTCCTGCTTTATAGTCATCTTGGAGAGGTGAAAAGTGAAATAAATCTGAAAATCAGCTTAGTATTTAGACATGCTTGATAGTGGCCTCTGCAGAGTTATACTGTACTGAACTGTCATACCATAGCCTGCACACCTAAAATCACATTACTGTGTATTCTCAACATTTTTATTGGGCAGGATAACTGATGTACAAAGTCTTCAGTGGAAATAGTTATTTTTAGAAGAATCTATAAGATGACAAATAAGAACTTGCCTAGGTTTTCAGGCTCTGTTCTTCCTTTAGTGAATCTTGGACTACATGTCATGTCACACTCCTTAGTTGGATCTCAAGGTATATTACTCCTATATTACAGAGGGAGAGAGAGAGTCAAAGGCGTGAGGAAGTAAAATTATTTGCTCAGGTACTCAGGGACTCAATACCATACTGAAAATTGAATCCAGTTTTCCAGGTTTCTATCTCCAGTGACCTGTCAACTGTGACCTGTTTCCTCCTTGGTGCTTGTGACTTTATTACGAGTGACCTTTAGAGATGATGGAGATTTTTACTGAAAGGGCTTAATCCTTTCAGAAAAATCACAGAAGCTCACTTTTCTATAGTAGTTAAAAACTTATCCTAACTTCCATAGGAGAAATTGTGAAGAGAGGATTTGAATAAGTAATCTCATTTCTTAAGAAGCCTGAGAAAAAAAATCTTATGCTTGAATCTGATAATGCTAGGGCTTAGAGTGGTCAAATATATACATGCCAATTATAACAGCTCATTATTTCTAATGAATAATATATCCAGGAAAAAAAAAGAAATAGCAGACAATTATTAGAAATAATAACTTCTACATTTTAACATCTTTCAGCTTTCTGCCCCTGTGCATGACCACTGTGCCATCCAATAAAACATTTCTCATCTCATCAGAATTTTACAAGTTTTATTTCAATTGTCATAAGAAAAAGCAGTTCACAGGAGACATCAGAGGATGGATGTTTGTTCCCTCCTGCCTTTTCTGATGTGTTAGAGATGTGTAGGTTAGAGATGCAGAAGGGAAAATGACTATAGCTATCAGAGTGAGCTATTCATAGGCAAGTGAGCAGAAAAAAATCCTAGGGTATCATATAACAGAGCTTACAGCAAGATTTGGTCTCATTCTCTGAGATGTCTACAAAATATATATATCATATCCCAGTACAATGAACTGTCATGAGCAGAGTTTACTCAAGCATAGCAGGAAGTTGTAGCTCCTTTAGTATGCAGCCAGACAAACTTTGATGGTTGGATGGACAGGCACATTTTCCCCCTTTCTTATCCAAACTAATCTCTAAATGTAGATGTTGTATAAATCCCTAAGCATGTAGCTGATTCTTTCATTTCTTGGAAGAGCTACTGGCCTATATTTTTAGAGAGGCCAAGTTTCTTGAAATTAGTTTAAAATTACAGGGTTGAATGCTTATTCACCACAGTTGTGTAGAACTAGCATTTCTTTCTCTTTCTTTTTCCTGCAATTAAGATACATAAAAAAATTATGTGCCAAATAAAGTAGCGTTCAGCACAGTGAAGCAACTGAATACACTATGAGAAAATCAGAATCACACCTGTCCTTTTATAGAGAGAAGGTAGAAGAGGTTTTTAAATGTTGGTTTAGGTCTGTAATCTAGGCCGAGTTAGGCAATAACTTTGGAATTGGAGCAAAAACATTTGAACTTAATGTGCTGCAGGAGGGAAATTGGTGAAAAGATGCAAACAGAAGAGAGGCAATGCAGATCTCGCAAATTGTATATGGATTGGAGAGTGCTATGGAATTCAGGCTATAAAAGGAGAGCATGAAATGAATAACATTGAGAACTAACAGAGAAAGAATATGGAAATTATTATTTACTGAGTAAAAATGTGAAGCATTTGTTGTCCTATTGTATCATTTAGGAAAAATTTCAAGAGATGCTCATAAGCATTACCTGTATACATGGTAGATTGAAAAGGGGATTGAAATGATCTCCAAGGTCATAGCAGAGTATCAGCTGCAAGTCTACACACACAGAGACTCACTCACTCTACTTATTGTGTTGACTGCTTCACCAGGCAGGATTTATTCATGTCGAGGACAAAATTACAGGAGAGGGTTTTCCTCTGTTTGATTTATTTGAGGCAAAAGGAATGATTCTTTGAGATTCATTGCTTTGGGTTTGGGTTGTGATTTTATGTTAAACCAGTGCAAATATTCACCAGTACACTTAGAGTACACTACTTTCGAGCCCAGGCACTTTGGCAAGTGCAGGGCAGGTGTGGCAGGTGGAAACAGAGAGCTAGGAGACAGCCACACAAGGATCAGAAAGGAGTCAGAAAGCAGAGAGAGATACAGTGGAAGGATGAGCGTTTTTCTTACCTGAGCTCCTTCTGCATCACAAAGCAGTGAGTTTCCCAAATCAGACATAAGCAAACTCTTCCATTTCCAAGAACAGAGAAGGTCATGCAAAGCATGCCAGTCTTTTCAAAATGGGCTATAATTGGCACTAGCCAGAGCCTTAATGTTCATTACCTGTAATGAAGGGTCAAATAAAAAGTGTGATTTCTTTTCTTCATCCTAAGAAATATTCAGTCTCTGCCTTGCAGTTGAATGGCCCTGGTCATAAGTGAGCGTTAAACAAATGCAGAGTAAAAGCCAGAGCTTCTCCGAAGTAATTTTGTTTCTTGGGTAACTGATGTGATTTCTATGAATAATCATCATCACATAAACATGATGCATCATGTAACATATAATGAGGAGAGTTTGATTTAAAGATTGTAGATCTGTGTGTTTGACTATAAATATATCCCAGTTAGACATGTATTTTCCCCTTCCAACACTCCTGTCACTTTTCTGCTCTGTGGGTGGGCTCTTACATACCTGAAGAAAATTACATAGTTCTAAAAATTGAAAGTCATTTGGAGATGGTGTGCCCAAATATGCCACTTTTTTATTGTTATGGGAGAGAAAAAGCAATATAATGATATTTATTGGAAATTACTTGAAGGCTACTCTGAGCTGATTGATGTTTCTGCTGGTTAAAAAGGATGTTTCCATTTTATGATATAAAGACAGATTAGATAAAAACGGAGTAAGTGTTTTAAAATCCAGCTTTCATCTTGATGGAAGTGCAAAGATGAGTCTGTTCTTGTAATCTGTAAAGTAACAAAACTAAAACACTCTCAGAATCTTCTCCAAATGTCTTTCTGTCTGTTTTTTTTAAAGAAAAAAAAAAAAAAAAAGTAATATTGGCTTTACAAAAGAAATATCCCAAAGACATATATCCTAGAAATATATGCACAACTTCAGAAATTTGTACTCTGCCATTTACTTCATTAGAATTTTTAGAAGATTTATTGATCCATGTTTGACACTCTAAGGATCTACAGCATTGCTCAGACTAACAGACATGTTTTATGCATCAACAGGAAAATGCATGTGTTTATGAGGAAGCTAATTGGAGAGTGGAAGGAGACTATTTAGCAGCATCTGAACTTTTGTGCCCACACAGATGAGAAATCTTACACTTCTCTAAGACTCTTGCATAACTGCCCAGAGGAATGCAGCTCTTTGCAGGGGGACAAGACCTCATTTGCAGGAGTTAATTTTTCAAAAGGCTACCTGAACCCTTTATCAAACATTGTATTACCAAACATTGTTCCTGATTCCTCGACTGGTTTAACTTACTTTCTTAGCAATGCTAGAAATAAGCACCTGCATTTCTGTAAGTGTGATCATTGAATGGTGAAAACGAGATTACTGAGCTGTTGAGAATGAATGAGGAGGAATTTTGATTCCTTATTTCTCTCCTGATTGATCTTTGTGATGGGTGGGAAATGTGGGTGTATTTGTGTACACAGGTAATAAAGCCTTTTATAAGATTTTAAAAGACTTTTATAATAAAGCGTTGAGTTTAAGAGCATTTGTGAGTTCATCAGTAGATAACCAGCCACATTTTCAGAGGGTACAGGCAGAACACATTCTGGTAGAAAAACATTCTCTTGGGCAGCAAACACACAGTGTATGTCACGCATTTTTATTATTGCTTCCATATTCATTAAAGTTTAAGGCCTTAAATGACTTGTCAAAATGTTATGCCGTGCTGAAAAACATTGCCTTGATGTGCTGTAGCGTAGCAAGTGTTATTGGCACTTCTAGCACTCTCAGTAGTCAAGAAAAAGCCTTACATTTTTCAAGTCACTTGTATGTTTGTCTCTAACGTGCACTTCTCATTTTTCTTCATTCCTGATATATTTTTTCAGAATTTTATATTTTTCTTATGTATCTCTCATCTAAAATGTGATGGGGTTTGCTTGTACATGTATATACATGTTCCTGGTGAGGGAAGGTCAAGTTAGATCTGGACTTTCTCCACGTTCTAGGGAGGTCAGATTAGAGTCTTATTCCAAGGCCATCCCTACTGTTTCTTTTATTTATGAATAAGAGGTATTTGTGTAGGCTTGAGTCTTAGCATGGTTTGACTCATGTTGCTCTTGGGACAAATAGAAAAATATGCTGAGAATAAAGACAATAAAAAAAAAAAAAGTGGGGAGTGAGCACAGCGGAAAAACAAAGAAAGAAGAAATGAAGGCAAAAAGAGAGAATAAAGTTGTGGGAATGGTATTCCCTCTGTGCCTGTGCATAAACTATACAGCCCATAGGATTGGCCAGCAGGGCATAGGAATGCTTTATAGATAGGATATGCTTTAAGTAAGCACCTGCTTCTAGCAAATCAACTTGGATTGTGGCAGTTTCTTAGCTTTTAAAGACTATAAAGAAGCTCTTAAAGGCATTTTGATAGGCTTGAGTCTGGGGTAGAAATGGATGGGGAAGATGTTTTGCAGGCAGGATAGTGTATCATACCTTTAGGTAAAAGCCCTGTATGTACAACATTACAATATTAAAATTGTGTTTGATTCTAAAGATCACTGTTATAGCTGTCTACAGATAATTGTATTGGACCAAATTGGAATCCAGTGGTTTAGACAGTTGGTCAATACTTCTGAAATAAGAAAGAAAAATACAGATGGTGATGGTGACATTAGAAAAAAATGAACACTCCTAGTTTTAAACAATGTTCCAAAGTCATTATTAACATGTTTTCAGAAAATGTTCAGTTTGACTCACTGAGCTCCCACCTGGACCTCAGGGAATGTTAGTGATGGTGATATTAGTGAGAGGAGAAGCAGGTGGGCACTGAGTGCACTTGGAAACACCACTCTGACTTTTTGTGCAAGAAAAACACTGCGATAGCTTGACCTACAACAGACTTTCTTCCCAGTGACAGCTCTGCTTCACTGGTTTACTTCAGGAACCTTCTGTAATAACAGCCCCTGTCTTCTCAATAAAAGTCTTTTCTGCCAGATTTTGCCATTCTCTGAAGTATCTTAGACCTCAAATAAATATCAGAACAGTTAGGCATCTTTACATTCCGGTTAGCAAAACTTGATTTAAAAGTAAAAGCAATTTTTACAGGATCCAGTGATGTCAATGATTAGGAGTGCTCAAATGAGTTTTTATTATTCTGGGAACAAACTAAAAGCATTAACTTTTGTGTTTGTCTCTCCCTAAAGCACATTTTTATGGTCTAGTTAGGTTCCTTGAAAACAAGCTTTTATAAGTAAATACTCATGGATGATTAACTGTCCTAAAATAAAACTGTTGTCAGATGTTTAAAATGTGTGGTGCATGAGAGAGAAGGTATGTACATAGTGACCTGAAAGCTAATTTCTGCATTTCATTGCATCTGCAATGATTAGTAAAACTGAGGTACCTGCAGATATACTTCCAAAGACTTGAGCTTGGAGACAGCATGTCTTTTTAATTTAGTTGATTCTGGATTTGGGAGGAAAAAAAGTTGTGGCATGGTGAAGTGGCTTCCTAACTTTGGCAGAGTAAAGGTCAGGATGTCTTAATCAAAGCAGACCTTTCAAGGCAGAGTATTTTTAGAAAGTATAAGTGGAGCTAAGATCAACTGAAGAAATTGCACATGAAGAAACATGGAGGAAAAACCTGTAAATGAGTCTACAGAAAATGTTTTTATATGTTCTTTTACTATACCCATCAATAAAATGCCAATATACTGCTGGCTGGTTATTTTTCACTGTAGGAAAAAACAATTGTATTTTTTAAACTGATTTTCTTAGATTGGCATCTTAGTTTCAAGAGAAATCTAAGTTTCAGATAAGCATTTGGCACATTAATTTGTCTTTCGTCTTTCATTCTTATTTCAAACAGTATAGAGTCTGTAATTAATGCAATGGACTTGGTTGAATAACTTTGTAACAGACAAGAGATGGTCCTTTTTGACCTTCATTTTTATATTGAAAAATTAGGAAGAATGAAACAACTTCTGCCAAAGAATGAATAAAAAATGGTTTGGAAGGTGTCCTTTTTCAATAAAATAGCAATATTCTGTTAGATGATCCATTAGTCACTAATAACTGGTCTGGTGGTGAAAGCAAATACTTTTTTGTGACCTTTATTTCTGTTCAAGTTACAAGAGAATCTCAGTTTTTAAATTATATTTGTGTTCTGCTTTAGAAGTATTAGATTTCACTCAGGTAGATGTAAAAGTATGAATTGCAATTTCCCCCCCCTTGTATGTCCCAGTTTTCATGAGCCTTTTTTCCCTTGGGAGCAAGATGAAAGCAGACATGCGAGGTGCAGTGGCTCGGGCTGCCTGGATACCTGTCGGTGACTGGGGGGCCTGGCAGCCCAAGCTCTTCCACAGCCCCAGCCACGGGGCAACCTCAGCCCCAAGCACTGGGCACCTCCATGGCTTGGGGACAGTTCAGGGTATGAGCCCAGGAGGGCAGGGCCGTGGGGACCTGGTGACACTGGGCCATGTGCTGATGGCTCCAGCTTGTGGGCAACAATGAGTGGAGCAGCCCCAAGGGGCTGTGCAGGCACAGTCAGAGCTGGCATTGCCTTACCCCAAGAGGGTGATGTGAGAGGGTTTAGTGTTAAAAATAAGCAATGTGTTTGTCAGTGAGTTCACCTCCAGGTGGTTTTACTTTCTGTGTGAATCAGGCCCTCCCCTCTGCATACACAGCTTTTCCATAAAGGCCCCCAGCCTAGGGTCTGCTTGTGACTGCTGCTTGCTGGTAAAATTAAGGTTGGCTCCTTTACTCAGCCTTTCTGGGCATTGGAGTACAGACAAAATTTTGCAAGGGGTGGATAGAATGTGTAAAAGCTGCATGACTGCTGGTGAGAGATGTTGCATTGCCTTGACAACAAGTACATTTTCAGGCTGCTGATTGACATTTTACTTACTTCCTTTGCTTATAGTTTCATGAAACCTGCTGTTTTTCAGACAATGGAAAGAGATTTTGTCAGGAATGTGAGCCCTGGGTCAAAAGAGTTATTTATGCAAGGGATTAAAACTGAGCAGGCCCATGCTCTGCATGGAAGTGTAAGGTGCAGCAGCAGCAGTGTGTTTCATGGCATACAGAGGCAATTACCAATAATCTTATTTGAATATGAAAATGAATAGTCATTCATGTTTCTCAGACTAGGTTTGGGGGTTTGTATTCCTCCTTTTCCAGTGACTGAGGGAGCTCTCCCCATCAGGCAGGTATTGTGGAGTTGATCTTTAGACAGCTGCAGGAAAAGCATCTTGGAGTGCCTTTTTTCAGCCTCTTGTAAATAATAGCTAATCTGAAAGTGGGAAAGGATTGAATGGTTATCCATTTATCAGCTGACTTTCTTGTTTACACAGGGATACCTGTGAGACTTTTCTGAGGGGGGGAGATTTTGGTTTTAAATTAAAAACAATGAGTAACTCTTCTTTGGGCTAGGCAGGGGCTGCCAAAAGTAGAAATGTAAGTGCCCTGTAAGGGTCTAGGATGCATTGATTTCCTCATTCTCCTCAAGTTAGCTGAAGCCTCTGCAGCATATTTCAGTAGTGATTCAAAACCGTTATTGTTAGGTGATTCTGTGGCAGTAAGAAAAGAAACTCCCTATCTTTCAGCCATTTAAATTTATAGTAAAATGCTGTCTTGCAATGAAATGAAGATTTGGCCTGTAGTCTGCTGGGTTTTAGTTGTGCTACATAACTACACGCAGTACTAATCACAGAAACTGAGACCAGCTGCACGTCAGGAATTTGCAGAAGTCATTAACAAGGCTTTTGTGGAAATAGTGAAAATTGAACATGATCTGATAGGTGGTTAATGGGCATTTACTGCCTAGACTAGTCACTGAAACATAGAATCTTTCATTCACAAAGTCAGAACATATTTGTTCATTTTGTTCTGGCTCTGCAGATGGCAGTGTTAAGAGATGATGCATTTTTGGAAATGTCTTGAAATATTTTTGCATAATGATATGAAGGCAGCAATGAAGAAGAAATTCTTGAAGTACAATAGGAATGTTCTGATTACCCATGAAGCAGAAAGAACTTTTAAATTTTGGTCAAGCTTATCTTAATAAATCCCTATGGTGAGCTCTACCTTTGGCTGCACTCCAGACTCTGTCTTACAATCACTCAATTTTTTTTAACCAAAGTCAGAAGTCTTTATTATGGAAGCAAAAGAAATGGCCCTTATTTCTTCCTTGCCAAATAAATAGTTGTCTACATCAACTAGTTATTCATCTCTCAGCCCTGTAGATGTGATCAGCTGGTGGCCTGACTTAGGAGCAGTATTATCCTCCTGTGCTTCACATTATATTTCCCCATATATATATATTATGTGTTTATTGTTCAGCCCACACCTGTGTTCAGATTAAGCGTCAGTGTACAGTGAACCAGTTCAGGATGTAAACAGAACTTCCTCTTTTTACACATCATAGCAGCTTATCTTTAACTTAGAAAACATTAGAATTTATCTTTCTAAGAAAGGGGTTTTTTTTTCCTTTTCATCATGGGAGCAGTATTTAAAAATGTGTGCAATGTGAATGGGATTATAGATATATATCTGTGTCATAAGGCAGAGGCTCAAGGGCTTTAGACTTCATATGAATCTCAAATGACATTCCAGATACCTTTAAATGTTTAAAATTGCAAATTAACCATATTTGCAGTTTTTAAAAAGCATATTTTGGTAGTGCACCATTTATCACGTGTCCTTTTTGGAATATAGGTAAAAATGCAGTCTCTGACCCCATGGTGCAGAAAAGTTGTACTACAAAAGTTGACCTTTAGTTTTAGAGAGATTGCCCTTCCCAGATTTAACTATGCTCAATTTATAGAATGGGCTGTTGAATGTTCAGAACTGGACAACCCATTTAAAAAAAAAAAAAATAAACTTATTCAATGGGTTTTAGAGATTTATGGTAGTAAACATCAAATGTGACAACAGTTCTGTATGTCATACCTGCATACCCTGTGGAGAGTTAAGTGATTCAGAAAATATGCAATATAATTTCAGGTAATACATTCAACTAGATGCATTTACCTCTGTTCTTGGAATCTAGGGAAAGAGGGTAATTATTTACAAAACCTGTCTGG
Source organism: Notiomystis cincta (assembly GCA_013398075.1). Taxonomy (NCBI): domain Eukaryota; kingdom Metazoa; phylum Chordata; class Aves; order Passeriformes; family Notiomystidae; genus Notiomystis; species Notiomystis cincta. The sequence goes on along the minus strand of VZRX01020971.1, from coordinate 46,481 downwards.
TTTTGGGAAGTTGCAAAAGAGAAGTTATTTATGTACACAAGTTTTCCAATAGAAAACACAGTAGTAGTTGTCCAGAGGTTTAGTCTATAAATGTGTAGACTGATATTATTTTCAGTGATAGTTGGAACAGTTCATGGGAATATATGATAAGCAAATGTTTATTTGGAGCTCTTTCTGATTCTTCTGACTCTAAAAGCAAGGAAAAAATGTTGGCTAAACAGACATTTCATTAAACATGCAAATGAGATATATGGACTCTGAAAATATTCTTAAATCTTATCTGTATACTTGTGTATTGACACAAAGTACACAAGAACAGAAAAGAAAAAGATTAGGCATCAAAGTTGTGCCCCAATTTGCTTGGTATTTAAAACAAACTCTCCAAACTTAGAGTGGATTTAAGGCTTCCTCAGCTGCAGACATCAGGAAACACAGTGGCATTTTTAACTTCACCCATTAGAAGTATAAGATGCAATATCCTGAAAGCAAACTTGCTACTTTGAGCATGAAACTTTAACTACTGCCATATTTCTTTTGGATGTATCTGCAGTAAACTGTAGGTTAGGGGTAATAACTCAAATTTAGGATTTTCTTAGATCTTGCTCTTTGTTTTCCAGGGTTAAAAAAAAAAGGGGGGGGGGAAAAAGTCTCTGTATTTTTTTCAAATTCATTGCAAAAATCAGTAGCTGCTCTGATGAAAACTGCCTACCACTTAGGTATTGTGGAGAAAAAGTTAATGATTACACAGTTGATAACTGCAAAGATAGCAAGTGGAAAAGGACATAAGTAATGAAGCAGCTAGTAATTCCAGTGTATGGAAAATTAACCCCTTTGCAAAACAGAAACACCACTATGTTTATAGCTGGAATTCCCAGATGCTGATGGTCCCTCAGAGTCAGAGCTGTCTCTTATGAGTGATGTCTAAACTGAGGACAGTCCATCATCTCAGAAAATTGCAAGGCACTCTCTCAAACAGGTGTCATTTCAGTTTCAGCAGTTGTTTAAAGAAATGAAAGGAATACCCAAACATCCAGCAGACAAGCAATGAGGCTGTATACAAGCAGTAGGAAAGAAATGTCTATTTTATTTTTGTGTGTGGAAATCTGGAGCATTGGCATCTTCCCACTTTTTTCAGTTCCATTAATTTACTCTAGAACTAAAATAGCTGTGAATATCTTCCATAGATATTTCTCCTGCAATAGTCTGAGAGCAGGTTTCTGTCAGGAGTCACATTTTGGAGTAATAGAAAACCAAAACTCTATTTTAGGATGGATAGTTTGGGGAAAGCTTGGGTTTAAGGTTTTTGTATTTGACTTTTTGATTGTACCATATTTGACTTTGTCTTCTCCTGCACATAGGTATAACCATTTCCTAAGAGAAAAATGTGTTTGTTTCTAGAACAAGTCAGTAATAAAGAAACTTGTGTAGTTATAATTCAGGAAGAAAGAAGAGGGAAGAAGTTTAGTAAACAACAAGCTCTTTATTTATTCTTTTATCTGATTATTTATTGGTTCCTTAGTTAAACTTGGAATATAGAATAATAGTAACTGTATTATTTAAATCTATGTATACACTTGTAGATAAGATTACAATGGTTGCTTTTTGCAATGTCTTAGTAGCCATGCACAGCTTTAATTAAAAATTTGTGAGGAACCACCTTACACAGCAGAAATATTACAGATCTAATGATGTATTACTGGAGGTTTTTCTGTGTGCCAGTATATTTTTGAGTTACACTTTACTTTTTGGGAAGAAAGTTTTTTATATGGAGAGGATGAGAGCAGATCAAATGGAGCAGAAATACAATGTGTGAATTTGGCTTATTAACTTGTAAGCAAGTCACAAAATGGTGCAATTTTTTAAATTTACTGTTGAGGTGGTTGAATTTCAGTTTGGGACTGGGGGAAGGATGGGGAGTTTGCTGTTTCTAATTCTGTCAAACCGTTAAATCTTCTCTAGTGGTGACAGACCTATATTTGGAAATAACCTCAGCAGTTTCCTTAACCAACAGCTCCTCCAAAGTGCCCTTTGGCACTTCCTTGCCAGAGAGTGACAGGTCTTTCCACACAGCCAGAACCAAATTGTATGGATCTAGAATTTTATCTGGTATCTGCTGAGCCAATACTTTTTGTCTAGAGTTAAAAAGGAAAACCTTTGCAGTTGTTCATCTCTCCTTTGTATTAGAATGGATAACTACTCAAGAAGAATTTATCCTGAGGTGAAGTTTTGTGGCACACCTGTTTTCTGTAAAAAATACTAAGATAAAACCGCATTATTCATAGAATGCATCGTGTGACTGTACAGCATTTAAAAATTGTTGCCAAGGACAAGAAGTTTTTTCAAGAATTTTCTTTCCAAAATCTTGCTGAATGTAATAGTTTGACTCTTTCTCTGGAGATAGATCATGTTACCCTCTATTATCACCCTTGTTTTAGACCTTTTCAGACCCTGTGTCTCTGATAAAACGCAGTGCAGACCAGTGGAGGGAGGCTCTTCACACTTTGTGGTGTCTGATGTCCACACTGCACACTTTTCAGGGTGTTTTATTTCAGACTTGTCCTAGTCTGGGTCTGTGATTCTGAGAATGCCCATTAGTGAGTAGAGTGCTTTAGGTGCTCTTCTGAAGAGATTTTCCAGTTTAATTTTGTCCAGAAGGAATTTTCTGTGTGTGCTCAAGTCACAGTGGATCCCAGTGTGGAGAAAGTCCACAGTACTAAAAAAAAAAAAAAAAAAATTTTACTGTAAGCATACAGTGAATTGTCAGTAGTAAAACCCTACTAGTATGTATGTTTCTATTTTATACCTTTTTTCTCTTTTACAGCTTTAACCCCTTTAAGTTTTCTCTTATTTTATACATGCCAAAACAGCATCTCCTGTAGGTGTACTTCTATTTAAATTCGTTATAATGCTAATGAATTTTTTTAAATCCTGATGGATGTTTTTTCTCTATGGAAATTTCTTCTGTGATTTTCAGCTTGCACCTCCTTCATTTCAACTCTAATTTTTTGTCTTGTCCTCTACTACTGAATTCAAAGTTACTTTTATGTTGTTGAAGTTTCTGGCAGATGTCTTTGTCTGACCTGAGTGCTTCTTAGCACCTGTCAGCCTTCTTTTTCACTCTTATTTGAATTCTCAAAAGCTTTATCATTTTTGTTTGCCAGCAGTTTCATTCCAGTTGGATAAAAGTTCTGCTGCCCCAAAACTTCTGATGTCCCAATAAAACTCTGCTTTAAATTCTCTAGTCTTACTTAACCCAGTCAAGTGTTAATTTCTGCTGTTTATGTTTGTGTTTGCAATGGGAAGCATTTTAGATATCTGAATTCTTCATTGTTTTCTCTTTTTTTCTGCATGAAATCTAAGTGCAAGCTTCCAGTTAAACTAACATAAAGCAGATGGGGGAAACAACTGCATCTCCAGTTTGGCTACCAAAAGATAGCTAAAATTGAAGATTTGTGGATTTTGGATGACATTTAGCATGGTACTTAAGGACCAGATGTGACAACAGGAATGATGCAATCGAACAGATATGTATATTCATGGGCTTTCACAGTGTCTTTAGCAACAGCCAAGGGATGTATTTGAATGAAGAAAGTGAAAACTCAGTTTTGATGCCCTCTTGGCATTTTCAGGACTTCTGGGGAGTCATAGGTTGGTGGCTGAGAGCAAACAGGTAAAGTGGTTTCATCACCAACTACTGATAAGACAATGATGACTCACCTTTATCAGAAATAATGTTTTCTTGAAGTTAACAGAAAACACTCATGTCAGGGATTTATTAGTCCTTGAGGCTGATCATGCTGTCCTGAAACTATCCTAAGGAAAGAAAAGGAGAGAAGAAGAAATTGAGAAAAACAGGCTGTATGATTTCAGAAGACAAACCTGGATTTGGGGTTTTTATGGTTTTTTATCTTGTATCACAAAAAGCCAAGTTACAATCCTTCGGTGTAAAGTGGAGGTGAAGGCCAAGAATATTGGTTATGTACAATATTGGTTATGATCATAGTCATAAATAATTCTTTTCCAAACCTCATTGTATCTGTGAGCTGAGACAAGCACATACAGATTTATTGTCCAGACACTAACATTTCATGTTATATGTAATCTCAGATTTGACTTCTGATGAACTTTATTTAAAAAAAAGAAAAGATAAATTAACCTCCATTAATTTCTCATATTAATTAGTTGAAAAGACACAGTTTTGGGGACTTAACGAGATATATTTTCTAAATTAAGCTCAAATATAAAACTTAATTTAGATTAGTAACATATTGTAGAATATACAGAAGAGTCCAACCCCAGCTGAATGAGAGAACATATTAGCCAACTATTTTGGCTTTAACCATGCTAAAGCAAAGCCAAATGAACTTACCTTATTTTTTAATATTATTTATGTTTAAATATTTGTTCACAAAGTGTCCATATAAAACCTCCTTGTGCATTTCATCCACTCTAGGTATTCAGTAATTATCAAGCAAGCGGTCCTCAAGTAGCTAACAAGGGTATTGTGACTACTTAAAACAATTACATTGATACAATGTATAAGTTTTGTTTTCTGGGTGAGTGTTTCCTTAGAATAATACCAGGTTAGAGAGGGATTGTCTTCCATTCACTTCCAAAAAAAATCTGGAGTGCCTGTTTTATTGTCTGTTAACAAAATCATACTATCTTCCCCATCAGTCAAGGTGAATTACATCTTAAAACATCTTATGTTTCTCTCTTTGTCTTGAGGGCATTTTAAAAATCGGATGTGCTTAATATTTCTTGGCTGTATTGACTAACCAGTATAGTTTTACACAAAATTTGAAACTCTGCATTCATCTCCATTTGGTTTCTTGCTAAAAAAGTCCAAAACACCCCAGAAGAAATAGATGATTTCTCTTGAATGATTTCTGTCTGGTTTCATCCTGCCACTATGCTTGGCCCTGTAGCCAGAACATGTGTGGCTAATTATGTATGTTCAGCCCTCCTAAAGTGCCATACAGGGATTGTTAACAATTAACATTGGGAGAGAACTGTTTTGGAGAAAGCCATTGAAAGGTTTTGTAGTGCTGTGGTGATTGACAGCTGCCTGTTACATGTCAGTTCCTGTCTTGTATCTCTACTGTAGAGCTTTCATTTCTATTTTAAATGGGAAAGTGTCATGTTGCTTTGTGTTTGTGCAGAGCCTGGCCTGTGGCAGGAGCTGCTGAAGCTCATCTTGGTCACCACAGTGCAAAGGCTTCCTTGGTTCCATGTCCTCAACTCTCTTCATAGTGTAATGCAGCCAGCAGTGGCCCATGACTGCATACAGGAATGTTTCCCACTCTAGTAGCCTGTCAGGAATGAGTCTGACCTTTTTCCCAAAACTTCCTGAAGAAAACAGCCATGAAAGTGGTTGTTTTTTATCTGGAGGTTTATGTGACTGTCCTTCCAGTGAACCACTGTAGGCTTCTCTGTAGCTAGTGTCAAGTCATGGTGGTTCAGAAGCAGATTTTTAAGGCTTTGCCGAGTAGGAAGAGCAGCTGAGGATGGGAGAGAGACTGACACACATCATAAAAATCTTTCAGAAGAGCTTCATATCCATATCTTTGATTTGTAAAAAACAGTAATCTCCACTTGCCTTGATTCTGGAAAGGGTCCCTCTGCAAATCATATGTGAGCATGAGTGTCTGCACAAGGGCTGCTTATTTTGAGCCAGGAATATTTATTTCTGCCTCTTTCAAAATCTAAGACAACATATTTAAATTATTTAGGTTTTTTTTTAGAGATGCCTTTGTTTAAACTCAGTTGATCAAGTTAAGGTTGCAATATGCTCCAGATAGTTTCAAACCACTGATCTTCTGAAATAACAAGTCATTACTTGAGAGTAATGAATTTTTTTTGCTTTCTCATTGCTGTGATTTTACGGGGTCCTCACAAAATCAGTTATGATTTAGTTGTCTCTTATTTTTTAAAAAAAAATATGGTTCAAGTGGTTTGCAGGGAAAAGTTTTAGTTTAAAACCTTCTTCCTCATTAGACATTTTCAGATCATATTGAGCTAAATGGCTTTCTGCATATGTCTTCTATGAAAAAGGCTGAGTGTTGGGACTGTTAAGCTCTCCCTGGAGAAGGCTCTAGGGAGACTTTCTTGTGATGTTTTCCATATATAAAGGGTCTAATAAGAAAGAGAGAGAGAGAAATTTTACCAAGGAATGTTGTGACAGGACAAGGGAGGATGGCCTAAACAGGACAAAGGTAGGTTTTGTTTTTCCCTAAATTAGATGGAGGCATGAACAAATGGATAGATACATTGACAGATGCCCCAGCTTAGTTGTTTTTATATAATGAAGATGAAAGTTACCATAAATAATTCTCAATCCATGAAATTTGGCTGAAATGTTCATAAGCATGCACAAAGATGAGGAAATTAATATGCCTGTATGTAATGCATTTCATTCATCATAATGTTCAATTTAAATTGAGGAGTTAAATGTGTAATATTTGAGCATCCAAAATCAACCCTAGGAAATAGACGCCTAATTTTAAGAGGATATTGTCTCTACTACCGAAGATTTGACAGTCACCTTTTCCCTTTCCTATTCCCAAGAATTATCGAGTTCTTTTAAAACCAGATGAAAATGCACCTTCAAATTTCTTTTTGTACCATGTGTGTTCCTTAGAGATTTGTTGAAGGCAATGTATTTTTTATTACCAGAAACTTTCCCTTGCTCAAGGAGGATTGGGTTAAAGAACACCTAGGCCAGCTTGGCATCCACAAGTTCATGGAACATGACAGGATGCATCCATGAGTGCTGAAAGAGCTGGCAGACACCATAATGATCATCTTTGAAAGGCCCAGAAGGGGTGTCTGAGGACTGGAAGTAAGAAAAAGTCACCCTGGTCTTCAAAAAAGGGCAAGAAGGAGGACCCAGGGAACAACTGACAAGTCAGGGATGGAGCACCTCATTTTGGAGATCATGTCTATCCACATGGATGCAAGAAAGTGATTAGTCAGCATGGATTCACTATAGCAAAATTCTGCTTGACCAACTGTTGGCCTTCTATGATGAAACAAGTACCTGGATGGATGAGGGGAGAGCAGTGGGTATTGTATATATTACACCTGGATGTTAGCAAGGCTTTTGACTCTATCTCTCACAGCATCCCCATTAGGCAAACTCAGGAAGTGTGAGTTGGATGAGTGGACAATGATATAGATTGAGAACTGACTGACCAGCAGGTCCCAAAGAGCTGTAATCAGTGGCACAGGGTCTGGTTGGAGGCCTGTCACTAGTGGTGTCCCCAGGGTTCAGTACTGGCACAGTACTGTTTAACTTATCCATCAATGACTTGCATGAAGGGACAGATGCCTCCTCAGCACGTTCAGTGATGGCCCAAAGCTGAGAGGAATGGTCAGTACCCCAGAGGGCTGTGCAGCCTTTCAGAGGGATTTTAACAGGCTGGAGAGATGAGCAAAGAAGAACTGTCTGAAATTTGACAAAGGCAATTGCAGGGTCCTGTGCCTGGGGAAGAATAAACCCCTTCACCAGCACAGGCTGGGGGCCAAACTGCTGGAAAGGAGCTCTGTGGAGAAGGACCTGGTGGGTCCTGGTGGACAACAAGCTGTCCAAGAGCCAGCAGTGCTCTATCAATGTCTAAAAGTATCTGAAGGGAAACATGTAAAGAGGATGGAACCAGGCTCTTCTCAGTGGTGCTAAGCAATAGGGCAACTGTGTGGGTGATCAAACCCTGGAACAGATTGCCCAGAGAGCTTCTCTCACTGGAGTCTCCTTCACTGGAGGTGTTCAAGAACTGTCTGGATGCAATCCTCTGCCATGTATTCTAGGATGACCCTGCTTGATCAGGGAGGTTGGGCCAGATGGCTCACTGTGGTCCCTTCTAAACTGACACATTCTATGAGAAGTTCTTCTGCTCTGCAAAACTCCACTTTTGTGGCTGGTAATGGTTTGAGACAAGTGTAATGGGTTGATGCTGGCAGGATGCCAGGTACCCACCAAAGCCTTTAGGAAGGGAAAAAAAACAGTATGCAAGAGTAATGCACCTAATTCCTTAAGCAATCCTTGATTACATATTAAGTTTATTACTACTTTAAATAGCTTGAAATTGATGGTTTATATTCTAGGTTTTTCAAGTATTTGGCTCTATGTTTTCTTTCTTGATTATTTTGTTTCTTTTTGATACTTTTGTGAGGTGTATTTTATTCTTCTATCTCATTAATAAAGCCTACAAACAGGTTTGACCTAGCAAGTTTCTGTTTTATGGGAGGGTTCAGTTCCTTTTTCAGAAGATGCATCCTGACTTTCTTATTGTGTGAAAGAGACTGAAAACTTTTATATACAGAAAATGCAATATATATGAGTCAAAGGGTCTAAATAGTCAGTATTACTTGTTCCAGCCTTTCTGCTTTTGTGAGGGTGATCAATCTGTCATTCTCAGACCCTCATTTTATGTTTTTTTATGTCAGTGTTTTTCATCTTGCATGATACCACTGTATTTGGTATAGACTTGTTCTGCTGTGGTCCCCTGTTTCATGGGTTCAAGTTCTATTTTATTCCCAGATAGTAAATTGAAAGAATTTCATAGAATAGGTCAGCTGGAAGAAAGACCCACAACAGGCACCTAGTCCAACTACATGACCACTTCAGGACTGACCAAAAGTTAAAGCATGGCTTTAAGGGCATTGTTCAAGTGCCTTTTCAACACTGACAAGCACAGGACATTGACCACTTCTCCAGGAAGTCTGTTCTAGGGTTTCACCACCCTTTGAGTAAGGAAAATGTCTGCTTATTTCAGCACTGAACCTCTCCTGATGGATACAGCTTTTAGCTGTTCCCACATGTCCTAGCACTGGGTACCAGGGAGAAGAGCTCAGCATCTCCCTCTCAACTGCCCTTCTTCAGGAAGCAGTGGGAGCAGTGAGGTCACCCCTTGACCTTCTTCTCTCCAGCCCAAACACAGACTCCTCAAGGATATGTCTGCTAGGCCCGTTGCCAGCTTGGTGCCCTCCTTGGGACACATTCAAGTATCTTCACATCCTTCTTAAATTGAACTACACATGATACACGACACAAGATGGGGCTTCACCAGCACTAAATACAAAGGTGATCATCCAATCACCCCTCTTGGCTGGCTGGTGATGCTGTGTTTGACACTCTCCAGGATGAGGTTTGCCCTCCTGGCTGCCAGGGCACACACTGCTGGCTCCTGTCGAGCCTCCAGTCAACCAACACCCCCAGATCCCTTTCTGCAGGGCTGCTCTCCAGCCACTCCTCTCCCAGTTTAGTCTCATGTTCAGTATTACTCCATCCCAGGTGCAGAATCTGTCATTTGGACCCATTCAGTTTGATGCCATTGATGATTGAACAATGCACCACTCTATCCAGATACTCCTGCAAGGCCTCTTGTCCCCTGAGACAGCCATCTCCCAGTTTCATCTGCAGATTTACTAACTTGCATTCAGCTCCTGTATCCAGGTCATCAGTACAAATATTGAACAGGACTGGCCCTAGAATTGTACCCTGAGGAACACCACTGATCAGTGGTCACCAGCCAGATGTAGCCCCAGACATGGCAACCCTCTAAACCTGGCCCTTCTTCACCCAGTGCACCACCTACCTGCTCATGTTAGTTGGACAGCTTGTCCAGAAGGATGCTGGGAGGGACAGTATCAAAAACCTTGCTAAAATCCAGCAGAACTACATCCACCACATTCCCTTCATCCACCAGGCAGGTAACCTTATCATAGAAGGATATCAAATTAGGCAGGACTTTCCCTTTGTGAACTCATTTTGGCTGGGCCTGATGATTGGATTGTCTTTTAAACAATAGCACCCAGTAGAGTCTTCTCCATAATTCTTGCAGGTACTGAGGTTAGTCTGACATATCTGTAGTTTCTTGGAGCTTCCTTTAAGCCTTACTTGCAAATGAGAAGAGTGTTGGCTAGTTTCCAGTCAGTGGGAACATAACCAGGCTTCCAAGATCTCTGGTAAATAATTTAGAAGTGTCCTTCCCTCATACCTGCTTGCTTTTTCAGTGCTCCAGTACTAATCTCGTCAGGCTCTGTAGAGTTCCAAACATTCAACTGATACAATTGCTCACTTTACTGTGTCAATGCCCACAAATGACCAGCACTTTTGATCCCTTGAGCCCTTCAGAGCAGATTCCCATTCTCCCTGAGTAGCTAAAGTATGCTCTGTTAAATCCAGGCCAGCAACTTTGTTGGTCTTTTTTCGTCACTGCACCAAAAGTTTATTACTTAACCATTTCGTGAAAAGGCTGAGTATGCTATCAACACGTTGATAATTTTGAATACTCATTTGGGGAATATAAGAGGTCCTCCATGTAAGTTTAAGGAAGGTAGAATGTAAATGCCACATGAGTATTTTGTTCTTTCATTGCCTGCTGTACAATGCAATTTCTTCTACTTTTTGGTATTTTAATAAAGCTTTGATTCTTTTGGGATGCTCCCTCAGAATCATAACTGGGATGACATCTGTGGTGCTGGAAACATGCATTCAGCATGCAAATTCCTATGAGAAAAGATGCCAGGCTGACTGTATTTGTTTATGGTAAAAAATCACTGTCAAATATTTAGGACTCAGGTTGGCCTATTTTGAATTATTTTAGTGTGCTTGCAAATATTTCTCTATATTCTGAGTGCCAAATCTGTCACTGATGACAGTGATGACATGGATAAATCTGTACTGAAATGCAAGGGAGCTGGAGCGATATTCATTACAAAGTGGCTGTTGCAAATAAACTTTCCACCCCTATCCATGTGTGTCTCATAATGGAGGAAAGTGGAGTTCTGTGCAGTACAATATTCCATTCCCCCACCACGTTCTTCAACAAAATAATGGATTTTTGTGAGGACTGTAATCTCCAACTGACTACTGTGTATACAAGAGAAAAGAAAAAATGTGGAGGGAGAGAAAGAGGAGAAAAAAATATATATTTGAATGGCCAGCTTGAATTTTGCTTAATTATATTTGTTCTTCCCGACCTTAACAACACATCTTTGAATTTCGCAGGGGTAGAAAGAAGTCAGTCCATCAGTTATGGTAGAAAGGAGCAGTCAGTCATTGCTAGCACCAGATCTGGGACATAACATGTCTTCAAAGCCTGCTGTTAGAAAGGAGAAACCATTTTCCTGTCTTCTGAAAGTAGATATGGTTTCTTATCCTAGGTTAATTAATATCTTTATAATAACAGCAAATTATTTCTTCCTATAGCAGAGATCAAGGAGTGCAGAACTGTCTCCTAAATTCATTCTTTGCTACTTCCAGCCTCCTTCTTTCTTGCCTAGAGGTATGTGAATGTTGCAGTCAGAAATGAAAGGGAGAAAAGAGCATTTGTGAGAATCCCCCACTCAATGAAAGGAGTTCTGTTTGTTTGCACTGAAGAAATTATAGAGGCCAGGCTTTTATGAAGCCCCTAATCCTAACATGAAACCTCCAAATATGAAGCCAGTTCTACTAAAAGGGTGGTGATATATGAGAGGATTTGTGGGCTCATGACTTGCTGCCATTGTATAAAACATTCTTTTAAGAATGGCATCATAGGGACTGAGAAGTACAAAATCGAGAAGTACAGGAAACTAAAAAAGGGTGTTGACCAGCAGCCTGTTGATCATTCTTCTTATTTATGCAGTACAGCAGATTTCCAAGTGAGAGTTTGAAGTAGGAGAGCTACAGAGATTTGCCAGTTTGTCTGAGAAGACTCCTGGAAACAGATAAACAGATTTGAACTTTGTGTATTCTTACACAGCATAAAGGGGCCTTCCAGCAACACTCTGATTCAGCGCTAAGAAGAAGAAATTTTCTTGCCACGAGTTAGGTGAACATTACTCTGTCTTTTAAATGAACTCCCACACTTCTCTAATACCCAGAAAAATAAGATAATGTAGTCTAGATAGAACAGATCCTATAGACTCTTACCCTGTAGAAATACACAAAAAAGGAAGGGCAGTGACACTAAATTTATTATGAACTGATTCATAATGAGAAAGATTATGCTGTATTTTTTATCACTTAGGAATTGCAGAGTATTAGCGCCCTTAGTAAAGGCCCCTCTAGGCTGACAATTTAACTGCAACATTGCATAATAATTATACAGGCAATATGAAGTCTTCAGCAGCTTGTCTACTTTTCAGTCTTATCTGTAATCTATTATACTCTGTAGTCTCATAAAGGGATATAAAGAAAATGGTTCTGATTTTTTTTAAGGCATCACTAAAAATGCTAATTAAACCTATAATGATGAGCCTGCTGAGGATAGGGCATCAAATGCACAAGCTCAAGGATAAAATGTCACACTAGGCCAGTCTAAGGCTTGCTTGAATTTAGGAAAGGACCAGCGACTTCTTGCTTATTGTAGTTTCATTCTGTATTTGTGGTGTAGTTTGCACTGATTCATGGAAAACTGGAGAAAATGTTGTGGAATCTCATTTGCAAGTGGGAATTTTAAACAGAATTAGTTTCTCTTTTTGGTGGTATTCAGAGTAGAACAAGAATTAGTATTTATGCCATTTGTCAATCTTTAAAATATGTCTATGAAAAGAAATTAAACTAAAGAAACTCCCTTTTAAAGTGGCTTTTGTATGCCCAGATATCTTTCTAGGTTGAAAAAATATTTTCATCCCTTTATTTGTGTGCATGTTAGTGCACTTGCTGCTAGCAGTTTTAACTGCTTGCAGTATTCTGAGGGAAGTATACTTTCACATTTTTTGCAGCTGTGATTGGTGGGGTTTTGCCACCCATACAGACTGGACTGCAGAAGATAAGAGTTGCTTCACAGGCTTGTGCTGCAGCAAGTGATGGGCAAACAAGGGGTTCGCTCCCTGTGCTCAGTGACACGAGGAGTGTTCTCTCAGGCCGGTTTTTGCTAGGACTGTAGGAGACGTTCCTGTGTCAATGTGTGAAATTCCAGAATCATTTGCTCTCTGTGGATAATTTGTACATTAGATATACAGTAGCAGCCATTTAAATATATAACCTCAGGGTATACATTATACAGCTCTTTTTGGTTTACTGGCGCTCACCTTCACAGGGATTTCCTTCTGTACCCTTAAAATAAATTCATTTGAAACAGATGTGTTCATTAATTGGGTCTAATAATGATTATAATGTATTCTGTCTTTCCTGACTGGGATTTTATTCACTATAAAGTCATTTCTTTTGTTAAGTGCTCCTCTCGAAGGGTAGCCTTGGTAGGGCTCTGTCTTGCAAATAACTGATGCACTGAAGTCTACCCATTTCAGCACAGGTACAATTCAAGCTTTGATAATAGGGATTGGCAGGATTGGGTCCAACAGTTTTCAATATTATTTTGAAGTATAATAAATTTGCTGGTTTTTCTCTATGTGTTGAAGCAGTCATTGGTATGACATATGAGAGCTTTTAGACATACAAGTTTTTGCTGGAACTGTGGATATTTTTATTTTCAGCAACAACCAAAAGCCTGGTTGGCTCAGAAATGTTCTCTGAATAACACTCATATAATAACAACTTGGCACTGTGTGTATTTGTGTGAAAAGACAATTGGTGATATTTTAGGGTTATAACAAAATGGTTCTTCTTAAGTACATCCTTTTAAAAAAATTGGCTGTATTTATCTTGCTAAAAATCTCCGTCTAAAAGCTTTTATTATTGTTAAGTCAAGCTCTAACACAACTAATGACTAGTAGAAATATTTCTGGAACTTTGTTTTTACTTTATTGCCAGTCATATTTGATTTATGCATAAATGTTCTCAGGTTTGTTTCATTCTTGTTCCTTTTCTTTTCCTCCCCTCTGCTGCAGTCTTTGGTGATTGTGTTGATTTCCACCCCTTCCCCAAGTCTTTTAACTATATACCCTTTTCTGCACCCAGATGTTTATGTACTAAAACAGATTGTGGTTTTTTCCTTTTCTCTGGGTAACACTATGACATCTGTATTTAGTTTTTTGCTGCTGTTGTTGCTTTCAAGTGTGTGCTGCCTTCTATGGAGTAATCATAGAAATAAAGCTGATATAAAAAATCTGATATTTTATCAGAAGATCATAGAAAACAAGATCTAGCTAGCAGAGGAGGTATCATAGAACAGTTGGCTAGATATCAAGAAATCCTTTTTCTCTGTAGTCCTAGATCTCAAAGCAAGCACAGGCAAAAGTATATCTTTTAGAAAATCTAAGATTTCTAATAATGAAATTATTCAGTTGATTTTTTTAAATCAGAGTAAGTTTGTTTTGTCCTCCAATCTGGAAACTAATTCCTTTTTCTTTTCCTTCCCTATAACCTGTCACATGTCCTAGTTCTTCAGCAGTTCCCAAGATCTGTTTACTATACCTTTCTTAATTTGTTTTTCAAAGCTTAATTTTAATTCTTTATCCTTCCCCAGCACCTTGTTAACTGACTTTATGCCTCTTCTCAGTGTTCAGCTTCAGCCTGACAAGATCCAGGTTTCCCTCCTTCAGATCCCTTCAGAATGCATTACTGAAGATTAGTCCCCATTCTGTCTCTCTTTCATAACATTTTGTTGCTTGATATCTATTTTAGAGTGTTCATTTATTGCAACACATCTTGTCAAGATGGTCTGAATAGCACTTGGAGAAGTAATTTTCTCTGTACTGGGGTATCCATGCACACAGAAAAGCTATCACTTTTGTCTTGATGCTGTTCATGTGCTTTCAGCTTGCAAAGTTTTGACTAAGGATTTTAGCATCTCACAACCTTGAATGGGGTTAGGTCTGTGAGTTCCTGGCAATCAGACTTCTATTCATTTCAGTTAGATGTGGCAAATAACAACTATGTCTTTAGGTCTTTCCTCAGCAAAAAAAGGGTTGAAGGGGGTGTATATTTAACCACTACTTCTTTAAATGCTTTCTTGTAACACAAGGCATTAGAATCAAAAGGAAAAGTTTAACCTATGTGGATAAAGCATTCTTAAAAATATCTTCTGACATTTTCTTCTTATTGCTGAACTCAGAAATTGATCTTATTTTCCAGCATCAAAGACAAAATGAAGGAAAAAAAATCAATGCTGAAGATTGATCAATGTTTTTCAAAACTGACTTAATAAGATAAAAATCAATGCAGCTGTACTATTTGCCATTCTTTCATCACCAGGAACATTCAAACATGGTAATATTTGATTCTTAAGTTAAATGTGAAAATATTTCAGTTACCTCCTACAGAGGCAAAAAAAATATAAGGAGGGATTTATTTAGTCAAAGTTCAGTTTTCTTTTTAAACCTAGTTTTGGAAATTTGAGTTCTGCAGAAACTGAAAACAGTTTGATATTTTAAGTGACAGTATATAATTATTTCTTTAATCACACAGACTTAAATAGAACAAATTATTACTTCTATTTGCAAATTACAAGCTCTGATCCTCCCTTCCTCCTGCAAATATCAGTTCCATCTTGCTTGGTTGAGATATCTGTACTCAAAAATTTGGAGATAAGCTTGGGAACCGAATTTCCCTCACAGCAGGTTCACAGTGCTTTGAATTTAGAGCTTTACTGTACAAATGCATTGGCTGATTAACGTTTTTTGGCAAAAATGAGTGGGTTATTTGTAATTTGTTCGTTTGTTTTTCCCAATTCATTTCCCTTTACCACTCCCACTATTCCCAGTAATATTAAGATCCGCTATTGATTTATTTAAAGAAAAGCCTTAGAAACTGGCTTCTGTTATGTTATTGAACCAATCCCTAAAACATAAGTTTGGCCTGACAGCTGAGAGGGTTTTTTTAAAAAAATTATTTGCATTTCAATATTCCCATTCACCTGCTGCCTTGGGTTTAGCCCTTTGGGCTCCCTATTTGAAATTTCTCTTAACAACTGTGTGCTAGGAAATGTCCTTTCAGGGAAGAAAATCATTGTTCTCACATAATCATGAGAACGTGTGAACTGGGATTTTTGGGAAGTACCAGATGCTGAAAGACTCCTGATAAAATCCTGTATATTGGCGAGCCTCTGGTATTGGCATCTTTTGTTTTAAAGATTTATCTCATGAGCACAGGAAGACAGCTCTCTGCATAAATTTCTACTGAATTGATTCCCTATCTGCAAGCTGGGCCAGATTGTCATAAAATAGAAATGCAAACCTGATAGTAGTTAGACACAGACTTTGAGAATATGGAACTTCATCAGGTTCTCTGTGGGGCCAGCTACTTTCTCATCTGCTTTTCATATTCCTTTACTAATTGATTGATATGGTGAGTTTGCTCCTCTCCTTCAGTAGCTCTGAGCAGCAATATGTACACTCATTGGTACCTGACAGTCTCACCCCCTCATCTCTCAGCTTCATCTCAGCTGCTCATCAGCAACTTCATTATCGACAATATCTGTAATCCCATAACAAGAGAGTTTGTACTTGTAGCTCTCCTCTTCCCTTCCTCTTCCCTCCATGCTGTGAGAGAGAAGTGGCATGGCATATTGCATAGCTAAAACCATATCAAGCCTGAATTTGTTACACCTCTGAATTTGGCAGGCAAGCATTCACAAGCACTACACGTATACATGGCTCATCACCACGTGGAGCTGGACACCCTGAGAAGACAGACAATATTGGATTGGTTTTCTTGTTGCTCTGCAAACAATCAAATAGGCTTAAGCTATGCAATCTGATATTCCCTAATTGACAGCTTTTCCAAGGTTCATTTGTTCACTGAGAGCATGACATGTATTGAAGTTGTTTCTTCATAATGCTTTTGGCATTAACAGAAGCCTCAGACATCAATGTCTCAGCAATAAGATATTTTGCCGACAATTTTGACTTTCTAACTAGTGACTTTGTATTTGCAAGAGCATGTGAAATGAGCATAGGACAGGACAGGACAGGGTAGGAGAAAAAAGGTTCAATGCATTCTCCTAAGAAAATTTGTGAGACTGTTTTTCCTGTTTGGGACATTTACTTGAGTTTTATGGTTCAACTGTTCTTTATTTCTTTTGGTATAAAACCTTGGTTTATTGCTTAACAAAGTGTTCACTGAATAGTCATAGGGCTTCAGAGTCCTTTTATTTTGGTATATTTATAAATGGACATATCTGATTTTGTTTATAGTGATGAAGAATTTGTGTGTAAAAGACATGATCAGGAGTTTTGCTTGCCTGTATCCACAGGAGAATAAAATAAGATGCAAAAAATTCCTCTGTTTCAAAGAATCTTAAACTTCTCCCACATGAAGCCCGCAGAAGAGACCAGAGGATGATTTCTCCACTGATCTTGTCACTACTTTGTATTTGCTGCTTTCTTGTTTCCATAAACACTTTCTTAGTTTCTTAGAACACAGATTGTGCCAGAACAGTAACATTCGGCACTTTTTTTTCATTCTGTTAAAGATTTCCACTACTTACTCTTCCTTGTAACTGTTCACGATGTTCACACAGGGTCTGTAATTAAGATATTTATCACAAATACATCATCATTAGTAGCTGTTACTTCTCCTGCATCCCATGAACTTGTTAGTTAGTAGATAAATTTATCTCAGATGTAAAAAATTTAATTTCAGTTTTTGTCATTACTTAGTGTTAGCATGTTACTCTAAATATTTAGGTTAATTTCTCTAGCACCTAGTTATGTTTCTGCATACATTCCTCCTTCTGGGAAGAGTGCATGCCCAGAGAAATATATGAAATTTTACAGATATTTTCAAAATAATTGAGGTGCTTCAGTGGCACTTTGACTAGCACTCTTTAGGAAGTGAAACACATCTGTTTAGATGAGGAAAAAATTAGCACATGGATCAGGATGCCTTCATTTCACAGGAATAAAGAGCCTAGCTTTGACAGAAGGGCCTATTCAAATAATGCCAGGGAAGAATGAGCAAAGCTACATTCTGCTTAGAAAAGCCTAGAAACAAACTTTTGAAAGCCCTGAGGTCTGGAAACTAAGCACACATCTCTCCTCCCTCTGTAAACATCAATGGCCTGACTTCCTGCTGCAACCAAGTATTCCTGAGCCCCTGGGGGACATTCTGGACCTGTCTCCAAGTACATTCTCTTTAGTTTACAAGGTCTGTGATCAAATGCTGTTTGGGCTCCTGGCGAGCACTGACTCCAGAAACACTTCTCTCTTGCAGGGCAAGCACAAGCTGCATGTGGACACAGGACTGGAAGGTTCTTGGTGTGGCCTCATCCCCATCGGGAACCCCTGTGAGAGTGTGACCACGACAGGCCTTAGGTGGAACCTCAGTAAGTGGGAAGCCTCTGGGACGGTGGGCTTGATGTGGTTTTGACCCTACATTTAGAGCAGCTTCACCAGTGATCATGGGCCTTACTAGTTTGAAGGTGAAGCATGGCATTGAATCCCTGCTAGGCCATTTTTTTTCCTAGAATTGAAGGGGTTTTTACAAAAAAGCAAGAAAAATGTGTTTAAACCTGAGATATCAGAGGCAGAAACACATTTTCCATTTGGGAGTCATTGTGCTCTTCAAACAGGACATTTGTTGAGGTCATGATACATTACCATCTTGATACATTGCCCTCCAGGGAGAAGAAGCCCTGAGCGTCTAAACTCCAGTTTATAAACCATAAAGTTACAACAGACAAACAATAATGGGATACAGATTATTAAAGCTACCACACTTTGCCTCAACTGCTTCATGTATACTGTTTCTCAACCCTGAATGAATAGATCCTTCTTCTTACTTTAAAGTGGAAAAGAGTCCATTTGATCTAGAACCAGGGACATTTATCTGTAGAGAAGAGAGGTTTCATGACCAAAAAAAAATCAAAACAGCCTTCATCCTCCTGCCTCTTCCTCCCACTCTGAGTCATTCAGGATGTATTTACACAGGAAAGTAATGGGATATTTTCATTGAAGATTCATTAAAACTTAAGTGGGAGCAAAGCAGTAATTGAGAGGCTCTAGTCTCAGTCTGATTGACATGTCCAGGCTTTAGAGCCATCCCATGCAGAAAGGGCATGCTGTTCTCACTGTTTGCAGTGCAGTGCCTTCACTGGCTACGAATTAATCTGAGAGTGACCCACTGTGCCAGCCAGCAGAACATCTGCTGGTTCCTTTAAGAGCTTGAGCATGTCCAATTAAGGTGGTGGTAGGCATTAGTAGCTCATTAATGATAAAAGATATAAATATGCCATTAGTTTTGGATTGTGGGAGAATTGCCAGAAGAAGAGCTGTCTGGCTAACAATGTTTCTGTCCTTTTAAACTGGATTGGAAGAGCTGAATGTATTGTGTAAGAGACATTCCCTTTGATGGGAATATAAGAGAAATTCCCTAATTTGAAAAAGATTTAGATATTTTCATTTGTATGTATAAATACAGTTGACAAATAAGATACTGAATTTTCATCTGCTCATCTCTGTTGTCCAGCAACTTCTGCGACCCACTGCACTCAGGTACTAATTTCTCAGAAAATGTTCTACCCTTCAAAATGAGGTCCAAGAAACTCAAACCAGCCTCATGTTAATGAAGGAAGCCTCTCTGAATCCTGTGTCATATTGCAAAAGGCTACTGTGTGGATCAAAATGTGGTAGATACAATGAGGTTGCAGCCCTTTATTCTGATTTTTATCAGTAGTTGAAAAAGCCGTTTTTCAGATACAACAGAATTTTTTCAGTTTAATTCCATAAATTTCATCAGATTTACAGTTGATAATTTTAAATATGATCTGTCTGCTCTCACAAATGACATGGCTTTATTACTTTGTTACTTCTAAATTATGATTGCCTAATCTGCTAAAGCTAAAAAGAAAGGGATTGCAAGTTGGCTGTGCCAGCTGGAGGAGGATGCAGGTGGGAGATGCAATGGCAGCAATTATTTTTTCTCTCTAGGGTTGGGTTAAGATATCAGTTTAAGTGTTGGTCATAACATATGGACCTAGAGGGATTTTTATTACACTTAATTTTTTTTTCTGGGGGACAAAAAAAGTGTTTATGGGACTGTTTCCAGCTTATTTCCTCTTAACATGAAACCATCATCTCTGCTTCTCCCCACCTTTGTTGCTGTCATTTTCCAGGAGGAAAGAGAGCAGATCCTTACAGTGTTTTCCTTAGTGATGCATATATTGCATCCCATTACATGCTATTTAGTCTCAATATTCATGTTTCTCCCAGGTTGTAGTTCTTTCATTTATTTCTCCATATTAATCACAGATATATATGTAAAACCAAAAAATGATCTGGTCTTCCTTGAAGAGGTTCAGTCTATCTGAGACATCAAGGTCATTACAACCTGAAACTGCTCTCTTGCTCAAGTGACTAGAAATAACCTTTTCACTCATCCAAATGCAGATTAACCTTTGAATAAGGTTATTGTTCAGACACTGAATAAAAAATTAAAGTGCAGTTACATTCCCCAAAAGGAAAACGAATCGCTCCAATACAGCATGTGTTTAGTTGTGACTTGGGTGGATTTTTCCCCTAATGAATAGGACCTACATTCTGATAGTTAAAATTTGATACTAGTTTCCATTGTGTTAATGCACTTTTCTGATGTCTGTAGTTTTGCAGTTACTTCAAAAAATATTAATCCTCCTGTAAATCGGGATGGAGAAGCAAAGGCTCAATTGGGAAGAAACAGAATAATAAGAATAGATGCTGAAGTATGATAAGGATGTCAGCCTTGCTGCTGACGGCTGAAGGTGGCAGAGCTTTACCTGTTCATTCATTAACAGCAATCTGAGCACACACCTTTGTAAACCTCAGTGTAAATATATTGTAAACCTCAGTGAATAATCTTTTCTGGTTGTAAACTCATTTTCATGTGTAAATCATAAAAGAAATGGGATTTTAAAGCCAAATATGACATGAAAGGCCTATTCCTCCAGTCTGTTATGGAATTAGTTGGATGCGACCTAACAAGTTGGGTTTTAAAAAGTAATTTTTGAGCCCTCAGAATATTTAGGTATCTGGGCAGTAAACTAATTTCAGAATTTTAGTTCAAACAGTGATTTATTAGGTGGTAGGGTGGCACTCATTTTTGCAGTCATTTCCAGCAAATCAAAATTCAAATAACACTACACTACACGAAAGAGCTGGCTTTGCATCAAGGCTTTTAATGTTTAACATCAATTTCTGCCTGAGCATACCTGCCAATTAAAATTTGTAAAACCTTCAAGAGGTAGTCAAACATTATCTGTGTCCAGTGTACAGGTGCTTTCATGATATTTCATAGATTCTGAATAGGAAAAGACAAGGATAAATACCTAGGACAAAAGCTGTATTGAGGTTAGGAGTAGGCTACCAAAGGTCTCATTTCAATGGCTGAATTAGATAAACCTGAAATCTGTAAGTTATTCTACTAGGAGAGAAACAATGGTGCCTTTTAATATTACAGAATTCAATATTTTTTGTATGTCTGTTTAAGAATGCAGCATGTATGCATGCTTTTATGCATGGTTATCTTAGTTATTTGCTAGCAGTTGTCACAAACAGAATTTTCATTTATTTTAGTTCTCATCTTATGGGTGGAAAAACTTGGAGAAGAAAGTGGAAAATTGATTAGAGAAAATATTTTTATCCATACTTACTATTGTGTAGCAGAAACTCAGAACACATAAACATAGTCTTTCCATTCCCAAAGGGATACAGCTCTTTTCTCTATTAAAATCTGATTTACAGCACTGGAATCAGATAATGCTTTATCTGATTTGACTCACCTGGCTGCTTGCTGATAACAGTTCTCATGTCTAATAAATAAATAACAAAAAATCCAATAATGACAAAATTACCCAGCATTCTTCATTAGGTCCTCAGTGGTGCTTTCATGGAAGGTAAATAAGAATGAAGGTAGAAATCAGCTGCACTGCTTATCAAAGAAGAGTTTAGAGGGTAATGGTGGGCCTTTTTAGGAAATGGTTCCTTTTCTGTGAAATTACTTTAGAAAATAATCTTGCCAAGTAATTTATTCTTCATCCCTGTGGCCTTCGATATGCTCTATGTCATGCCTGTACTGAAAAGGCCAGCCTATAAGTGTGTGTATGTGTGTGTATGTGTGTGTATATATATATATTTAAACTCTGTGTGTATGTGATTGTGCTTTCCAGATAATTTTCATGCCAATTTGCCTTCTTTAGGCAGGAAGTTAAATTGCTGTAAAATGCTGCCATTCAAAAGAGTGCCAATGTCATTTCACTTCAAAAGGCAATAGCAATAACAATGGAAGCAAGACCTTTCTCTAACTGTAGCAACAGAGCATCCACTGACTACTAACATCACAGGTAGATAACAGGATCACAAATCTTTTTTATACTGTTTGCGTTGTTAGTAAAATTTAAATGTTTCTGCTGTTTTACTTCACTGGGGTTTTATTGATGTTGCTTGTGAATGGAACAAAAAGTTTACAAAAGCAATTGTGTTTTGTGTTCTGGAGAATTCATAGTTTAAAAGATGAAAGAAAATTAGTAACTGAAAAAAAAAGGGTCAAGGACTGTTCTGGGAAAAGTTGTAAATTAAAATGGACGGCTGTCTGTGCTAGTTAGGCTGTTTGTATAAGCACTCTCTAACCTGTTTCCTAACAGAAATAGTTTATATCACACATTTTGCTACTTCAGTTCACTCTGACTGAGGAAAACTGAATAGTGCTTCTGGGAATAGCTTTGTTTTCAGTGGCAGAGTAAATAGCTTAACAGCTGGATTCCCATTCTCCACCACTTTCCTCTCCTTCCCTCCCTTCTCTTGTTCTTTCCTGGCAGAAGATATATTATCAGTGATGTATTTTTTTCACTCATCCATTGCAGCTCTAAGATTCTGGGTAAGGGTGGAGTGAACAGAAATGATGTTGCTGATCTCAAAGCGTTGGGTGGCTTTGACCTTTTGCAAGCTGTTTGCCCGCAGGAGAGCTGCTGTCGGCCTTCCAGGGTCATATCATTTATTACAAGGCATGGCCCACTGAAATACTATTCAAATGAAGCAGATGTTCTGATGGTGGCAGCCTGGCATCCCACTGGCTTACTGCAAGTCAGCAGAAACAACAATGAGGGCTTTGCTCAGCATTGCATAAAGTGATTTTGAGCCACAAAGACCGTTTGGTGTACATTAAATGACTGATGGACAGAGAGCTCAATTGTACTGGGCCTCTAAACCTGTACTGGCATTTTTTGTTGAACCGCAGCTTGAAAACTCAGTCAGACTTTGTGAAGCTTGAAATGGGGATTTCAGGTCACACATTCAGTTCATTTCCACATATTTCAATAAATGTTTGAAATTAGTGGGAGAGAGATTTAGGTCCAGCTTGTTTTTAGCAAGGTAGCAGGGTCCCTGGCATTCAGTTTGGAAAGGCCGCTTTAAGGTGATAAACAGATACAGTTTTCCAGATCACACTGTTGGGGCAACATTACTACTGTGGGACTCCACTTAGGGAAAGGTTTGTGTGAGTATCTTAGTTCTGAGCTAGCTCAGAACACTTCCAGTGGTAAGTTTAGCTCAGCTGGAAAACCGTCTTTAATGGGATATAGAAAATGTATATATGATCCTTCTATGCAGCAGTAATAGGCAATAATTGCCAGGAAGGAGTAGAGTAACACAATCTGAGAGACTCCAGCACAGCTGTGTACAGAGTAGATGACACTCCAAAACCTGAGTTATAACAACCTGAAGTAAACCGAATACTTTTAGAATCACGATAGAATCCTGAGTTGGAAGGGACCTATCAGGATCATCAAATCCAACTCCTGGCTCTGCACAGGACAACCCAAAAATCACATCGTGTGTCTGAGAGCGCTGTCCAAGTACTTCTTGAGCTTTGCTCCCCCAGTCCCATCCTGCTGTCCATTCACTCGAGAGGTGGAGGGAAGAAATGTCACTGAAGACTTAGGCAAAAGAGGTGTTGAGTACCTCGGCCTTCTCCTCATCCATTGTTACCAGTTTTCCACCACTGTTTATCAGGGGTGGGTGTGCCTTCTTTGGCCTTCCTTTTCTGGTTAACACACCTATAGAAGCCCTTCCTCTTATTCTTTGCATCTCTTGACAGGTTCACCTTGGCCTTCCTCACCCCTCCCTACACAGCTGTATTTCATCTCCGTACTCTTCCCAGGTTTCCTGTCCTTGTTTCCATTGCCTGTGTATTTGCTTCTTCCCCTTTAATTTGACCAGCAGTTCCCTACTCAGCTATGCCCATCTCTTGTTTTCCCTGCCTGATTTCTTGCCCCTGGGGATTGCCAGCTCTTGTGCTCTATGGAAGATTTTCTTAAAGATCTGACAGCTCTACTGTCCTCCCCTGTCTTTCAGGGCAGTCTCACAGGGGATCCCACTGCCGGTCTTTCTGAAGAGCTGGAACTTTGCTTTCCTAAAATTTAGGGGCCTAACTTTACTCCTTAACTGATTTGTACATCTCAGGACTGCAAACTCCACCCATGTGTGATCACTTCAGCCCAGGCTGTCTCCAGTCCCAATGTCTCCAGTTAACTCACTTTATCTCCCCTGACCAGAACACTCATGTATGTGCAACTACACTGTTGTGGCACATTGCAGCTATGGAAACTAATTTCGTTATTAATGTAGAGGGGAGAGGGTTGTCAAGAGAGCAAAATGCTCTTCTTTCCCTTGCATCCCCTGTGTTACTTCAGCCCCTGCTTCTGCTAATGGAAATGTAGCCTAGAAGTATGAAGAAAGAGGTGCTCTGCTTCAGCCCAGCATTGGTGCAGATAATCCTCATCGCTCTGGTGCCCGTAGATTGGTGAGAGTACAAAAAGTCACATGAAAATCAAAAGCAACCTTCTGCTACTGAAGGATGTCCATTGTGAAGTCAAAACACCTTTCTGAGCAAGAGTGAGATCTGCAGAGAGCCAGAAAGCTACCATTTAGATTGGTGGAAGTCCAAATTAACTCTATGGATTTCAGCACTGAGTCTGACTTTTCGTCAGCATGTGTAGGGGCTGTATTTGTCCAAGAAAGAGACTTCATAGTTTATACTGATGGCATTTAACCCTAAAGGCATTCTCATCAATCAGCCTGGCTCAAATGGATACTGAGAAATCATCTTTTTTAGACAACAGCAGAGTCAACACTGGAACATAATGGTGTACGTCAATGAAAGTCAGTGAAAATTTTGCCATAGTACAAATGCCTGTTTATCATATCCCTTGCAAATATACTTTAATTGTTTTCATCCTTAAATGCTCAGAACCAGCCATAATAAATGTAAATGTCAAACTGCCTGGAGACTTCCAAAAACAAGAAAGCTCTCTGAGGCATGTGGTGAGTTATTGCCAGTTCCCAATGTCTCTGCAGAACCACAAAAGGGCAAGGACCAGTAGAAAGACAAATCAATCACATCTGGCTGGAGTATCCCAGAATTAAAAAATGAAATGTGTTTGTGTATGATGACTCAGTTAATGAATGTGTGCTATTTAGATTTTGGGGGAGTTGTTTAAGTAGGTAAGCATTGCCACTAAGCATCGACTTCTCCTTTGCCATTTGTTTGTAGACATTTTAGTTCTGTTTACATTTTTAGTGCATACTGGTGTATGTGATTGATCTCTTCTTCCCAAAAATATGACACTAAAGGAAATTATTTTCTCTGCAGTGACCTATTCCTGTACCTTACTGGCAAACAGTCCTGGATATCTCTTCTACAGTGTCTCAATTCTTCATTCCCTTTGTAAACATTTTGCATGTTGTACCTGAGGGGGCACTGCTCTCTCCCAGTTTTTGGCTCTAGATGTTTGTGGAAAAGGTGTTTAATTCTTGCTCTTATATGAAGTTCCATAGAGGATGAAAGTCTGGTGGATGTCATCATTGACTTTTGTTGTATGTTGTAAAAACTTATGTTTTGGCTGTAAATACTTTATGACATCTTGGTGTGTAATTAATAAGCCATTAACAACTGACTGCAGTGAGCGTGCTCAGGAACTATTAATTTTAGACATGCATACCAATTATACATCACTAAGCAAAGCTGTTGTTTCCAGATGAGTTGGGAAATACAAATTTCTGATACATGATTCTATGTCTTGCTGTAGAAGCAGCTGTGACTTCTTTTGGGCAGTAAATGTATATGGTGGGGGAAAGTCAAGCCAAGTCAAAGGGAAGAAAAAAGAGAAAGTGGCAGAATTGCAAAGTAAGATTGCATTCAGGATTAGAAACATGTTTTGGAGAAAAGGCAGATAACATCAAAATAGGCAAAGATATGAATACAGAGATTGGGAAAATGAGAATAGAAGAGTTTTAAGTAGACTGTTGACATCTTCCTTTTTGAAACACTGAATTGAGACCAAAATTTCTGTTGTTATTTCTCTGCTGTTTGTGATCTCTCTCATTTTCCACTGCTGTCCAGGCATTATAATCTACTTCTACTGTCAGTAAATTGGTAAGCTCAAGTGATGCAGGCCTGTCCCTAGCATCTGCCTAGGTATTGATCCAACAGCAAAAGATGGCATTAGACATTTGATTTGAAAACAACTTGCACTTCTATATAAATTCACGACTGAAACTAAGGAAAATCAGAGAAATAAAATTAGTTAGTGTTTGGATGTAATGGTATTTATAGATTTGAGACACCAGCATCACCCAGTGTGCCAGGTATATTCTCTGGGAATGAATCTGCAGTCACACTTGACAGTGCAGACATGCAACAACCTCAGCCTTTCCCACTGCAGGAACGGAGATACCTGTGGAGGAATAAGGCGAAGCACTGCTGATTTTCTTGTGGTTCAGGCAGTTAATTGTCTGGAGTGTTTACTCCATGCAGGTACTTCATCCATTTGCAAGTTAGCTATGAATTTCTCTTAGCCCTCAAGCTGAGTTTTCAGCACCCTAACATTCCTGACAGCTCTGTCTTGGTCCTGTAAAGCACAGGATACTCCAAAGTGAAAGCTGTAGTATCATCTTTAAGATACTACGTAAGATGTTAGTATGTCTGTGTCATTGCTCTTGAACAGTGTCACATGTGCCAATGGTATTATCAATTCTACCATAATGAGCAGCACAAACCCTTGAGGAATTCAGCATGCATGCATTCATTGCAGTTTATACAGTAAATAAGGCATAGGGCACTATGATTAATTAGGGCTCAGAGGGTGTCAGTTAAGAGAATACTGTTTGCCAAAATGAATCTGGCCTGCTTGGTTAATGGGACTGTGGAATTAAAGGATGAAAGCTAAAGAACTTATGTTAAAATTGCACAGGCAAACATTAATTTTGGCATCCCCTTGCTTTCAAGTCCATGACTTTGCAGTCCTAGCATTTCTTAGGAGTTGTCTTCCATGCACATTATTTCCAGGTGAATGCAGGTTCATATACTATTAACAGGTAAAGTGTATGTAGTATGTCCCATTGTATCAATAGAAGTTGTTTAGGTCAGCATGTGGCAGCAGAGTTTCCTTTTATTTACATTTTGAAGCTTTTCCTTGTATTTAATAAGAAAAAAAAAATTAAATCTTTCAAAAATTCCAAATATTTTTAGTATATTTTAAGTGGTAATACGTGTCATAAACCAAACAGTAAATCCAAATAAATGGAGATTAAATGAATGTCAAGAGATCTTACAATCTGTATGGCTTTCCTATGGCATCACTCCTGAAAAACCTGAAGAAAAGGTTCCTCTTTTATGAGCTTTCAGTTCAGCTTTGGGAATTCCTTTATTAACAGCATCTTAAAAAACTCTGTTCCATTTAATTCTTTTTTCCTTTCTGTATTCTGGAAACACAGTATGTGATAAATATAATCTCATGCTGTTAAGCATTATAACACAGCATTTATAATCTAATTGCCAATAAGAAATCTCAGTATAGTATGTTTAGGTTTCCCAAGCACAGAGCATAACTATAATTTACCCAGGCACCAGCAATACCACTGTATCAATGCTGATTGGCAGGACACTTAACGATGCTGTTTATAAGACAATTTTCTAATCAGCTGCGTGAGCACTCATCAGGAGCTTTCTTCTTGATTTAAAGCAGAGTTGGAGAGACAGGGTTTGTTTTGCTTATGAAAACAAACCAGGAAAAAAAAAGCAAATTACAGAGAGAAATATCAAGAGTTTTTTCCCATCTTATGAAGCATTGATACAGTAAAAAAAAATTAAAAAAGAAAAAGACAAATATAGAAAGCTTTGATATCATGAATCTGGATTATGCTTTTAAAAGTTCAGTGTAGAATTAAAAGGTGTGGCATGAATGAATCAGCATTCATCAGGCTATTTCTTTTCTGGATTTTGAAACTAGATGATGATAGCTTAAACATTAACATTCCTGTTTTTAATAGGTGTTACATTTCCAATCATTGTTTAATAATAATTACGTGATGTTATAGATATTCTGTTGGGTCTAGCCAGTTGAAACAGAGGTACAGTTATTTTTCCATTTATTTCACATTTTAGATTTTAATTTTCAGCCCACTAACTTTAGCCAACCCTCTTTTCCACTCAAATAATAATTAATTATTCCATGCTTTCTTCCTATCTATTTCCTTATTTTGTTCCGTAATACAATAGCTTTAATTTTAAAAATATGATCTAAATCACATGTAAGCTGGGTCAAGTGTGTCTGGCATGGAAGCAATTCATTATATGATTTATGAGATTTTAACAAGATGAGCTTCATTTGACCTGTCAGATTTATGAAGTTTTGACTGGCATAAGTAAAGTACATTTTCCAAATTCAAGCCCGAGTAATCATTGTAAAACCCTTGTAAATGCACCTTGTAAACACATTTCTGTATCTCCAGTATATGTTGAAGAATTCATGTTTTATGAAAATATTAGAGCTTAATACCAAGCTTGTGGAAATAGTGGAAGAGTTGTACACTGTCTTTAATATTAACATGTTAATCTGAGGTGCCTCTGTCCCTTCCTAACTAGAGTTATTTAAGCCACCAATTCATCAGAAGATTTAGGCATTCATGCATTTTTATACATGTTACTAGTTCCATTGAATATAAAAGGATTATTCAGTGGGTAAAGTTAAATGTGCAGAAGTACTTACTACAAGTCAGATTCTGACTTGGAAGTTCAAAGATGTCTGAAATGGCTTTTCTGTGTGTAAAATAAGGTGGCACTGACTTCAGTCTCAATTTCCAGGGTTAGATGCCTGGGCTTGTACCTATTCTAATCTCTCTTCTCACTCACCAATGCTATAAAGCTCCTTTTTTTAGATTTGCACATTTTTTATGTATTGCTGGTTGACTGTAGTAATTAACATGAATTCCTCCTGACTTTACTGTTGAATGCCTGGGCAAAGCATGAAGACATGGTACGACAAATGACTTTGAAATATTTCTCACATCTGGTTTCTTTACCTGTAATTCAGCAGTTGTGGTTTCCTACCAGTACAGCTGTCAGGTCCATGGATAGAGTGAATTCTTCATATGAGAAATTTGGAAAAAGGGTTTCTGGATACCTACCAGAATTTTTTAAAAATCATAAATTTTTCATAAATAGCCAAAAGCATTAGAATATGGTACATGTCTGCATAGTTATAAGAGAACAAAACACTCTGGGTGGAATGAATCAACGACAGAGGAGGTGAGATCTTTTTGTTATTATTATTTTTTTTTTTTACCATGATAAAAATTTGCCACACTTTGTGTCACTCTCTGCCACATGTAAAGCAAGATTTTCAATCCACATTAAAACCATGTGCGCAGCCAATACAAAGCACTTGCTAGGGAACAGGGAATGTTTTCCACATCATATTATGGGCTAGAATGTGTGAAATACTAACATTAACATAAATCATTTTGTACTAGAATAATTCAGCATTGTTCCTTTTTGTGTGTGTTTTGAAATATGGAGTGTAGTTATGTTTAGCTTTTAACATTCCAAAAGCCTGCAAACTCTTCCTTTGGCAATTGCAAATCAACAAATGCTGGCAACACCCTGAAAGACAGCTTTCTGTTGTGAGCTTCTGTAGAGATTTATACTGCTCATTTGCAGTGTACACTAGGAAGGTTGGTTGGTTATTCAGAGCTTGTGTGTGCCACTTTGTTTTTGCTGCTGCCTTTTGTTAGCTTGTGTGTTTATGTTAGCATAATTCTGGACCATTTAAGGCTTGTCTTGGATTTTTGAGAGCTCTGCTGCTGGCAATTAATTTTACATCCCAAATATCTCAAGAAAACATTGTTGTCAGTGAATTTATAAATTAGTTTGTGTTCCTTTTAATACCATAATTACTTTAGTGTCTCAGCTGATATAATCTCAAAGATTTTACTGACTGTTGTGAGATTCACTCTTTCCAGTTTATGCCATTCTCTAACTTCCCAGAGTAATGATTCCCTAGATGTTCTGCCAATTTTGTGTTCTCTCTGCTCTCATGCCACTTTCAACAAATTCTTTAGAAGTCACAAATAATGAAGACAGTCTTTAAAAAAAAACAACAGATGCACAAACAAACAAAACAACTCAAAACTTATATTGTTGTCATGGCACAGCACCACTTGCTGACTCAGTGTGTAGCACACCAGGCTGGGGATTCCAGCAGTGTGGCTGGAATACATCATTATCTCTCAGTAGTATACTGCCTCACTTGTCCTGCTGCTGATCTTGTTAACTCTTTGGGGCAGGGACTGCACAGTGCCCTCTGTCCTTCCTGGTAGTCACATACTACAGAGATAATAAATGCAACTTATTGAAAATCAGAGGTGACTTCTGGAGTTACAGTTGAAAGCTATTACTATGGAATGATTCCTGATTTTAAATAAATGCATATTCTGTGAGTGTAAGAGACTGCATCTGGATTATCTTCAGAAATGGTACTGTGGGAAAAGAAGAAAATCATTGTTTAACATACAGCGCCATCTACAGAGCAGGCTCGGCAACCTGCACTTCTTACGTTATATGGGGGGTTTTGTTTGGGCTGGTTTTGGCGGATTTTCTCAATTTTTGTCACAGTCCGGTTGGCATTAATGGCTAGAGAGTGTATGAGAAGTTTTTGTCAGATGCCTGCAGAATTGGAGGATGAGGTTTGTGTGCTCATCTATTTAGCTATAACCAGCAATACACATAGGCCAGGCTTCAGCAACAACACTCACTCTTAACTTTCTCTTAGAAGCCTGTATTGTTGGAGGGTTTGCCTTTTCAAAAATGCAACTATTTCTAGAAATGCCGTGTCTGCAGCTAACCTTCCTATCAATCACATGACCTATCACAGCAGTCTGACAGGCAGGCAGAGGTGGTAAAAGGAGGAAAGGGACCAGAGAGGAAAAAGCCCATCTGTGAACATGTTGTGTGAACATGAAGTACACTAAGGCACCTTGTCAACTGTCCTCTCTGTTTAGAGTCAGTTTAAATGTGGGGGTGAAGGGCAGTAAGTCTTCCCACATTGTTACCTAAGCATATGCTGTAGAGAAAACTCTTAAGCAGTGGTTGTGTGTTTGCATGGTTCACTGGTTGGAATGACAGTGCTGGGAGAGTTGGATTAAATCCCAAAAATCTTTAGAATGATTTTCAGACAAATGTAAATTTTGATGCTGGAAACTGGATGTTTTTTAAAAGAGAGAAAAAGTGAAAGAGCACAGAAATGTCATTCCTTCTACTCTCAGGAATCCATTATTTATCTAACGTAGCCAATTAAGTTGTTGTGGTCATTGCAGAACAAACTGTTGTCTGTCCTCTTTTGTCTGGCTCCTAACATGGCAAGTTTTCTGATCTTTAAGCTGTACAAGCTCGGGACCCACTGTTTGCCATCTTCAAATTAGTGAGTTTGAAAAACAGAAATAAGAAGGAAGGACTGAGAATGAATTCTGACATCCAGAGCAGAGACGAAATAATGTTCTGGCAGATGATCTTGCACAGTAGAAGAGGGAGAGGGAAAAAGAGAAGGGTCTTTGGGTTTTTTATATAGTTACATGTGAAATTCAGTATATTTAAAGTAGCAGCAGAGATGTACTGGGAGTCTGAGTGTCTGAGACAGCTGAAGTTGCACATTAAATAGAGTTTATGAGACTAGTCTGCCATTTGTCACCCTCACTGTCACAGTCAGTACATGCGACTGTGTAGGTGAGTGGGAGTGTATGTAAATAAAAATTCCTCTTTATTTAATATACATTAAAACTCGAAAGGGACAGAAATATGAGTTAGCAGAGTGCTACAAAATGTGAAGTTAATTATGTAGTAGTTATCCTCAACGTTTCCATCTCTAAAGTGGTTTTGAACTACTTAAGTGCAGCAGTTACTGCAGACTGTGATTAGATAAACGGATGCAAATAGTAATTGTAACTGATAAATGATTGATGATGGCTTTATATGTTTATCATTATATACTGTTGTAAACATTTTTTACTCAGTGAGGATGGAGTCAGTAGGAAAATTGATGGTGTATGAAATATGGATTCAAACTGTAGTGTTTTTAAGAGCATAGAGGGGCCAATATTTTAGGGCCACTACAAAGTTGCTACCTGAGGAACTGGTGAACTTTGCCATTGATATCATGGGGCTGAGCACCAAACATCTGCCAGCTGATGTTTGTAGAGCCTAAATTCAAGTGCAGCTGGGAAGGTGAGTTTACATCAGAGATGCTAAAAGTAGAGATGGGGAGGCTGAGTGCTATTGAATGATGGCTTTTGGTGTGGAAGGCCCCCTGATCCACTGCTCAAAAGGAGAAGAGATGACATTTCTCTTCGTTTTTCCATTGCTTCTCATGGCTCCTGCCTTTTTTCACAACTTTCCAGTGTCCTGTCTTCTGTAGATCTGAGACATTTGCAATACATTATTTGACAGCCGTGTTACACCCAAGTTGTAGGAACCATTTGGGACAGAACAATGCATTTGGATCACTGGAAATTGATGAGAACAAGGAGGCAAATACACGTCTCTAGAAAAACAGGGTGGGATGAGAGGTTTGTGCAATGTTAATGGTGCTAATTCTATTTGGTTTGTCACCTACCATTTGCTAATTATTAATCACAGTAACAACATTTGTTAGTTACATTAATTGAAAGAGAATTTTATGCAGCGGCTTGAATTTAGTAACAACTGTTTGTGTATCATACAATGCAAAAACTAACCTGTGGTAATTAAATTACAGACTAAGTCTTCATTCTATATAAATTATTCTATTCAGTGAGAAAAAAAATAAGCAGGATATTACCAAAGAAAATGCCCAGATCATTGGCAGCCTCTACTCCCTGCTCTGTTCACTTCACTGGCAGTGCTGAAATGTGTCTGTTACTTTTCCTGTGGTGTTGTAGAACTAACAATGAACTTGCCATCTTTTCTGTCATGTGCCTGCCCTTGGGCTTGTATAAAAGAAGGGAATTAGGTTGTGTTTTGTTGACCTTTTAGATGCAAGAGAAGTGGTAGTCCTGTTTCCTTACACATCAAATGCTGCCAGGCTGTTGTCTGTGTTAACCTTTGTGGAGCACCCTGATGTGTGTTACCCTCGCACCAGGACACAATGTCAGAGAGAATTGAGAAGAGGTAAATTGGAGGCGCCATGCAAAACAGCTCAGCTAAAGATATTTTTCTTCTGCACTGAAGAAAAGGTATTCTGTATGTGTTTAACTACTTAACTGGTCTTTGAGTCCTGTAATTTGCTTAGCCAAACAGAACTTCAAAACAGATGGTTTCTAAATTTGGGGAAAATAACCATTACAGTATTTTTTCCCTGTGCAGTCTGCAGTTATACTTTAGTACTGAAATTATTTGAAAATTAAACAGGAAAATAAAATTTGGATCTTTACCAACCGAATGCTAATCTCAGGAACATACAGTTTTTAGTATGTATTATATTTTCGTCTGCACATTTAGCCTAAGATTTGTTTATGTCCTGATTTAGTGCCTCTTGCTGCTTACTTGCATAAACACTACCAAATCAGTCAGTTAGAGTCACCAGAGTATTTAACTCCCAGCTGCATTTGCTCATAAAAGGAGGAATGACAAGTTTCCTCCTTTGCAGAGGAGAAAGTGGAGAAACAGAAGGAAGTAATTTACTGCACTTACATAGCACCTGCCACCAGCCACCCCTACAGTCACTTTACCAATAGAAACAAATTCTGTCAAAGGAATTGATACTTTTATATTTAGGATTTTTTTATATATATGTGTCATATTATTGCATATATATATATATATATATGGGCAAAATTTTCAAAGTATCTCTAAGAAAATTATATTTTGGAATTCTGCCTTTCTCTTAGAATGTATGGTCAACTGTTGGTCATTTTTTATGTGTCTATCCCCGAACATACAGGGTCTAGGTGGAGAAATGGAGCTAAAGTCGATTTTCAGAAAAGCCAAGCACAGTATTTGGTCTCCACTTTAACAGTACTGTAA
Organism: Notiomystis cincta; assembly: GCA_013398075.1. Classification (NCBI taxonomy): domain Eukaryota; kingdom Metazoa; phylum Chordata; class Aves; order Passeriformes; family Notiomystidae; genus Notiomystis; species Notiomystis cincta. The sequence continues at coordinate 12,349 of VZRX01020971.1, read as the reverse complement.
CCATTAGTTGTCAGAGTAAGAGCACCATCATGTTCTCAGGTATCCTTTGAGATAACTCACTGCCAAGAACAGATTTTATCTTAGGCTGGGGATTCCTAGAGGTAAACCCAGGTCTATGACTCATGTGACTGGAGCCTTTGCTCCTTCAAGGAGGTGTGCTGTGCCATGCCCAGCCGTACTCCGCTGCTCGAGGCAGAACTGGGCTGTGGAGAGCACTGCTGCAGAATACTGTGGAGCACAGCAAACACAGTGATATAGTCTCCACTTCAAGAAATCCCTAGGCTACAGGTTTTTGAGAGCACAAACATTTGCTTCCATTTGGGCTTCTCTCCAAGCTGTTTTGTCCTCTACCCAGATTAGGGACTTACCTCTTAAATTTAAATTATCCTTCCTTAGACAGAGGACTAGAATTATATGCCCTTCTTCAGAGAGCATTCCCTTGTACAATGTACCACCTGTACTATGGCAATAATATGTGTTTATCTCTGCTGAAAACATCTAACCTCCTACATGTTTTTTACCATCTCTAGGCTATTTCTGCTAGTGCAGCTGTAAAATACAGCCTTCGATTGCTTGCTAAATTGTCAAACTCAGTTGGCAATTGAGAATCTGCCTTGGAATTTTAATCGGCTTTAGCTACAAAGGTTTCAGAGTAGGACTTTTCTCCTTTACTTGAAAACCTTCTTTCTACTTGGGGTTTCTAAAGGTGGTTTTGTAGGTCTGCAGGCACCAATGGAAGTGTGTTTATGGGCCTGAAGTGTGGAGACTCAAGCAGAGAAGATGACTTCCCTTCATACACTCTCCTGAGTTTTCAGACTTTTTAAAGAGGAAAACTGTTTAGATTCCTTTGGTTGGTTGTTTTGTTGGGTTGGGCTTTTTAAAACTGGTGCAGTTGTAGCTTCCCTGCCAGAGGCTTGTAAGTAAATACACGTGTAACAGAGTATGAAGCTATGAGAGTGCTTAAGGTCTTGAGGTGTAAGAGTAGTGGTTTATGTGACTTAAAGCAGTTATACACTGCTTTTTCATTAAATGGTCTTGTTAAGCTGTGATTGCTGACCATAAGGGCATTCATAGCACCTCATCTGACAAGTGCAAACTTCTCACTGCTTTCCTTAAGCCTTCTTTGAGAAATAATTAAATTTCTTTTAATTCTCTTCAAATTCATCCCATTTATATCTTCTCTGAAGTATATAATCTCTGCTGACTCAAAGGGAATGCTTTTGGGCAGAGGATAGACATGAACTAGGCTTTTGACTTGCCCATGCTGTCAAAAGTTGGAGTTTTGACAACAAAAGGGTTGTAGTTTTTATGTAAACCAGTTTTAGGACCGAAACTGCAGCTTGGATGTTCCATGAATATCTTCTTGGTATGTTGCAGCACTGACTCAAAAGGTAGAACTACATTATAATAGCCACTTGATGGTGCTTTCTAAAGACTGTAATGTCTCTTTATTTAGCTGCAGATACAGTAGCAGCTTGCAGGAGCATAAGGTTCCAGAATTCTTACTGCAGCCATTATAACTTTGTGGCTTTTATGTTACTGCGTAACATTTATGGGAAAGGAAGGTGACTGAAACACATTTGCACATTTTACTAACAATATCCAGTACTGAGAGGTTGTATTTAATTCTGGAAGTAATGTCACTTTTGGAGGGTCATTTGATGTCCTACTTTGCAGCTTGATTGGTCATTGTCGTGATTGTTGGCCTGTTGTGTTATAACAAAAATTCAAGATCCTGTTTGTCTTGAGCTTCCTTGTCATGAGTTTATATCTAAATCTGTAAAATAGTTCAACTTCGAATTTAGAAAGGTAATTGAATTGTGCTACACAAAGCAAAATGTGCAATTTCCCACATCTTTTAAAAGATCCTGGTTTCTTAGCACCTTGTCTTCAAGGAACATCAGGTGGATATCCTTCACACGGATATATGTAGCCATCACCATGCAAAAGAAAACCTTCTCCAGTCTGAATTTTCATTCAAATACTTTGACTAAAGCGTTATTGAACTAAAGTAGAAATTAATTGAAGTACTATCTATCAAAGGATTATGAATTTTTCCCATATGTAGAAGAGAAGTATTATGGATATTAGTTTTGCCTTTTTTTTTTCCCCCTTTGATCTGGAACCTGTTCAGTCTATTCTCTACAATAAAAGATAGAAAGAAAAATGAAAGGAAAAGAAACCCAGATGGTCTCTTTTTGCTGGAGACAGATATCTATATATATATATATATATAGATACAGATAGATATAGATATATGGAACATGGGAGTTTCGGAATAGTGGATTCAGATTATCAGGGGCATTTCATTATATAAGAATCGGAGTGATATACTTTCAAATAATTAACATTAAAATTTGTTTTGAAGTAGCTTATGTCTTTTTTTTTTTTCTGTTTGCAACACCTAATTCTGGTAGAAAGCTTATTTGCCAAAACTAAGCCCCTGAGGGTAAATACCTAGTCACAGAATCATAGAATCACCAAAGCTGAAAAAGCTCCACGAGATCATCAAGTCCAGCCTTTGACTGAATACCACCATGCTCACTCAACTCTATCACAAAGTGCCCCATCTGCTCAGTTTTCAACACTTCCAGGGCCGATGATTCTACCAGGAGTCCCAGGTGAGAAGCAGAGTGGTGACTGACCTTGAGCAGATCTAGTCTCTAGTTCAAAAGTGGTGCTTCTCATGTAACTGCCTTTTGGCAGTGTTATTTCGAGTTGCATGAATAACCCCATTCTCATCACATATTTGCCTGTTCTTTATGCTTCTGTAGCCTAAATTACTATGTCTACCCACCATTTAGGTACACTCGTATCTTGGAAGAGAAATGGCCCATGACTCGAAAGTTACAAAACAAACATGAATGGCTCAGTCTCATGACCCCTTTGCAGAAAGTTAGGGGATCCTTTGTTGGAAATAAAGGCAGTGCTCTGCTCAGCAGGGTCGTGAAAAGTCTTCGATTTCAGGAATCAAGTTGCCTCTGTTGGAAAAGTGATATGTAATGAGTGACCTGAAAAAAAATGATTTTTCCCATGTGATGAATTGAAAAGAAATTGATGGGAAGAGATGATGTGGAAGTTCCTGCCTCCTAATCAGTGGTTCAGCTAATGTACAATACTAGCAGGAATTTCCAAGCTGCTGATTGTATTGCTTCAGAAAAAGAAAAATCATCCCATGTCTTGAAAATGCAATATTTTATCTTGGAAAGAAAAATGCATTAAATTATGGTACTTAGTATTTTAGACCCTCTGCCTTATTGTATCAAGGTTCACTAGAGCTAGCAGAGGCTGGCTCAGGTGTATAGCTTTTGCCACAGCCTGCAGATGACATTTTAGTCTCCGCTGTCACTAATCTGGCTGGGAATGACAATCACAGTGATAATTACGTGGACACTCTGGAGACTCAGAGGCAAAGCAAAACAGATTCTGCTCCACAGAGAATTTGTTTCTTGAACAATGAAATGCAAGAAAACAAATCTTCCTGATGCAGGTTGTCTGATACTATCAGATGACATATCAAAGCAAACTTAATTATTAGTAGAATTGTATTGACTTGCATGTTTTAATTTTGGAACACATACATATTTATTATTCCATCTGCTCCTGAAAGACTTAGCAATTGGTTATTACAATTAGATAATTACTAAATATATTCTGTCCTTCTGGAACTTAAATGGAATGCAGACTTGGGAACCAGCAGGGAATACCTAACAAAACTGAACTGTGCTAAATTGAAAACTGATGAGAAGGCACCTCTTTCTACAGTGCATAATTTCACTTTGGAGCACACTGGGCTGAGGTGGTGTCAGGTTTTGTTCAGCACTGGTTGTGTTCTCCTTCAAAGTGAGTGCCTGGGCAGCAGCAGGTAATCTTTTCTGATTGCCTTGTCCTTGGCTGCCTATAACATAATAGCATGCAATGTGCAACATCCACAACAGACACAAACCATCATGAATGCTCCTGATGTGAGAATGCTGGAAGAAACAATGGATGATTTATCTGAGTAATGGAATCGTTAAAATAGAAAAATCACAAATTTGTTTTAGAAGTTTTGTCTTTCCATGAGTCAGTCTTTAGCAGTTAGAACAATATTTCCCTGGGGTTTTCCCAGGGAAAATTTTTTTTCCCCAATATTTCCCTCTAGCTACATCAGAACTGCCTAGATTAGGTGAAGGGGAGGTGTTGTTGTTACCTTTGAATTTGGTTGGGAAGTTACCAAAATTACAAACAAGGGAAAAAGAGGGTTCTGGTGAAATCTGGTGCCTTTTCCCATGACCACTCCTAGTTTTGGTTTGAGCCTTCTCTCTCAAACCAATTGTATAGAATGTTACCAGCTCTTGGTTGGCTGTGTATTTTTAAGCTCTAAATGAATACATGCATGTGCAAACATAGGTGCAGTGAAATGTTGCCTATTAAAAACTGAACTCATAAAAACCTGTTCTAAAAGTAATAGACTATCAGCATCTTCTTTTATAGAGGAAAATCAATTTAAAAAGAAACAACTCTGAACATAATTAAACATCGTAACTCTGGTTTATATGTGCTTAATAGGTACAATAATACTTACCTACTGTATCTCACAGGAGCCTTTTGAAGTTTAATTAATTAGCATTTAGAAAAGCACACTGAAATTCTAGGATGAGAGTAAACTCACAGTACATTGTATGACTGCTGCTGTTTTGTGCACAATTTTGAGAAAAACCTAGTAATTCAGAGATCCATAATGTGTGTTAGCATTCCATTTAATTTTACGTTCACATAAAATTAGTTTCTTCTTGTTTTCATAAGATTTTCCACCTCCTAGAATCAACACTTAAGGTTGTTGTTTGCCTAAAACCCCAAACATGTATTTAAAATAAGTTTAATGTTAAGTAAATACCAGGTCTTTCCTTAACCTTGTTTGCTTTACTTTCCTTTAGAAGCAGGAGGCATAAATCAGAAGTGCTTAAGAAACTTACAGCCAACCTTAGTGACAGTATTAACATAAATTCACACTATGCAGTAGAGTGGTGTTCAGGGCAGCCTAAGTAGTGGGAAGATTGTTAAAAGTCTTGTGATAGGTCTCAGTAGTTTATATTTTCCTCATTACAGCATGTTGTTTTTCAAGAGGAAATACTACAGGAAAAATAAGCAAACCATTGCACAGCCTCAGTATTCAGTAGGAATGGAGATTGGGGAACAAGAGAGATTCCCACAAAGGCTGGTATCACAGCTGGTTCATTAGCTGTTCTAAAGAAGAACTGTAATCAGTTCTGAAATTAGACCACATCTTCAGTTAACTGGAGAATCTAAAACCTTTATCATTGTGTATAAGGGAGAGGCACAGAGATGTCAGACAGGATGGGTGACAAATGGGTGAGTAGTAGACAAATGTATTTTCATCTGTGTTGCGTAGACGTTAATTTTATCTTGGATTCACATTTGTGACAAAGTATTTTTAAACCCAGGAAATCCTTTTTAAGTTATCTAAATCTATATATGTTTTTCCTTGTTATAGCTACATGGGAAAAGGCAGTATCTGGATTAGGTTGTATTCAAGGTTATTTTTTCATAAAGTCAGCCTGACGTTTTTGTTCTGCTTTCATTTTAAAATGACATCTTTACCTTTTCATCTGGTTTTGTTATGATTTGCCACTGCACACAGAGTTGCATATACACATATTCAAAGGTATAACTTCTGTAGTTAATGATATTGACAATTAATTTATGTCATAGGTCTACACTCTGAGGCAGAAGGAAGGACTTATTGCCAGAATTAGCCAACAGAAGGCTTGGGCATTGGTGGGTGCTTTTGTCACCTAAGGAAAAGCTCTGATAATTATGAGTTATGGAGGATCCTTCAGTTTGAAGCAGTAGTGTCTTCAACAATGGGTTTTCTCCATACATCTCACAGAGTTATGATGTGGGGAAGAAAGACTTCATTATGTACAAAGTGTTTAGCAACATAAACAATCATAAAATTCTGCAATTTTTATGATCTGATGTCAACATGAGTATCTGTTGTCATGAGTTGGCCACTGCCTGTATTCTGGATAGTTGTTCCAATATTCTATCTGGACTTGACCGCATAAGAAAAAGACCTTTTTATTATACTCCATTAAAGTTCTCAGTTATGTTTTAGATTAGAAATATCATAGTCCAGCAGATGAGGAACTGTTCTAGGAATCACTAGATGGGCATTTTCTCAGGTTTTGCTGGGTAACCCAGGGCCACTCCAAGCATACTTCTCTGTGCTCCATTCTCTCCAGTTCAGAAACAGGAGTGATGCTACTGGCCATCCTTTAAGTGCTGTGAGATCTATTGGTAAATGTTTCTTTACAAAAGCTGATGGTGCCACTGTTATTCCTGACTGGGTCACTGGATGTGCTGTACTGTGGCAGAAGGCTGCATTCTTTGTTGGTTTGTTTCTTTTCCCAACATCTCACTGTCTCTGTTCCTTGGATTGGTAGCTTTTTTCAGGACTGGGATAATCATGTAGTTTTTCTCTGCACAGTGCCCAGCATAATGAAGTCTGAAGGCAATGACTGCTATTGCAGTGGTAATTAAAACTGAATTTGGTAAGCTGATGGGATGGTTAGGTTAATAGCTTGTGACAGGGTGGTTATTATGTTAATAGCATGTAAATCCCTCCTGCACAGAACTGGATCGTTCTTAACTTGTTGGATTTTTGTACTTAAGACGTTTAGATCTTGCAAGTTTTCTTACTATGAAGAATGGAAATTGCTGATTTTTTGGCAAGTTGTTATACTTGGAGAGAAAACACAGTAGTTGTGGGTCAATTTTTGAAGTATGCTGACTCCACTGGTTTCACAAAGATGGTCTTAGGTATTTGTTTCTCTGTTTGTCTTGCTAAATTTACAAGCTTCTTTGCCTTTTGAAGTGAAACTCTTCAAGACCTTGTAATAAAACCACAGCTAACTTGTCCTTTATTTAAACTGCAGTGTTTGCACAGACTGTACTTCCAATTCCAATGTATAATGTAAGTTCTGTGGGGGAAAAAATTGCCACTGAATATTTTAAGCTGTAGTTTGGTCTGTGGGTGTATAGGAAAGAGTGCTTCTGTTCACTCTGTTTACACAAGTATTTATATAAGGACTTTAAAAGGCCTCAGTTCTCACACAATATAAGGGTAGTGTTGCTGAAAGGCTCTTGCAAGATCTAGGGATTTGGACTTTAGGAATGCATTTTTGGAAGGAAGAATATTAAGCTCATGGGGTCTGCAGGCAGCAAAACTGAAGAGACCATCAATCTCCACAGCCTACAAGCTACTCCTCTGCCCTCAGCCAGCTCTGCACCTACAGGGGCTGGGCATTTCCAACCCAGCCCTGCATTTCCAGGGAGTCACAGTGCTTGGCACTGCCCCAGCCCCTTCTCTGGGGCAGCATTCAGCCCTGAGCACAGCCTGAGACATTTCAGAGACATCCTAGCAGAGCTGCTGAATGGGTAGAAGGTTTGCCTCTCTCTGATCTCTGCTGCTCTTCCCTGAGTCTTTGAAATTCCTGTGACACACACAGGTTTTTCTGAGGTGAAATGACATATATATATGTGTGTATATATATATATATATCAGACTCTAAAGATATGTTGTCCTATGCCAGTCAAAATGATAAAGATATTCTATCCTTACTACTAAGAGTAATCGGAGGGGTGCCAGTGAGAAGGCAATTTAGAGAAATTATTGCAGTGAGATAGATGCCTACATAATTGATATTTGGTATGGACAGATTTATGGAAGTGGCTGTTACAATCCTATTAAATACTTACCAAAGCATTTAGTACTGTCACTTTTATTATTTTATTAGCATAGTTTTGCACACTCATGCTGTGGTAACTTGAGCTTTGTATTTTTTATTTAAGTGACTTCCTGCATTGCAGAAAGACATCTATAGAACTCCCATCATCTTCTTTTGAACTAGTGATAGGCAGATTGCGTTGACATGGTCTTCACACAGGATCAAGCACCTCTTTCTTGTCCTGCCTTTGGCGGTACTTCCCCCCTCCATCTGGAAGATCTGCTGGTTTATTTTTTCCTCACTTCATGCCAGAAACATACTGCATATCTAATATATTGTGCTCAAAAAAGCCGAATTTGCTTTTTTAATGCAAGCTCTCATCTCTTACCAAGCACAGATCTGCAAATACTGTACTATGTACCCTACAGCTATTCTCTGTTTAGAGATTCTTCATCATGTGTCGGACAGATGGCACAATCAGTGGGTTGTATCAGAGCATTAAAAAAAAGAAATTCTTTCTCCCTGCTTCTACCTAGACTGTTTTGAATTCGCTGAGATGCAACAGCTGTAACACAATCTTTCAATGACAACTCTGAACGTGGTTGGGAGGGTATTGTTTCATTTGAAAGTCAAAATACATGTAGGAAAAATGTCATTTAAAAAGAAACATAAAGGGCTTTAACAGAGCTATGAAGGTTGCAAGGTTAAGAACCTGAGTTTTCACAGTTGTTTACTCTCTCAGCTGTCTCAGATCACAGGTGGATCTCCGTTTGCAGCTGCTTATAAAAACAATACAACTCTGTTGTTCCTTCTGTCAAATACTTCTTAAGACAGCTCCATCATTTGTTATTTAATAAGGTATCTGGTACTTACAGAAGTCTTGCCAAAGCATCAAAGATACTTGTATTCTTAGTAAGAACAATAGAAAAAGTAGCATTAATAATCAACATGTTTGCTGAGAGGAAGCCCTAAGCTTCTGTACTGGGCATCTGTTGTGCCTGACCATTATCAGTTATGCAGGCATGGAATTATGAAATTTGGGTTTAGTATCAAAAACCTGAAATGTATGATAACTGTTAAATTGTATTTAAAAAAAAAAAAAAAGTAAAGATCTTGTATTTTAGTTCTCATCCTAAAAAGACGTAGTAATCTTTTCCTTCCATGCTTTCATGCTTTGTCCCTCCCATCCCTGTCATTTTTGCCCCAAAAGAAATGGTCTTAATGCAGCTCCTTCATAGGTCCCAGCTCCTCTCAAGGAAGAAAAGCAGTTTTAGCAAAAGAAGCAGTGAAGCAGTGATAAGCTGCCAATATGCAGAGAGTAATGAGTTCGGTCTTGACAAGAGGCTGGAGGAAAGATGAGGATCACTGCAGAGATGGCAAGGAACCCTACTGGAGATGAGGAAAGTTGGAGGTGGGACAAAGGAGACACTGGGGAGCTCCTGCCTTTGCACTGCCAGGTGAGCAGTCCTGGAAGGCCCCTAACTGCTGCTTGTATCCAGCTCACCCCTGGGGAGAAAGTCTGGCGTGTTTTGAAGGAGCATCCTGTTCTTCTGTGTCTCCATTTTACAGGGAAGGGATACATCTTCTCTCTTACTCGTGTCATTAACCATTTTCTTAGAATCATAGAACCATTTAGGTTGGAACAGGCCTGTGGTTACAGAGTCCAGCCATAACCCTCACACTGACAAGTGCACCACCATGTTCCTAAGCACTAGATCTAAACAGCCTTTAATTCTGAATCTCAACTATTTCACTTAATCTTCTTATATAAATACCAGCCATATTTCTACTCTAAGAACTTTTTCATGATGTTTTACTTCATATCTGTTCAACATCTGTGTTCCGTGGTTATATCACTACAGTCAAACTGCTCATTTAATGCTGCTTTAGGTGCTTTTATTCCTTAAAACTGCAGCTTCTAAAGCTAATCTTATATCCCAGCCCAGGTAAACTTGAACTTAGAAGGTGCTCTCAGTTGATATGGAGAATTACATAAGAATAACTGTATCAGTTTAAATTTGTATTCTATTTAAATCTGAATACTTGTTTTAATATTAGCAAGTTGTAAAGAAAAAAAGGGAAGTGTTTAATTTAATCTTTTAGTGGGGGGAAATGAGAGTATAGACTACAAAAAGAGATTCTTCCCCGGTGTTGTTGAAATATTCAGTTTTCTATCTGGCACTGTGTGGGAGGTAGTTTGGATTGTGGGACAGACTTGATATTTATGCTAAACGATCAGAAGCTAAATGATTGTGCTGATATTTAATTGTCACCTTTTATGTTCAATAGTTTAACAGGTCACCATGACTGATGAGGTGTCTGCTGTATCGGGTAGCATTTACTTTGTCTCAATCTGTGCACTTCTTTTAAGCTGTGATGACTAGAGAGGGGAGCAAGGGAAAGGAAAGGATTGGGCAGCAAGGGGCACATCCTGGAAACTGCAGGAAGTCCTGCCAGAGGTTTTTGACACAGGTTTTGACAGAAGTATACATTGACCTGTGTAGTGCTGTGGTGTTCTTTGTAGCCCATGCACAGCTTAATGAGAGATGGGACTTCAAGTCACCGTGAGAAACATCAGCCAGCAGTTTGACAATTCAGTGTTCATTGCCCTGTCCTATTTCTACCCATACTATTATAATTGTCCCAAGTAATTATTATTGCCCTCCAGGGCAGTTGGTTAACTCTCTGTAAAATTCTGCTACAACAGAAGCAGGGGAACTTGCCCTTTTCCAACATGTTCAGCAACATTGACTCTGTTTTTTGTTGGTCTGTGCATTTTATTATAATTCTTTCCCTATGACAACATGAAGCAGTGAACAGCTGGCCAGCTGCAGAAGTGCTTCTGCAACCAGAGAAGGTTAGGAAAAAGCAGGGTAGGGAGTCTGGTTGAGAATTGCCTGCCAGCCTTACTGCAGAATTATGATTAAAATGTTTTGTTGAGAGTTAAATGTATGCGCACGTGAGGGTCAGCAAAACAGCTTGGGCTGCCTTCTGTTTCCTTCTCTATTTGTTTAGCATACAATTTCTCAAATGTCACATTTGCTATAATAACTCTCCTTTCATTTGTATTACATTAATCCAACTTTTAACTCCTTGTATTTCAGATGAGGTCCCAGTGTAACAGCAGAGTTAGGGGTTGATTTAGTTCTTCCTTGGCACAACACTGATCCCACATCACTTCTTGTGGACTTGTTCTAGATAGGCAATGGAATGAACAAGTGGAAATGACATTTCCAATGGAGAAGCCTGTAATTCCTAGTGCAGGAAAAACTAAGGGGCTCTCTGGGAACTGAGGTCAGGTTTTTAATAAAAAGCCTATCAATACACAGCTCATAAACCATCAGTAGCTGTTTGGATGGATATAAATCAGCAGCTGTAGTTTATATTACTCAAAATATTGCAGGCTGCTTTTAACAATATTTTAGGCATTTTTATGATGTGTGTATAATCAGGTAGAATACCATTGCATCCTTGACTTCACACCAGAGGATCCAGGAATCCATCCATCCATATATATAATCCATTAGGAACAATTTTGATGTAGGTGTTTCAGACTTGTAACAGTTATTGCATTTCTCTCGAGATGTAACTGGGAAAGTGTGTAGGAAATATAACATTTGCAAGGGGAGAAGGGGCAGGGGATTAAGGGACAAATCGTCTGTCCTCACTGGTGCTGTTAGGAAAATGTAGATACCCATGCTATGCTTCATCTTGCCATACATTGTACTTCTGCAGCTAGTGAGTCACAGTTGCCCCTTTTATGCTCAGAAGATGAGTGGGCAGTTTGAAAGTATCATTTATTTGATTTACTTCACATGTTTAGCTTAAGATGAGTCATACCCCCTATACGATACAGCCTTAGGACATTGTAGATGTTTGCATTTACTCAGATGAATCTCACCCCCATTTCCTCTCCTGAGTGAAGTATTTTTTTTTCAGAAGAAGTACTTTATGAATTGCCATCATTCTAATTTCTTTGTATGGTCAGAGGATTTTGATTGCAGATGCAAATGTGCATGTTTGTAAGTCCATACTTTATTTAGAGACTTTTCCAAGGTCAAACCATTTCCTTCTCTTGTCCTCAGCAGAATTTGAAATTGGCTCTGTGGGGAATGGTTGCCATCTCATACATCTGATGAACTCTAAAGATGACCATTACTGTGCTGAAAAACACTTTCTTAATGTTTTCCTAATGCAAATAGCTTATTTTCTGAAGTATTTTATTAAAAATGGGTGCAACTTAGAAACCTGAAAAATGAGTGCACTTGTTGCATTTTCATGCTAGCCAAGATATAGCACTTGCTTTTCTATGGTTTTTATTGCCTATAAATCAGATCATTTAATCAAGAGCCTTTTTAATAAATTTTAAAGATCGCTTTTGCAAAAGACAAAAATATCCAACAAGATAATGCTGACTTTATTCCTCTGAATTTTTTTTTTATAGAACAGAAGGTCAATTAATTGCTCAAGCTTAATAGCAGCCCTGCTTAGACTCCCCTCTGTTCCCAGATCAGTGCTGTTTGTCATTTTGAATAGTTACTAAAGCTGTCAATCTTTGTAAAATCCATTTCTGAATTCAGAAGATTTGTACATTGAAGTTTGTGATAAATGCTGAA